>CM021108.1:59948504-60278092 GCA_007115665.2 Sequoiadendron giganteum | reverse complement strand
TCAAATGCAATCATTTTGAAATACATCAAGAAACTATCCACCATTCTTTTGTAGGGAAGCAACTTCTCATCTTTTGTGTCATAGTCATCATTCACTTGATTGATGACTAATTAAGAATTTTCGAATACGAGCAATGTCTGAATTTTCCATTTGATTGCTATCTTGAGACCTATGACCAATGCCTTGTATTCTACAATATTATTTGTACAAGGGAAAGCAATCCAAAATGATTTAGGAATTGAATCCCCTTGTGGTGTGATAAATAATATGCCATCTCCTGAGCCGTGACTAGTGTGGGATCCATCAAAGTATAATTTCCAAGGTAGAGCTAGTTCTGCCTGAAAAATAGACTCATCCGAAAAATTAGTTATCGGAGGATGAGTGGTCTGGATTGGTGCATCAGCTAATTGATCTACTATGACTTGACCTTTTATAGCCTTGTGCTCCACATACTGTATGTCATATTCACTTAATATCATGACCCATTTTTCCAAGCAACCTGTCAATGCTACTCGACTCAGGAGATATTTTAATGGGTCAATCTTTGCTATCAGATGTGTTTGATGACTTAGCATATAGTGTCTTAGTTTTTGTGCTGCAAAGACAACTACCAGGAATGCTCTTTCAATAGTTGTGTAATTGAGCTCATATCCAATTAGTGTGTGACTAATCTAATATATGGCTCTTTCTTTTTCTTCATGGTCATTCTATGCCAATAATACCCCCAGTGCATTTGTTGTTGTAGATACATATAGAATCAGTGGTTTTCCCTCAATAGGTGGCATTAATACTGGAGTTGTTAATAAATATTCTTTAATTTTGTCAAAATCCATGTTGCACTTATCTATCCATACAAATGGGATGCTTTTGCAGAGTAGATATTGGAATGGTTGACACTTTTCTTCCAACTGTGCAATGAAGCGACGAATAGATTGTAGTCTGCCCTGAAGTGTCCGCGACTCGCTGATTCCCTTTGGTGGAGGCATGTCCAGAATTGCTTTTAGCATTGCTGGGTCAACCTCAATACCTCATCTTGAAACTATGTATCTGAGTAGCTTGCCTGAAGTGACTCCAAAAACATATTTATTTGGGTTCAATCTAACCTTGTAATCCTCAAGCCATCTAAAGATTTTGTCTAGGACTTTGAGATGATCTTTTCTTCTCAAAGATTTTTCTAATAAGTCATCCACATAATCTTCCATTAGAATGTGCATCATGTCATGGAAGATTGTTGTCATAGCCCTCTGATATGTAGCGCCTGCATTCTTTAGGCCAAAAGGCATGACATTCCAACAGTATGTGCCCCAAGGAGAAGTGAATGTTGTTTTATGTTGATCCTCTGTTGCAATTTTGATCTGATTATAGCCTGAAAAACCATCCATGAGAGATAGCATCTCATATCCTACCGTGAGATCAACAATTATGTCTATGTTTGGTAGAGGGAAATCATCCTTTGGGCAAGCCTTATTCAAATCTTTAAAATCCATGTAGATACGGATTTGTCCATTCGGCTTGGTAACAGGAACAATGTTTGATATCCAATCCGCATAATCAATTGACCTTATGAATTCAGCATCCAGTAACTTTTTTAATTCCGCCTTGACAAGTAGTGCGATCTATGGGTGCATATTGCACAACTTTTGTTTGATTGGCTTGATTCTTGGGATTAAAGGAAGATGATGCAGAACCAATTTAGGATCAAGCCCTGGCATGTCAGCATATGACCATGCGAAGTTAACTTTTCTCTCTGTGAAGAATTGTGTAAACTCAGGTTTTTCCTCATCTGATAATGATGCGGCCAAGAGAATCATTTTGGGATTCTCTGGTGTAGCTATGTTAACTTTTGTTGTATCCTCAATGAGCATGGCTGATTTTTCCTGTGTTACAGGGAGAAAGTCCAATCCTCCATCCTTAGGCGCCTCAGAGAGGTTTTCACCTTCGGATGCATCCTTTGTTTTTATTATTTTACTACCAGAAGGTGCCTTGCGGTTTTCACCTAAAGGCATTTCTTTTTCTTTTTTATTTTTTGCATTTTTGTGACTGGAGGATTGCACAGTCTCCTTGAAGTAAGCTGCACAATTGAGATCAATGGAGAACCCTGTTTTGTGATCCCCCCTTGGAATACCTTCTCTTAGTCCCATGAATTCTGTAATTGCCTCGTCATTCTAAAATATGTCTATCATCGGTGGATCTTGTTGGTCCCAGTTGATTAGTTGTGGGTACACAAGGGGGATTCCATCATCAGTGTTGGTGAAGGATGGGGAGGATGCAAAAAGTGTGCAAATTGATGCCTCAAGTGTAAAGGAAAAGTTATCAATTTCCACTTCTGTGTCTGATGCAATGGATGATCCATACTCTGAGTCAGATGAATCAAATTCAAAATCATAATATGGGATGAAATTATCAGCATGATGACTAGTAGTAGGCATTTCAGAAGCATGGATAATGGGCTCATATAGCTCAGGCTCATGGGTGGGCTTAGGAATGGGGTGGGAAGATTTAGGTATTGCTGATGACACTTTATGTTCTTCTGGGTTCCAAGGAATGCTTACCCATTTCTTGTCTTTAGAATGTCGGTCAATAGGGTCAATGTTATATTGCTGGCAGAATTGTTCTTCAAAGGAAGGTTGGAAAGGTTCTAAGAATAGTTCATCAATGCCATAGTCACTGATGGTTTTGTCAGATCCCCATTCCCATTCATTAGAGTTTGTTTCGGTTAGGGATTCTTCGCTTGTCTCGACACTTTTTGTTGTCGTTACGTCCTTACTTGAAAATTCATAGATACATTGATCGTCAGTTCCGAGTTGGTTGAACCCTAGCCCTATGTATCTTGGTCTTGCCGTTATAATAATAGGTTCCCTTCTTCCATTGCTATTCTTTCCAAGGCTGCTTGCCCCATCAAATCCTTGAGCTTTGCATATATCATATCCTTTGCCATAAAGATGCAATGGTAGTGGAGATAACTCTGTTGGGTCTTTGTAGATCCAGTTATCCATGTCAATGATGTCTTCATCACCCATATCGCCCCAACGTGTAAAAACACTTTTTGGTGGAGCGTTGAAAGTTACTTTGGGCTCAATTGCAAAACATGGTCTGCCATAGACTTTAGGTGGCTTCGGTATTGTAGTTATACAATAAGCTGTATTTAATTTGAATTCTCCACAACCAAGGTCCTGGATTTGAATATCTTGACTTGGGATGGAAGTTGATGGAGATGGTGTGGTAGAAGATGATGGAATGGATAATTTCATGAGTGTCGTTGGGTCAATGTATTTGGATGTGGTGGAAGATGAGGCCTCTCGATTGATGGGTACCTAGTGCTTAGCAGTAGCTCGTAGGTTGGTGCAGTATTGGAATGGATCAGGATCTCCGAGGATAGTGATCTCAGTTCCATCAAAAGGGAATTTGAGGCATTGGTGGTACGTGGATGGAATTTCCTTTAAAGCATGAATCCAAGGATGGCCCAGTAATATATTGTAGTGTATATCATGATCCAAGACCTGGCATGTGGTATCTATGATGACCGGTCCCACTCAGAGTGGAATTGTAATAACACCTTTAGAAGCGTATTCTTCATCATCATATGCTTTGATGACGATGCTTTGCTAGCATCTACACATGCCTCAGAAAAACCAAGAGCTTTGACCAATTTCAGAGAGTAGATATTCAATCCTGCTCCGCCATCTACTAGGACTCATCTAACCTTATGCTTGTGGACAAAGACTTCAATATGGAGGGCATCATTATGTGATGGCTTTGGTGAGGAATAGTCGTTTTCTGAAAAGGTGATGTGGTGAGGTGAATTCAGGTATCCGACCATGGTCTCAAAATGGTTAACATCGATGTTGGTTGGGACGGTTGACTCTTGCAGTACTTTATCGAGGATGGCCTTATGCATGGGTGAAATACGAAGTAGTTCAAAAATGGATATTTGAGTAGGTGTTTTATTTAACTGCTCAACAATGTTGAACTCTGGTTTTGGGGTGGATTGTCTAGCGGATGGACCAGGTATGGTGATCTTTGGTTGACGGGCAGAAGGACCCGGGATAGTGACCTTGCCTTTACGCATAGTCACATTGCATTCTGGGGCTCTTTTGATGTTGATGGTATTAACAGATTCATCTTCATTAACAGTGTGAAGATTGTTAATAATAGTACCATCGGGATAACTGTATGCAGGACGAGTAGTATTATAGGCTTGGCAGATATGGTTGGCTTGATTGTTTGTATGCTTTGTGCCAGATGAAGAAGCCTTACCATGATCCTGCAGTGGGTTCTTGTGTATGGTATGATCTGCATTGGATGTAAAAGATTGACCACCCAACTCAATGGTGTGGTTCTCTATGAGGTCTTGCACCAAATTTTGCAATTGGTGACAAGAGGAGGTTTTGTGCCCTTTGGCACGATGGTAATCATAGAATGAATTGTCATCCCACAATGACGGCTTGAATTGACCAGGGTCATATGGTTTAGGCTCTTCCAACGTGATGACGTCGTTTTGAAGAAGTTTCTTTAAGATAGTTTCAATGGGTTCACCCAACGGGGTGAATGTACACTTTTGGAACTATCGTGGTTGATGCAACTTCCTTTGATTAGATTGCACATGATTGTTTTGGAGAGCATTGGCAGTTGGTGTTGGTGTAGTTATAGGTGCGTTTTGATTGTGTACTCCTTTGATTGTGAGTACATGACATGTTGCATTGACTGTTTTTGCATCAACTACACCGTCACTTGTGATGTGTTTGTTCTTAACCCAGTATTTGTTTTTGTCGTTTGAGCTACTTGGGTTATTATTGGTGGTTGTGTTGATGGTTTTGCCACCATATTTCAGTTCACCTTTGGCAATCAATGCTTTTTCCAGTTGAACCCCCTTTTCAACAAGGTCAACAAAAGTGGTGCAACAATGTACTTGTAATCCATACCTTAGCGGTCCAAGGAGAGTTTGTACAAACATGGTTACTTTCTCCTTTTCGGGTATTTCTACCAGACATATACTTGCTAAGGTTTTCCATCTTTGAAAGAATGGAATGAAAGTCTCTCTTGCATCCTCTTGGGTAATTTTGCATAAGGAGGCGATGCCAATGTCTGTGTCGATATTGTAAGCATAGTTTTCGACAAACTTGTTTGCCAATTTGTCCCAAGTTTTTATTCCCTTAGGCAAGAGTGAGAACCATTCTAGTGCATGACCTCCAAGACTTCTAGAAAAGAGCCTCATGAGATAAGTTTTCTCATAAGCAATGTCAATACAACTAGTTGTGAATTCCCTTATGTGTTCAAGGGGGTTTGTTTTGCCTTTATACTTGGGAAATTGAGGGACCACATATCCATGAGGAAATGGTGGCATATATAAAGTTGTTTCAAATGGATAAGGACACAAGTCATGTGACATGTATGAATTTTTATTGGATTGTTGCAAGGTCTCCACTTGTGTTTGAAGAGCAGCGAGTTGGTGAGTGAGTGCTTCTACCATTGGATGGTTGGTAGCATCACCTATGTTGGTGGTGGAGGCGATTTGATTACCCAAATGTTGTGAAATGTGTTGATTGGGAATGGGTTGCCGGCGAGCAAAATGAGTGTTGTGATTAGGCGGTTGTTGGAAATGAGTATTTTGATGAGGGGTGTGCTGCTGCATATGGACTTGAGAAGCATAAGTGGGAATATGATATCCTGTCATATTGGACTGGATTTGAGGACCTTGCTATTTTTGACTTTGTTGATTTCCAAATGGAGTGAAAAATTGAGCACCTTGTTGATTTTGAGCTTGTTGATGCCCAAATGGAGTATATGATTGTGTGCCTTGATTGCCTTGCCCAAATAAAAGATTATGACCTTGAGGAGCATTGGTGTTTTGGGTCATAGGAATGTTGGTATTGACTTGTGATGAAGTGGATTGGGTGCCTTGGATTGAAACTCTTCGTTTATTTCTCCCAAATGGGTTAGATGAGTTGGTTGTAATGGCACTTGAAGAACCTGATAATAGATTTGTTGATGTACTCATGGAACTAGATGTAGTTCCAAAGAGGTTTGATGTGGTTGCCCCCATTGTGTGTGAAGAAATGGTGGATGTTTGTTGGGGGATGGATTGTGATGCGGTGTTGGTTTAGGAAGATGATCCCCCAACATATGTTGTATTGGTTGTGGTAGTGGTATGACCAAGGGAGGTAGAATTGAGTGTGTTGATGACATTTTGTGAAGAAGCTCCCATGGAGGAATTGTATGATGTTGGAGTGGGAGAAGTTGCTCTAAGAGTGTTAAGGTCAAATCCCTTTGGTAACTTAGCCCCTTGGTTAAGGAGCATAGCTAGGAATCTAGAAAAGTCATTTAAGACTACTTCTACAAAAGCAACAACTTCTGGACGTTGAGCAACTGCTAATATGTCTTCTTCAAAGACATCCCCATTTTGATCCTGTCAGATAAATGGTTCAAAAATATGTGAGGGAGATGATGGTATGTTCATCTCACTAAAAGGATTGATTGTGGAATTTTCCATGTCAAAACAAGGATTATTCATGGTGTTGGGAAATGAGTCCATGCCAGTTGTGAACTCAAGAAAGTTGTTGTCTTGTCCAAAGGAATCCATGAGTCTTTTCTTTTTCTGTAGTCTAGTTTCAACCATACAAAGTTTTTCTCAACTTGGGATGATGGAAAAAAATGATCTAAATATGAGACTATGTTCTTGGTTTTTTTTTTTGGATTTTCAAAATGATGCTATGAAAAAGACTTGTGGATGCAAGTGGTGTGACACTAGATGGAGATGCTAAAATGATATGCAATAAGTGATCCTAAGATGTACTTACTAGTGAGAGATCTTAAAGAGGACAAACTTGGACAAACAATGTTTTTACAATGATTTAGTTTTGGAGGATCAATGGACCGTAGAAGGACTATAAATGGGACAAAGTGAAATATCTACACTAGACTATTGAGTGGGAAATGCTTCACAAAAGGATTGACAAAATGACAAAGGTAATTGGGTCCAATGATAACCTACTAATGAATGCAAAGTTTGGACAATGAATGGTAAGAGTCAACTCCTAAAATCTGCCAAAGTGAGTGTCTAAGGAGGTGGTGAAGCTACCAATCCAATCTAGTGAAAGTGACCTATTATGAGCCTAAAATGGTATCTAAATATGCAATTATTTTGATGGAAAGTTGAGAAATTCAGAGTTTGGTTTGGACTGTATCAGTGAAGAAAGATCTGATTGACTTGAAGACAGGTTGTGAACTTTCTGATTTTGACAGAAAAGAAATGTTTGCAGTTTTAGCAAATGCGGTGCAACAGAGCAAATGCGGCTCATTGAATCGAATGCGGTTTAGGAAGTGTCGAATGTAAAACAGTGTTGCGAATGCGGTTTTGTGTCTGGCAAATGCAGCTCAGTTAACTCAATGTGGCTTGCTGGTTGCAAATACGACTCTGTAATTGTCGATTGCGTCTTGACAGAGCGAATGCGGCTCCTAATGGCTTAGATGTGGCTCATCAGAGTGAATGTGGTTTTCTAGATGTCAAATGCAGTGCAGCAGAGCGCTTGCATCACAATATGTAGTTTTAGGGAAAAACTTGAGCACAGTTTGTAGTTTTCGACCAGTTTTTGTGATTCCAATTTGTGATTTTGTAATTTGTTTGAAGATTTTTAAGAATTCTTGGCAAACACAGAAATCAAAAATATGAAATGCTTGTTCAAATAGACTCACTCTTAAAATTCAAGTGGGTCATCCTTGCAATCACAGCCCACATCTTAAAATCACGTTGACTCACACAGCCTTGTCACCCCCTAGAGGGCGCCCATGTTTTTGTCTTTTCCAAGTGTGTACTCAAGGTGACGAAAGTGGATACCAAATCCCCTGAGCAAAAAATCCATGGTGATTATATGGTGAGTGTCTTGGGGGGAGATTCTTCCCTCCCCTTGCACCGTGATTGAAAGGATGTCTAGTTACTGACACAGCTAGCTACTACACTAGGTTCTTAGTAAGTCTTTTTTTCAGTGTGGCAATGGATATACTCCCTCGAGAGACCTCCCAACCTTTAGAACAAAGGTTTTGGGGATGGTTATCCTGTCAACTACTATCAAGTTGGATTTTCATCAACAACTTGCTTTTGATTATAGTGGGTTGGAAACCTTGGCTTTAGGTGTTCCCACTTAGGTCGTTCCCGTAGGGTGAGTACTTTTTCCCACTACGGCAGGCCTTCTAAAGGTTGTATGAAAATAGTAAATGAATAAGTATGAAAGAAAGGATAGGTCTAGCTGTTTGATCACCCAGTAAAGGGGAGAGCATATGCCTATTATGCAAACAAGCACAGTAAACTTTAAACCCAAATGAAAGATTTTTTATTCTAAGTGAAGATATTGCTTCACCAAAAAAAACATGGGGTTTATTTTAATCCAACAAAAATTTAGTGTGGTGACTATCCTAGATTGATAAATTCCAAATTAAAAAATGCCTACCCTAGGGTTGATAAACTCAATCTTTAAGTGTGTCTATCCTAGGATTGGTTCATTTTACCCTTAAAGAAAAAAAGAAGATAACAAAAAAAGCAAAGCTAGCCGTAGTCGCGTCAGATCTAGTTTACAATAAACAAGAAAAATAAATAAAAATAAAAATTGCGTTTTACTAGTCATTTGCGGTGCGAAGTTTTGAATGCAGCTTGTCAAATGCATCACGACAGATGCGGCTCTCTGAGTAGCAAATGCAGCGCAGAGGAATGATTGTGTTGCACACGAATGCAAATGCGGTGCAGCAGAGCGTTTGCTTCGCACTATTTGTCAAATGCGACTTTTCGTACCCTGAACCTGTAAAAAACGTATGGCACCTACAAAAAAGGACGTGTTGGAATGTCGGGTTCACCAATGTAATGACCTAAATATCCTGCAAGATTGAAACACTTATTAGTTGTAACTGCAAGTTAGTTAAACATCAACAATGAAATGCAAAGAAGTTAAAAACACAAAGTAATGCAAGAAATTGGAAAGATCTCACCTATCCTTTGCCTCCATGACTGATTTTCATTGTACCTTCTCAAGCTTTTCTGCAATGATAGATTGCCCTCAAATTGTGTGTGAACAAACTTTTCTAATGCCTAGCCTTAACAATGCCTTTGAAGGATTTTAAATTATTAAACTATGCAACTAGAAACTCAATCCTAATATGCAAGCAATAATAACATAAGCCTAAGATATGATATTAAATTCCTATAGTAAAAGTATCTCAAACAAATGAACATGGATTCGAAAATGAGATCAAGATTGTCATTTTATAGAAAATGCAATCTTGAATGGACGGACAAGATGAGAGATTGAGGAATACCCTAGAATCAAAGGTCAAGATTCAATAAGGCAACCCTAATTAGGGTTAGGGCAAAATACCCATAGGTGTAAATAAGATTTAATTAAATGAATTAAATCCAGACTGAATGTGACAGTGGAGATGAAATTAGTACAAATCAGAAGACAGGAGGATGAGATTTTAGAAAATCAATAATTTTGGAAATTACTTGATTTGTAGAAGAATATTTCCCTTTTGAATTAAATTAATTCAAAACAGAAGATTTTGTGAGGTAATTAGTAATTGATTTTTGGAATTAATTACTAAATGAAGAATCAGTTAAGTATGTGAGATATTTTTAAATGATTTTTTTTATTTAAAAATATAGAAATGTCACATGCCATAATTAAATAATTAAAATAATTATTTAATTTAGAAGAAGTAGTTAATTAAATAAATAAATAAATGAATTTATTTAATTAAGAGAGGATTTAAGAATGAGTGACATATTAAATAGATATATTAAAATATATTAATTTAATAATCAAGAAGACATTTATGATAAGGATTAATTAAATAAATTGATGACTTTATTTAATTATTAGAAGACTTTGACAATTAGTGACATATTAAATTAAATAAATAAGATTTATTTATTTAATAATCATGAAGAATGAAAGTTTATGAATTAATTAAATAATCAAGAATTATTTAATTAATAGTTGAATTGGGTTAGGGACATAACTCAAATGTTACAATTATGCTAGGATGGAAAGTGGTAAAATAGTGTTTGCAGGCCTAGGTCATTTTTAGGTGTCTACAGATAGATGTCAAGAGGACTTTCAATAGATAAAATATTATCTATTAACAATACCAATATCATTCCTCCTATTGATAGTATACATCTCATACTCTATATATTAAGAACTACATCAACATTGGGGGAACTACTACCATAAAACATATAAGAGGCCCTTGTAGGAGTGATTAAAGCATTAAGTAGCTTGCTAGATGCTTGTGAGGTTCCATGTTCCTAAATTGTGACTAATATCCAAACTAGATAGAAATCACCCTTTTGATTGAGTTTTGGTGATCTTAGTGCTAGATATTATAGCATTGTACCCTTAATACTTTTATGCCAAAAATTTGGCTCCCTGAATAGTGAGACATAAATCCTTGCCTTGCATAAGACACTTTCCTTTTAGGCTTGTGAATTTCCATAGAGAGGGTGATTTGTGGCATCCTTCTATAGCAAGAGACCCCTACCCATCCACTTTCATAGGCAAAAGGTTATACAAAACCTGAAAGGGTGTCCCTTTCTTGTGCCAAAGGAGATTCCTAAAGTGGGTTTAATATTGTTTTCATTGGCCATTGAATTTTAGGGATAGATAAGTGTCTTATATGCATGATATTGTATTAAATATGTGATATACCTATGGAAATATAGAGTGAATAACCCTCAAACATACACATTATGAACACTTTTGATATTTTCAGGCCATCCCATGTGTTTTCAGATTGTCTACAGTGTTTTTATTCAAATTTTACCAAAACCAGATGCAAAATTGAGTCAAAACATTCAACACAGGTAAAAAAAAATTCTTCATTTCAACTGACTACCATTCATTGCAATTGTTGTCTAGAAAATCACAACTAATTTTCAAAAGATCACAACCATTTCGTAGAACACCGCATTTGTCACTCATAACAACACAATTGCCTACTATTGAAAATTTTAGGGAAATCCAAAACTATCCATTCTCTGATCAATTCTTGAGCATAGTTTTGTCCTCTAATCACCAGACCTGTCATCTCCAATCCATTCATTATTCCATATTTTCATTAGTTTCACTTGCCATAGGTCAAACATTAAGTCATATTTTAGCTTGCATACACCTTGCTCACAAAATGACGATGGTGGAAAAGAAAGAGCTCAACTATAGTCCCATTGAAAATGCCAGCCTTGTGATGGTTTTTCCACTAAAAAACATAGGCACTACATGTTAAACCATCAAACAAATCTTGTATTGAAGATTGACCCCTTGACATGTCTCCTTAGTAAAGTAGCTTTGATGGGACGATTAGCCAAATGGATAATGTAAGCAAACACAACTTCCACTATGTTGAACAAAAATAAATAAAAGGACAAGTTATAATCGACCAACTCATAGATGCACCTAGACAGTAGACCATCCACTAGTATTAGAATTCCTCGATGAGACTATATTCACACTAGAAACCTTAGTCACATCAAAGTTGTATTTTTATGGATCTCACACAAGTCATTGTCAAGAGAAAGGATATTGTTCATCACACCCCAAGGAGATACTATACCAAATTCATTTAGAATCACTTTCTCTTGTACAAACAACGTAGCAAAGTATGAACCACTAATTATAGGATTTTGCATTGCCATCAAATGGAAGATAAAAATCCTTCAAGTTTTATGGTGACTCACAACTAGTTATCTAATAGGTCAACAATGACTAAGACACAAAGGATGAGAAACTCCCTCCTTACAAACAAATGGTTAACAATTTTAAGAAATAATTTGATGACATCATCTTTTCGTAGGTTTTCATAATCCAAAACAAGGCAACTCATTCAATGCCTATGATCAAATCTCTCTTGGACATTCCAAAAAATGTGTCACAGTATGTGTTCTTGGTAGAACAACTCTTGATCCCCACCTTTGATATTCTTGAGTCTCAAATGGTGTGCAAACTTGTTGTTCCTAATTCCCCTTGGTACAAAGATGTCTAAAACTACCTACATGACAAAGTTATCTCTCCCGAATTATATACAAATAAATGTAAGACCTTCATCCATAAGACCACTAGATATGCTATCATCGGTGACACTCTTTATCACCAAAGCCTAGACAACACCGTCATGAGATTTATTGATACTGATGAAGCAAAAAAAACCTTATGAGAATTAAACAAGGGTATATGTGGAGCTCACTCAAGTGGTCCTACTGTAGCCAAGAACATCATATGATTTGGATACTATTGGCCAACAATGGAATTTGATGCATGCCACCTTTTCAAGAAGTGTAGAAAGTGTGAATAACATGGAGATCTTATACATGCACCAATAAAATAATGCCATCCAATCACATCACCATCACTATTCACCCTATGGGGATTCAACTGCATAGGCAAAATCCATCTCACCTCAACCAATTGCCATAAGTTCATTATCATAGTGATCAAGTATTTTATAAAATAGATAGAGGTTATCCATATGATGTATATTATTAGAAAGCAAACATATAAATTCATCCTTAATTAGATCATTTTTCAGTATGGTGTCCCATAGTCTATCATTACTGATAATGATAGCCCATTTAAGAACCAAGATTCTTGCCAATTATACAAAAATTCCACATCCAACACACTTTTCCACTCCATAGTATCCCCAAGGTAAAAAGCAAGTTGAGGCACCCAACAAGACCATCATCAAAATATTAAAGAAGA
Source organism: Sequoiadendron giganteum (assembly GCA_007115665.2). Classification (NCBI taxonomy): domain Eukaryota; kingdom Viridiplantae; phylum Streptophyta; class Pinopsida; order Cupressales; family Cupressaceae; genus Sequoiadendron; species Sequoiadendron giganteum. Next base: position 60,265,352 of record CM021108.1, on the reverse strand, counting down.
CTATTAAAGATTATGGTCATGGCTAGCACCTCCAACTCAGTCCCGTCTTATGGGCTTACCACACTGGCATTCATACTCCCACAAGAGCCACACCATATTCTTTAGTCTATGGTTTTGAAGCAAACCTTCCTATTGAGGTCACTCTAAGTTACCTTCCCTGAGGGTATCCATGAAGGGCTTATTGATGATGAGGAATACCGTGTATCTAAATTGCATGAGAATTTTTAGATGAGTAAAGATAGAATACATTGGTTAACCTACAAGCTTATAAAAATCATCTTCAACATAGTTATAATAAGAAGGTTTTGGTTAGACACTTCGACATTGGTGATGTATGGTCTTAACGAAAAATCCTTAGAATCAAGAAAAAAGAGAGAAGATTGATAAATTTGAGCCTAATTAGATGGGTCTTAAACCACCAAAAATAAAGTAGGGAAAGATGATTCTTCCAATGAGCCTGTAAGGTTTTTCACCTTAGAAGCTAACTATGGGAGAATATCTCTCTTTCACACCTTTTCATCTTAGGGTTCAGTCAAAGAGAGGGGCTTGAGGTTGGATTGGGGGTTGTGAATTTTTGTGATTGAATGTGTCTAAGTGTTGTAAATTAATAAAATAAACCAACTGGAAATACAAAACCTAGAGAATGCAACTATAATGGAAAACACATTGGGATATGCAAAATAACCTAGGAAATATGAACAAACAGCTACAAAAATGAATAGAAAGGAATATTTCCACTTGGAGGTCAAAGAGGGATGGCATGAATGTCTAGACTCCTATAAAAACTATTACAGAAGCTGAGAAGAACACTTATGCCATTCTAGGTGACCTAGTCCTTCAGGAAAATTCTAGAAAACTGGTCTAGAGCCCGTTTCAGCCAAAAGGGTATCCAAATCTACCAAAATTTCTAGAAAAAGGATTCATTGGGACTAGGTCACCCAAAGTGGCAACCTAGTCCTCTTCTTAATTTATGTGAACTAGAAGATGGGAACTAAGGCCTTTGGTCTATGTTTTCTACTCCTTCAGGTATCTCGTCCTAAAAGTGAAGATTCTAGTCTGTGGAAGTCTTCCAAGCTTCAACTAGGGTATCTTCAACCCTAGAGAGCTTGGTCAACTTGTTGAACGATATTCAAGCTTCTAAATGCACCTAAATCTGTAAACACACACAAAGAGAAAGAATAAATGGTTATTGTTAGAGTATGGGGGTGTGCCTTGGTCAATCCCCTTTGTAGATAATTAAATGAAATTAAGAAATGAAATGGGAAATCATGAGATATGAAGCAATGTACTTACTTACCTTGTCATGATGGTTGATCTAGAGTTGCAGCAATGGAGGTTCAACCCTTGAGTGCTTCAAAAAGGATGTCTTGTTGACCTAGAATCTGAAACCCTAGCTTGCTTGAGAAGGAGAGATGAGACAGATGTGTGTTGAGAAGAAAAATGGGTGATGCATTATGAGAAATTAGAGTTTTGAGGCTTATTTATACAATTTATGCCCTAATTTTCCTGAAATAACACCATACAGGCCGACCTTAGGGTTTTAGAGACAAGAATCCTAAAATGAATTGTTTAATTTGAAATTTATGCCACATGGGACTAGGTTGCCCAAAGTGGAGACCTAGTCCACCTGGGAATTTTTCATTGATTTTCAAGGATTCGTATATGATTATTGTTACTTATCAGTATTGTCTAACAAAACACACAAAATTTTGACATGTATGTGTATTAAGGGGTCATTATAGCATAATAAGGGGTTGATTAAGTGATGAAAAGCCTAGGAGAGTGTGAAAATGTTTTATAACACCTTACAACACTTTGAAATAAGTCTTTGAAAGGGGTAAAAAGAGGCTAAGAATGGTCCAAAATCTATAGGAAAAGGTCCAAATGAGCGAAAAGTGTCAAATCTACACTTTTTGGTGACACAAGTCCATACATCATAATAGTAGTATATAGGTTTGGTGCATATCAGATTTTGACACTCAAAGGTGAACCATTGTAAGGGCCCAGATCAATAGCATGCATTTGTGCGAATTCCACACCTAGCATGAAAATTTATCCCTCCCGAATTATATACCAATCAACATAAGACCTTCATCGATAAGACCACTAGATATGCTATCATTAGTTGAAGCCTAAACAAGACTCTCATGAGATTTCTTGATACTGATGAAGCAAAAAAAACCTTATGAGATTTAAATGAGGGTATATGTGGAGCTCACTCAAGTGGTCCTACTCTATCTAATAACATCATACGATTTGGATACTATTGGCTGACAATGGAACATGATGCATACCACCTTTTCAAGAAGTGTAGAAAGTGTGAATAACATGGATATCTTATACATGCACCAGTACAAGAACTCCATCCAATCACATAACCATTGTCATTCACCCAATGGGGACTCAAACTCATTGGTAAAACACATCCCACCTCATCCAATGGCCATAAGTTCATTATCATAGCGATCAAGTATTTCATGAAATAGATAGAGTCTATCCCTATGACGTATATTACTAGAAAACAAATATATAAATTTATCCTTAATTACGTCATTTTTTAGTATGGTTTCCCATAGTCTATCATTATTGATAGTGGTCGTCCATTTAAGAACGAATATGTTTACCAATTATACAAAACAAAAATCACATCCATCACACTTTTCCACTCCATATTATCCCCAAGGTAACAACCAAGCTGAGGCATCCAACAAGACCATCATCAGAATCTTAAAGAAGACTATTAAGGATGATGGTCATGACTAGAACCTCCAAATCAATCCTTCCTTATGGGATTACCACACTAGCATTCATACTCCCATAGGAGCCACACCATAATCCTTAGTCTATGGTTCTAAATCCATCCTTCCTATTGAGTTCACTTTGAGTTGCCTTCCCTAAGGGTATGTATGCAAGGGCTTATTGATGGTTAGGAATATCACACATCTAGATTGTATGAGTTAGAATTGTTTGATGAGTGAAGATAAAATGCATTGGCTAACCTACAAGCTTATTAAAATCATTGTCATCATAGTTATAATAGGAAGGTTTTGGTCAGACACTTCGACATTAGTGATGTATGGTCTTAATGAAAAATCCTAAGAATCGAGTAGAAAGAGAGAAGCTTGGTAAATTTGAGCCTAATTATTTGGGTCCATACATCATAACAGTAGTATATGGGTTTGGTGTATGTCCGATTTCAACATGTGAAGGTGAACCATTGTAAGATCCTATCTATAACCTACACTTATGCAAATTCTACACCTAGCATGAAAATTTTATCCCTCCTAAATTATATACCAATCAACATAAGACCTTCATCTATAAGACCACTAGATATTCTATCATCAGTGACACTCTTTATGACCAGAGCCTAGGCAACACCCTCATGAGATGTCTTGATACTGATGAAGAAAAAACAACCTTATGAGAAGTAAACGAGGTTATATGTGGAGCTCACTCAAGTGGTCCTACTCTAGTTAAGAACAACATATGATTTGGATACTATTGGCCAACAATAGAACATGATGCATACAACCTTTTCAAGAAGTATAGAAAGTTTGAATAACATGGAGATCTTATACATGCACCAATACAAGAACTCCATCCAATGACATCACCATTGCCATTCACCAAATAGGGACTCAACCTCATAGATAAAATACATCCCACATCATCCAATGGCCATAAGTTCATTATCATAGTGATCAAGTGTTATATGAAATAGATAGAGGCTATCCCTATGACGTATATTACTAGAAAATATAAATATAAATTCATCCTTAATTACGTCACTTTTTAGTATGGTGTCTTATAGCCTATCATTATGAATAATGATCATCCATTTAAGAACCAAGATGTTTTCCAATTATACAAAAAATTCCACATCTAACACACTTTTCCACTCCATATTATCCCCAAGGTAACAACCAAATTGAGGCATCCAACAAGACCATCATCAAAATCATAAAGAAGACTATTAAGGATGATGGTTGTGACTAGCACCTTCAACTCAATCCTGCCTTATGGGAATACCATACTGGAATTCATACTCCCATAGGAGCCACACCATATTCCTTAGTCTATGGTTTTGAAGCCATCCTTCCTATGTCGCAAAAAAGTGTAGCCTTGACACTTTTCAATCATTTGGGCCCTTCCTTGTGGTTTTTGGCCTAGTTTTTCTCAGATTCTATGGTGTCTTGCAAAGGTGTTGTGAAGTGTTCTAGCAGATTTCCTCACTTTTCTAAGACCCTTTCATCATAATTCACCTAAATAACCCTCTTCCAAGCCTTATTCTAAAGTGTTGTAAGGTGTTGTAGCCAACCCTCACACTTTCTTAAGCTTGTCATCACTAAATCAACCCTTTTTATGGCATAATGACCCCTTAATGCACTTATAGGTCCAAATTTAGTGTGTTTCAGAAGACAATCCCAAAAAATATCATTAACCACATGTTAATTATAAAATTCAATCAAAATTTCCTAGGTGGACAAAGTCACCACCTTGGGCAACTTAGTCCCATGTGGCATAAAAATCAAATTTAACTCAAAATTCTGGTGGGATATTGTCTCCTAAACCCTAAGGTTGGCTCGTGATGTGTTATTTTTGGGAAATTAGGGAATTACTTGTATAATAAGGATGTGATGTGTGTGGAATGTTTTCTAAGTGCTGGAAATGGAAAGAGAGTCATTGCTCAACCAAGCTCTTGGGTGAAAAACCCTAGGAGCCTATTTGGGGAATCCTCTTTCTCTATTCCATGTTTTTGGTGGTACACTTCCTATTGAGGTCACTCTAAGTTTCCTTCCCTGAGGATATCCATGCAAGGGATTATTGATGATGAGGAATATTACATATCTATATTTAATGAGTTAGAATTGTTAGATGGGTGAAGATAGAATGCATTGGTTAATATACATGCTTATTAAAATCATCTTCATTGTAGTTATAATAAGAAGGTTTTGTTCAGACACTTCAACATTGGTGATATATGGTCTTAATGGAAAATCATACGAATCAAGAAGGAAGAGAGAAGCTTGGTAAATTTGAGCCTAATTAGTTGGGTCCATACATCATAAAAATAGTATATGGGTTTGGTGCATATCAAATTTTGACACCTAAACTTGAACCATTGTATGAGCCTATCAATAGCCTACACTTGAGAAAATTCTACACCTAGCATGACAAATTTATCCCTCCTGAATTATATACCGATCAACGTAAGACCTGCATCTACAAGACCACTAGATATGCTATCATCAGTGACACAATTTATCATTGAAGCCTAGACAACACCCTCATGATATTTCTTGATACTAATGAAGCAAAACCAAACTTATGATAAGTAAATGAGGGTATATGTGGAGCTCACTCAAGTGGTCCTACTCTAGCTAAGAACATCATATGATTTGGATACTATTGGTTGAAAATAGAACATGATGCATACCACCTTTTCAAGAAGCGTAGAAAGCATGAATAACATGGAGATCTTATAAATGCAACAATACAAGAACTCCAGCCAATCACATCACCATCTCCATTCACCCAATGGGGACTCAAACTCATAGGTAAAATCCATCCCACCTCATCCAATGGCCATAATTTCATTATCATAGAAATCAATTATTTCATGAAATAGATAGAGGCTATCCCTATGACGTATATTACTAGAAAAAAAAAATATAAATTCATCCTTAATTAGATCATTTTTAGTATGGTGTCTTGGATTATATCATTACTAATAATGGTCATCCATTTAAGAACCAAGATGTTTTCCAATTATACGAAAAATTCTACATCCAACACACTTTTCCACTCCATATTATTCCCAAGGTAATAACCAAGTTGAGGCATCCAACAAGAACATCATCAAAATCTTAAAGAAGATTATTAAGGATGATGGTCATGACTAGCACCTCCAACTAAGTATTGCCTTATGGGCTTACCACACTGGCATTAATATTCCTTGAGGAGCCACACCATATTCCTTAGTCTATGGTTTTTAAGCCATCCTTCCTATTGAGGTCACTTCGATTTGTCTTCCCTAAGGGTATCTATGCAAGGGCTTATTGATGATGAGGAATATTTTGTATACATTGCATGAGTTACAATTGTTGGATGAGTGAAGATAGAATGCATTGGTTAACCTACAATCTTATTAAAATTATCTTCGTTGTAGTTATAATAAGAAGGTTTTTTTCAGACACTTCGACATTCTCAATGTATGGTGTTAATGGAAAATCCTAAGAATCAAGAAAAAAGAGAGAATCTTGGTAAATTTGAGCCTAATTAGTTGGGTCTATACATCATAACAATAGTATATGGGTTTGATGCATATCAAATTTTGACACCCGAAGGTGAACTGTTGTAAGATTGTGTCAATAACCTACACTTGTGCAAATTCTACACCTATCATGACAAAGTTATCCCTCCCAAATTATATACAAATCAACGTAAGACTTGCATCTATAAGAGCACTAGATATGTTATCATTCGTGACACTCTTTATTACCAAATCCTAGAAAACACCCTCATGAGATGCCTTGATACTCATGAAGCAAAAATAACCTTATGAGAAGTAAACAAGGGTATATGTGGATCTCACTCAAGTGGTCCTACTCTAGATAAGAACATCATATGATTTGGATACTATTGGCTGACAATAGAATCTGATGCATACCACCTTTTCAACAAGTGTAGAAATTTTTAATAACATGGAGATATTATACATGCACCAATACAAGAACTCCAACCAATCACATCACCATCACCATTCACCCAATTGGGAATCGACCTCATAGGTAAAATCCATCCCACCTCATCCAATGGCCATAAGTTCATTATCATAGCGATCAATTACTTCATGAAATAGATAGAGGCTATCCCTGTGATGTATATTACTAGAAAATAAATATATAAATTCATTCTTAATTATGACATGTTTCATTATGGCATCTCGTAGGCTATCATTACTGATAACAATCATCCATTTAAGAACAAATATGTTTTCCAATTATATGAAAAATTCTACATCCAACACACTTTTCCACTCCATATTATCCCCAAGGAAACAACCAAGCAGAGGCATCCAACAAGACAATCATCAAAATCTTGAAGAAGACTATTAAGGATGATGGTCTTGACTGGCACCTCTAACTCAGTCTCCTCTTATGGGCTTACCACACTGGCATCCATACTCCCATAGGATCCACACCATATTCCTTAGTCTATGGTTTTGAAGCCATCTCTCCTATGGAGGTCGCTCTAAGTTGCCTTCGTTGAGGGTATCCATGCAAGGGCTTATTGATGATGAGGAATATTGTGTCTATAGATTGCATGAGTTAGAATTGCTAGATGAGTGAATATATAATGCATTGGTTAACCTACAAGAGTATTCAAATTATCTTCATTGTATTTATAATAAGAAGGTTTTTTTTAGACACTTTGACATTGGTGATGTATGGTTTGAATGAAAAATCCTAAGAATCAAGCAGAAAGAGAGAATCTTGGTAAATTTAAGCCTAATTAGTTGGTTCCATACATCATAACAGTAGTATATGGGTTTGGTGCATATCATATTTCGACACCCAATGGTGAACCAATGTAAGAGCCTATAAATATCCTAGATTTGTGAAAATTCTACACCTAGCTTCAGAGAGCCTTCGTGAAAAACTCAAAAAAAAATAAAAAAAATCACCTTGATGATATTGATCATCAAAGCTTGCACATCTCCAAAAATCTTATGGGAAATTCATTGAGTGGAGGACAATATGCGCCTCACTAAATACCTTTGATATTCTTATAGAAAGTTGACTCTTCTTTGATTTTGGGAAAAGAGTATAAAGAAATTTAAAATAGAAAAACTTTAAAAGTGGCGATGCAACAACGCTTTTACAAAATTTCAAAACCACAAGTTTCCTTCTACGAATGATATGATAGACACAAAAACCACATAACTTAATTGTTGGGAAGAGCATAAACAATAGAGGCTAGATACAAGCACACATGTAGTCATTCAATCGAGCCATAGGAAGTGCATATTAAGATCTAACCAAATGTAGAAGTTTCAAGGATTAATAGAAGAATATTTAAAAAGAAACATAAGGCCATCCTCTTAATATAGCATATTATGAAAAATGATAACCTATTAAGAAAACAAAGAAGTCCAAAAGACATAGTCCAATTTCTAAAGATTATAACTTGATCATATACACAAACAACATGGAAATCCAATAATAAAAACTATTCATATTAAGCAAGACATAGTGTTCTTGAACCACCAAAAACATATACAAACAAGGCAAACATGATTCCCTTTACTAGGCCCCTAGGGTTTTTCACCTAGGAGCTCTTGGTTTAGGAATGGCACTCTTTCACCTTAGTGATGTGATTTTGGTTGAGGTTCATTCAAAGAGGGTTAGGAGTTTCAATAGTTTGTGATATGTGTGTGAGAGGTGTGGCTGAAAATTGAAAATAAAATGATACTAATCTAATCTATGAAATGTAAATTAAAGCAAAATGTAAATAAATGTAAACTATCTAAATGACCTAAATGCATCCAAATGGAAAGGAAACTAGAAATTTCAGAACCTCTGCACCTAGGTATGGAATGTTGTAGATGAGAGGCCCTAGAATGCTCTGGAATCTATCAAAAATATTTATAGGGACACTTCCACCAAGTTGGGCAACCTAGTCCTCCTGTAGGGAAAATCTATTGGAGTGGGTTTCTATAAATGGGTATCCAAAAATGTGAAAATCCCTAAAAAAAAATCTTAGAGGGACTAGGTCGCCCATTAGGTCGCCATTATGAGTGACCTAGTCCTCTTCTAGGTTTTTGAGGGTCTGAAACTAGAGATTGAACCCCTTGGTTTGCACTTTGGATCCCAATAGGTTTTTGGTTCAGATTCTACATAAAACAGGTTGAAAGAGGTCTCCAAGACTGAACTAGGGCTTTGTTGATTTGATTGACTTTGATGAGTTGAGAGAACCTTTCTAACACCTTTCTTCTTCACAAACCTACATACAAAAACCTATAAATCACACATGAAAAGAGGAGACAAAGGTTAGGGTAAGAGATTAGGGGTTTGCCTTAGTCAAACCCCATCTTGATAATCAAATCTAAATGGAAAAAAACAAAAGTAAAGGATGCTTGAATGATAAAGCTAATACTAACACTTACCAAACCTTTGATAGTTGAAATCTGCAAAATGCAAGAACCAGCTCCAATGGAGGTTGCTTGTGATGCCCTTAAGCTTGATTGCTTACTTGGAAAGATTGAGTGCAAGAGTGCTTGTGAAGATGAGTGAAGGTGAAAAATTATCTTAGGAGAGGAAGAGAGGCAAAATGAGGATGAAAACCATTACTTATACATGCAAAACCCTAATTTTCTTGAAAATGACACATGATAGGTTGACCTTAGGGCTTTGGGGTCAACATTCTCATTAGTTTTTGTTTGAATTTTGAAATTTATGCCTAAAAGGACTAGGTTGACCAAGGTGGCCACCTAGTCCACTTGGGCAATTTCAAGTAGTGGTCAAGAATTAAATAATATTTAATGATGTTTATCAAGTTTTCCTCCTTAAACACACTTAAGTTGGGACTAAAAGTACATAAAGGGGACAAATTATCATAAGAGAAAGGGTTAATTAGTGATGATAAGCCTAGGAAGATGTGAAAATTCCTTACAACACTTTACAACACCCTAGCACAAGGCTTGGGAAGGGGGTAAAAGGGTTTTGTTTATGTGAATAATGTTGAAAGGGTCTTAGAAAAGTGAGGAAATGTGTTACAACACTTCACAACACCTTAGTAAAAAACCGTTAGGTTATTGTTGAATTGCGAGCTTACAAGACTGAATGAAGGGAAAACAAGGCCAAAATCTAAGGGAAAAGGCCAAAATGAGTGAAAAAGTGCCAAAGACTACACTTTTTGGTCACACATTTAGCCCCCACTTTAGTAAGAGTATGAACTTACTTCAAACTCACACTAAAGTAGTTGAATCATGTGTGTCGAGTAGGATCTGATGTACTCACGCTAGTAAGGTGAGATGAATATGGTCAAGAGGGATGATCAAGAACCTAGGATCAAGATCCCATGGAAAATTTAATTAATTTTGATATTATTGGTTTTTTTTATATATTTTTCTCAATTTTACCAGTCTTAGAAATTATGGTAAATATATATATATATATATTTATATATTATATGGGGTTGCACATAATATATAAAAATATATATACATATATGTTAAATCCTTTATACTGTCAAAATTCTATTGTCGAAATTCTGTTATTCCCGAAATCTGTACTGGTATTAATGGCAGATATTAATTCATTTTGGGTTTCTGTGTTTTTAAAAATATATATATAATAAAGAAATAAATTTAAAAAAAAAATAACAATAATTTTTTTTTTAATTAATCCACAAAGTGAATGGTGGCCATGACCCCACCGCCCACATGTATTTGTGGGAGGGGCGCTGTCATGGGACAACACACCCACCTTTTGGGGGACGTGCTATCACATGATAGAGCCACCCCCACGCCAGTCACAGTGGGTGCGACCGGTGGGTATAAGGTACCGCCGACGCCCCACAGTACTTTGACTTTGCCTTCCATGGGATTTTGACGCCTGCTTAAAAATTTATTAATTTTTTTAATTTATTTTTATTATTATTTGAAATAAATTTTGCACCCTGTGTACAGGTGACTGTGCATCCGTCCGCCATCCGAGGTAGCTCGGGATTCGAGGTTTGATTTTTTGTTTTTTTTGTTTTTTTAATATCAAATATATAAATACTATATAAATGCATATATATATATTATATGATTAATATATAAATACTATATAAATGTATATATATTATATGATTAATATATGTATATATATATATGTATTTATATTTTAAGAATTAGTTATGTTAGACTTTTCCAGAATTAATTAAATACTCAGATTGGTAATTATAATTAAACATAAGTGTTTTTTTTAATAAATATAGGATACGAGCATTTCTTTTAATATAGAGTGTATATTTAAATTACATGATTATATTTAAACGTTTAAGGAATATTACTTAATATATATGTTTAAGTATATTTATATATATGTATTGAAATTCAATTTTAGGCATATTAACACATGCAAGTATTTAGACAATAGTTTAAACTAAAATTCTTATTGAGCATGATTGGATAACGTTGCGAAAAGTATTTATTTCAATGATGAAATTTATTTGTTTATATGAAAATGTAGAATGATAGTATTTTATTTTCTACAAGAAGCATTCGATAAGCATATGGATTTAAGATATTCAAATATAGTTTATTTCATGGTTAGTGTTTAAACTATATTAATTTCCCATTTTCTTGAATGCTTTGAAAGTGAGAAATCATGTTATGCATTGAGAAGTCTTCCAGTGAATGTGGGTCATTCCCTTGTTAAGTTAATGTCTGTTTTTCCCTTGGGTAGTGCTTTATGAGTTTATTTTCCTCCAAGTGTTGAAGTGGAATTCTTTATTGTCGCCTCCTAGAATAGGAGAGATTGTGTTGTTCAGTTCTATAGCATATGAGTCACTCTTGGAGTCTAGATTTGAGTAGCATGTTATCCATTAGAAGAGTGGATTTTGTTAGGGGTCGGAGCCCTAAGAGGTAAACCGGGTAACCTTCAAAAGCGTTTTTAATAATTGATAATTAAAGTAATGTACTTAGATGACTAAGATGCATTCACATTAATCAAGATAAATTAACCTCACTCACAGACACAAGGGCTTATTTAGACTTGGGGTGAGTGAGAAGGCTTGGAATGGCAAGATCAACCATCTTGTCCTCACGAGAGGTAGTTGATTCCGCTTGAGTGAGTATGAGGGCCGGGATTCGGTTGAGGTCACCAAGATTATCGAAGCCTATGAAGAATTCCCAGAGGAGATCTCATGATGAACCTTACGATGACACTTTATCTAGGATAACCTTGAGTTTATGTTGTGTGTATGGATACTTTAGCACACTTGATTATAATATGTCTAGAAGCAATGTAACCATGTTAGTGTTAGATTTATATTGTGCATATGTTTGGTTGAGTCAGTATGTGTCAGTATGAGTCTGCCTTTGGTTAGAGGTAGTATATTTCTTGTCCATGTTGCATTTTTACGATCTCCTAGCATGGGGGGTGGGCCTTCGGGTACCACTAGGTTGGGTGGAACATGCGCCAAAACTTTTGGGTTCCCATTGTTCTTCAGTTCGTGGAAGCAAGACATCCAATTGGACAACTCACGGATCTTGTTATTCTTTTCTAGCACTGTTGTAATTCTATTGTAATGAGTTGTATTTACCCCTCTTTTTATTATGAGGTGGATTATGTAATTGAAATACTTATGTATTTTGATTCATTTTGGGAATGAGGGTTGTAATCTTGTAATGGATTTATGTAATGGATATACGTTATGGATATTCTATTCCTATCTTGTATTTACTTATGTTGGATGAATGTTATTACTTGAGTTATTTAATGCAATGTAATTTAGATGATGTATGTTAATGGGGATTTAAGTAATCTCGGTTACGTAGTCTTAGGGTAGGTTGTCAATTATAGGTGAACATGTATGTTTAATTCACTTTAATAAATAAATAAAAATTAGTATCCTTTTATTGTGAATTGAAACTTCCTCTAGGGTTGTGTGGCGGAGCATTACACATGGTATCAGAGCCTAGGTTTAAACATTGGGTGCTCTAGGATTATGAAGTACCCATTAAGCTTAGTTACGTAGGTTTTTTTTTTAGAGTACCTTGTCTAATACCCTTTTGTGTCTGTGTAGGAGTATGCCTTGTAGACGTGGACGAGGGAGAGGACGTGGACGTGGCCGGGTAGGTGGTCGAGGGGAGATTCAGCATGACTCGCCACCTCATGTGCCACATATACCAGAATAGGAGGAGCATCAGGCTTCACAGAATGATCTAGGAGGTGGTGGTGGATAGTTAGATCCTCTTAGGGTCGAAGTTGCACGTAGAGCCTTGGAGGAGGCTATGGTATTGTTGGGTCTAAGGCAGGAAGTACCTGTGGATAACCCTATGGTTGGGACAGTTATAGCTCAGTCTGATATGTTAGCAGTGAACTATATGACGAACTTGATTCGTTCGCAACCACCTCGATTTGATGGAGTAGGTACTAGTCTAGAGGCTGAAACATGGTTGATAGGTCTTGACCGATGTTTTTCCATGCACACGTTTGATAGTAACACTAAAGCGTGGTGCGTTGTTATTCACCTTCGGGGATTTGCAGCCACTTGGTGGAAGCTAGAGGAGTAGAAGCTCCATATAGACATGAGTACAGTGTCTTGGGAGATCTTTCTTGAGCAGATCAGAGCCCACTTTTTTCTCTAATCATTGGCATTAGTGTAGAGGTGACGAGTTCCATGCCATACGACAATTAGCCATGACGATTGATTAATATGAGAGGTGATTCTATGACCTTAAACAGTTCTCATGAATAGGGGACGATGAGGGAATGCTTGTGCAACATTTCATCAAGGGCTTAAATGCCCGTATCAGTGGTGGTGTTCGGGTCTTTGAACCCAAGTCTATGGAGATAGTTGTGGAGAAGGCATGACTGGTGGATGAGAACCTGACTATGGCACTAGGAGGTCATACAGGTGTTAGTACTGGTAGTGGTATAGGAGGGGAAATGGAAAGGTTTCCAGCAAGGATAAGGTAGTAGGAACAGGAGGCGCATGAACCGTTTCAACACCGAGCAACCTGCTCAGAGTGCCTAGTCCACTTTTGGAGGCAGTGTACAATAGTCTAGTGCACCAACAGGAGGCACAGGTTATGGTAGAGGCATAGGTTGCTTCTCTTGTGGTCAGCAGGGCCATATTTCTAGGATGTGTCCCAATAAGGGCACGTCGAGATTTACACAGAGACCAGCGGCATTAGAGCTGACAGTGGGAGATGCTAGCAGAGGCCATCATGTGTTCACAGCGGTTGATAACCGCCAAGTAGAGCACCAGGGTTCTATGGTAGAGACCTATGGTATGTTATTGGGTAACCCTGTTACTATTCTTTTTGATTCGAGAGCATCTGAATCTTTCATTTCTTCATCGATAGTGTTACGTTGCAGACTGGGAATCATAAGGCAAGCTGATAGGTGGCAGGTAGAGTTAGCATCTGGTGTGAAGGTTGCATCGCATTCTATAGTACCTGACTATAGGTTGGAGATTGGAGCACTTCTCACTACCTTAGATCTTCGGGTTATACCATTGGGGTCCTATGATGTTGTTATAGGTATGGATTGGTTAAAGGGTCACCAAGTAGTTATTGATTGTCAACGTATGTCGATTCAATGCATTAATGCATCTGGTGGAGAGGTGGATATTATAGAAGTTCAGAGACCAATATCCTTGAGGATCATCTCAGCTATGCAGTTGAGGAGATGTGTTCGTCGTGGATGTCAGTTGTTTGCAGTTACAGTTGAGGACTTGGGTTTAGGAGATGGAGAGGAGAAGGTATCTCTTGATAGTCATCTTGTTCTTCAGGAGTTCACAGCTATCTTTCCTGATGACATTCCAGGGATGCCACCGAGGAGAGATATAGATTTTAAGATTGATTTAGTACCTAGATCAGAGCCTATTTCACGAGCACCATACCGCATGACTACTCAGGAGTTGAAAGAGCTTCACTTGCAATTGGAGGATTTATTAGATAAGAGATTTATTCATCCTAGTTTTTCTCCTTGGGGAGCACCTGTCATCTTCGTGAAGAAGGACGGTTCACTTCGGTTATGCATTGATTACCGACAGTTGAACAAGGTAACGATCAAGAATCGTAATCCACTTCCCAAAATTGATGACTTGTTTGACCAAGTCAAAGGTGCTACCATCTTTTCAAAGATAGACCTTAAGTCGGGATACCATCAGCTCCGTATTTTTGATGCAGATATCCATAAGATGACGTTTTAGACGCGGTATGGTCACTACAAGTTCATTGTGGTACCATTCGGGTTGATGAATGCGCCATATGTGTTCATGAGTTTGATGAATGGAGTACTCCACATGTACCTTGATAGGTTTTTTCTTGTGTTTCTTGATGATATATTGATATATTCCAGGACACTAGAGGAACATGAGGAGCATTTGTGACAGGTTTTGCCGTATTTTCGAGAAAACCAACTTTATGCCAACTTTTCGAAATGCGAATTCTTTAAGTCTGTGATCAAGTATCCTGGTCATGTGATCTCAGGAGAGGGAATATCTATGGATCCTTCAGAGATTCAAGCTATTCTTGATTGGCCTGCACCCACGAATGTGGCAGAGATTCATAGTTTTATGGGGCTTGGAGGATATTACAAGAGGTTTGTGTAGAGTTTTTCCAGGATAGGTCATCCTATCACTTCTCTTTAGAGGAAAAGGAAGAGGTTTGGATGGTTAGAGCAGTGTGAGTCAACTTTTCAGATTCTTAAGCATAAGCTAACTAGTGCACCGATTTTAGCGATACCTGATCCCACAGGAGACTTTGTGGTTTGTACAGATGCATCCTTAGAGGGCTTCGGTGTAGTCCTAATGTAGGAGGGATGAGTGAGAGCTTATGAGTCACGTAAACTTAAGGATCATGAAGTAAATTATCCCACACATGATCTTGAGTTAACGGTAGTAGTCCATGCATTAACTAGATGGAGACACTTTTTACTCGGGCACAAATTTGAGCTACATAGTGATCATAGGAGTCTGCAATACATTTTCACTCAGCCGAACCTTAACGCTAGACAGAGGCATTGGATGGAGTTTCTTTGTGAGTATGATTTCGAGGTGAAGTATATTCAGGGAAAAGAGAACATTGTAGCTAATGCACTTAGTAGACGTAGGCATGAGATATCCGAGATGACTCTTATGGTAGATTTACGGAGTCGGATTCTTGCTACTCTTACAATGGATAGTTGGTACTAGGATGTGAGAGCAGAGATTGAGGCAGGTAGACCTCTTGAGGGTAGATTTATAGGTTATTCACTTGAGTCAGATGGGTTACTTAGGCATTCAGAGCGTATTAATGTTCCTTTAGTTGGTGACCTTTGTTCTTTGGTTTTGAACGAGGCTCATCATGCACCTTATTCAGCCCATCTTGGGGTGAAGATGCACGTAGATCTACGCTAGTTGTATTTCTGGCCAGGGATGAAGCGGGATATTGCAGACTTTGTAGCAAGATGTTTGGAGTGTTAGCGGGTGAAGGCTGAACACCAACATCCAGCAAGGCTTCTACAGCCACACCTTGTACCTAAGTGGAAGTGGGATATTACCTCATTGGACTTCATTGTTGGTTTACCCAACTCCTCGCAATGACATGATGCTATTATGATGACAGTTGATAGGTTGACGAAGGTATCACACTTCTCACCTATGCGTGCTTCCTATAATGCATCATCAGTTGCTAGAGTGTTCATGGAGGATATTGTGAGGTTCCACGGTATTCCGCATCAGATTATTTCTGACAGGGATCCAGTGTTTACTTCAGCTTTGTGGACATCATTGCAGCATGCTATGGGGACACAGTTGAACTTTAGTTCAGCATATCACCCTGAGACAGATGGACAGATAGAGAGGGTTAATCAAATCCTCGAAGATATGTTACGCATGTATGTCATGGATCAATAGACATGATGGGAGGATTATATTCATCTAGTGGAGTTTTCTTATAATAATAATTACTAGAGTTCCATTAGCATGGCACCTTTTCAGGCCTTATATGGACATCCTTGTCATACTCCTCTTAGTTGTGATCGATTAGAGGACAGAGTGTTATTGGGACCAGAGATGTTGCAGGATATGGAGCAGCAGGTGGATCAGATTAGAGAGCACCTGGTAGTAGCATAGGATAGGCAAAAGAAGAATGCATTTGCACATAGAGTGGATCATCAGTTTTCTGTCAGTGATAGAGTATTCTTGCAGGTGCATCCACGAAAGATTCCTATCTGATATGGAAAGGGTTCTAAGTTGGCGCCTCGCTTTGTCAGACCTTTCGAGATACTCGAAAAGATTGGTCCAGTTGCTTATCGACATGCTTTACCACCTAGTCTTGCATGTATACATGACATTTTCCATGTTTTAGTTCTTCGACCTTATCATCCAGATGTTACTCATGTCCTTGATTGGAATTCTTTATAGGTAGAAGACGGGCAGCTGGCTTGGGAGCCCATGACTGTAACGTAGTGTAGAATGCTTGCTCTTCGAGGGCGAGATATTGATCAGGTCAGAGTTCAGTGGGATCCCAGGGATGATACTTCATCCACCAGGGAGGATGTAGTTAGGATGAGGGAGTTATATCCCTACTTATTTGTAGGCTTCCAAGAGTAAGCCTGGTCTTTGGGGGGGAGAATGTAATACCCCTCCATTTTTCTTCTTGTTTTTTTTGCTTTATGCTATGTTTGGGATGCAGCTACTATGATACTGGACACACCTTATTCTTATGTTTTGATTACTACTATTGAGTGACAACTATTATTGTGTGATGTGGTTATCTGATTATTGTTTCACATGCATTATGGATTAATGATGTTAGTAGAGTTAGCATGAGATATTATTATTATGTGATTATTGATTATGATGTAATGTCAGTCTTTGATGAGTGGATTGGTGAAGAGGATGGTTTCACATCACTCGCTTGCGAGCGCCCTACGAATTCATGATTTTTTCTTCACGGTGTGTATTATATGCTGGATATATTGTATTATGTTGTTTACTTGGTTTCAGGTTGCAGGTACATGACATCGACTCCACCTGCTCTCACAGGTTTGAGCATGTCGATCCAACGGTTAAGTTGTAAGGGAGATAGTAGCTAGGTAACATGTGTCAGGTCTACGCTCTAGCCTTAGTGTGCCGATAGTCCTGTTTTGTGAGTCATGTTTACTTGATTTCATGTTATATGATTTTATTAGATGCGTATTGTTAGATTAATGTTTAGAATAATTGCATTGGAAAGAGTAGTGATTATTTTAATATTAAATTAAAATTCTGCTTTGATGTTATGTTTAAAAGTTTATAATGAAATCAAATTTATTTAATTAATTAAATTTTAATCTCAAAAGGGTTGAATTTAGTTATTAAATAACTAAAATTAATTAATTAAGTTATTGGGTTAAATTTAAATTAAATTAAATCATGAGAAGTTGAAAGGAAATTGAAATTGTATTTTAAATTCAATTTGGGTTTTCGAAAATAGAAAAGAAAATAAATATCTAATTCTCTACTTTGCATGCAAAAGGGAATTAGGGTTGTATTAGATATTTTTGGATTTATGAGGAATGCGTGTTTTCAATTTTGGGAGGAGAGAAGTTTTGGAAGGATTCATTTTTCAGAGCATTGAAATTTTTTGGAGAATTTGTACAAGAAGGGTTTGAATCAGTTTTTGGATTTTGGGATTGGATTCGTTGCACGTTTGAGGAAATTCTTGGAGGAGGCTTTTATCAAAGAAATTCTTCTTCTGTAGCTTCTCATTCCAGGTTTTGTACTTGTTGTTCAATTCAATTTTCAATTTAATGGTTTGTGAAAATTTGTTAAATTTACTATAGGAAATTATTCAGTAAACAAAATTCGTAGATCCATTGTTGAAATTCAATGTTTGTTGTGCTTCAAAAATTTAGGATTTAATATGGAAATTTTACCTTTGAAATCTTTCAAATCTGTGTTTCAAACTCAAACCCTCATAGAAAACCTTCATTGAAAATTAAACAAAAATTAGATCTATTCAATGTTCTTTTGTTTAAATTATTTAAAAATCTCAAAGAATGGATTGAAAGAAATTAAATTAACGTCTTTTGAAGTTTTGAAAGACATTCTAGAAAATTTAATTAATTTTGATATTATTGGTTTTTTTTATATATTTTTCTCAATTTTACCAGTCTTAGAAATTTTGGTAAATATATATCCTTTATACTATCAAAATTCTATTGTCGAAATTTTGTTATTCCCGATATTCGTACTGGTATTAATGGTGGATATTAATTCGTTCTGGGTTTTTTTTTTTTTTTTTTTTAAATATAATAAAGAAATAAATTAAAAAAAAAAAATAGCAATAAATTTATTTTTTATTAATCCACAAAGTGGATGGTGGCCATGACCCCACTGCTCACATGTATTTGTGGGATGGGCGTTGTCATGGGATAGCGCGCCCACCTTTTGGGGGACGCGTTGTCACATGACAGAGCCGCCCCCACGCCAGTCACAGTGGGTGTGACCGGCGGGTACAAGGTACCATCGGTGCCCCACAGTTTTTTGACTTTGCCTTCCATGGGATTCCGACCCTTGTTCAAAAATTTATTAATTTTTTTAATTTATTTTTATTATTATTTGAAATAAATTTTTCACCTGTGTACAGGTGACTGTGCATCCGTCCGCCATCCGAGGTAGCTCAGGATTCGAGGTTTGATTTTTAGTTTTTTTAGTTTTTTTAATATCAAATATATAAATACTATATAAATGTATATATATATATTATATGATTAATATATGTATATATATATATATATTTATATGTATTTATATTTTAAGAATTAGTTATGTTAGACTTTTCCAGAATTAATTAAATACTCAGATTGGTAATTATAATTAAACATAAGTGTTTTTTTTTATAAATAGAGGATACCAGCATGTCTTTTAATATAGAGTGTATATTTAAATTACATGATTATATTTAAACGTTTAAGGAATATTACTTAATATATATGTTTAAGTATATTTATATATATGTATTGAAGTTCAGTTTTAGGCATATTAACACATGCAAGTATTTAGACAATAATTTAAACTGAAATTCTTATTGAGCATGATTGGATAATGTTGCGAAAAGTATTTATTTCAATGATGAAATTTATTTGTTTATATGAAAATGTAGAATGATAGTATTTTATTTTCTACGAAAAGCATTGGATAAGCATATGGATTTAAGATATCCAAATATAGTTTATTTCATGGTTAGTGTTTAAATTATATTAATTTCCCATTTTATTGAACGCTTTGGGAGCGAGAAATCATGTTATGCATTGAGAAGTCTTCCAGTGAATGTGGGTCATTCCCTTGTTAAGTTAATGTTTGTTTTTCCCTTGGGTAGTGCTTTATGAGTTTATTTTCCTCCAAGTGTTAGAGTGGAATTCTTTATTGTTGCCTCCTAGAATAGGAGAGATTGTGTTGTTCAGTTCTATAGCACATGAATCACCCTTGGAGTCTAGATTTGAGTAGCATGTTATCCATTAGAAGTCTCTTTTGTTAGGGGCCGGAGCCTTAAGAGGTAAACTGGGTAACCTTCAAAAGTGTTTTTAATAAGTGATAATTAAGGTAATGTACTTAGATGACTAGGATGCATTCACATTAATCAAGATAAATTAACCTCACTCAGAGACACAAGGGCTTATTTAGACTTGGGGTGAGTGAGAAGGCTTGGAATGGCAAGATCAACCATCTTGTCCTCATGAGAGGTAGTTGATTCCGCTTGAGTGAGTATGAGGGCCGGGATTCGGTTGAGGTCACCAAGATTATTAGAGCCTATGAAGAATGCCCAGAGGAGATCTCATGATGAACCTTGCGATGACACTCTATCTAGGATAACCTTGAGTTTATGTTGTGTGTATGGATTCTTTAGCACACTTCATTATAATATGTCTAGAAGCAATGTAACCATGTTAGTGTTAGATTTATATTGTGCATATGTTTGGTTGAGTTAGTATGTGTCAGTATGAGTCTACCTTTGGTTAGAGGTAGTAGATTTCTTGTCCATGTTGCATTGTTACTATCTCCTAGCATGGGGGGTGGGCCTTCGGGTACCACTAGGTTGGGTGGAACATGCACCAAAATCGTTGGGTTCCCATTGTTCTTCAGTTTGTGGAAGCGAGACATCCAGTTGGACAACTTGCGGATCTTGTTATTCTTCTCTAGCATTGTTGTAATTCTATTGTAATGAGTTGTATTTACCCTTGTTATTATGAGGTGGATTATGTAATTGTAATACTTATGTATTTTGACTCATTCTGGGAATGAGGGTTGTAATCTTGTAATGGATTTATGTAATGGATATATATTATGGATATTCTATTCCTATCTTGTATTTACTTATGTTGGATGAATGTTATTACTTGAGTTATTTAATGCAATGTAATTTAGATGATGTATGTTAATGGGGATTTAAGTAATCTCGGTTACGTAGCCTTAGGGGAGGTTGTCAATTATAGGTGAACATGTATGTTTAATTCACTTGAATAAAAAAATAAAATTTAGTACACTTTTATTGTGAATTGAAACTTCCTCTAGGGTTGCGTGGCGGGGCATTATGTCAACATTAGGTTTTACCTTAAGGTTTTGCATACATTGATTTTATAAAGAAATTCATCTTTTGTAATCTCTTAATTCCTAAATACAATTCATTTTTCACATATTCATGCAAATTTCTTTGCTTTTTCTAAATTTTTCTCTTGTTGAAGGTATTTTCGTGTTTGCATGTCTGATCTTGGTTTCTAACATGCAAGGTGCAAAATGAAAATTGAAAAAAGGTAAAATGAAAAAGGGACATTCATAGGATTCTTTTTTAGTTCATGTGAGTTCTTTGACTTAGGGAACATTATGTGTAATGTCTCCAAAAGAGGACCAATTAAAGAATAGGGAATTCACAAGTTAGGGGATGCAGTGTGTCGCATCAGGCCGATAAGAGGAATATAATATGCTAGGATAGGTCACTTTCATGAAGGAAATTATACCCCATGTCATCCAAAAACTAAGAGACTGATTGTATGAAGTGATAGGGCTGCACTAGGAACCAAGGACAAAGGAAAATGCAAAAAGAAATAGTGCTAGTGTATGCTCCCACTTTAAAGGAATTGCTACACACCGTTTTGTGAGCAATTTCTTTAAAGTAGAGAAATGAAAGAATGCGAGAAGGATATGAGATACTATTTGGAAAGTCCTATGTCAAGTGAGATGTTTCCGAGCATGGTTGTGTCATGGAAAGGATAGTATGTCAGATGAAGGTTAACCTTAAGACATGTCATCCACATCTCAAGCTTGCTCTTGTATGTTCATGAGATGTTAATTTCTAGTCAAAAGATGTAATGAAAAGTGACATATGAGGACAAGGCTAATGAAACCCTTTCCCCCACTTAGTACAAGGCAAAGGTGACCCAAAAGGATGATGGTATATGTTGGTGAGAGGAATCAGGTGACCTCACAGAAGGGAGAGCACCAAGTTCCATGAGATGTTTGAAGCTTATTGTTTGAAGGAAAGGGAGTGGAGGGTGGTAACCCTAAATCTCTCTTGAAAGAGTATGGTATGTCAAATTGCATCATGTGTTCAATTAATCCATGTGTAGGAAGGATATGGTGGCCGATACCATAACAATATTCCAAGTTAGATGAAGGGGTTGTGTTGTTTGAAGAAGGATTGGTTGATGTATAAGAACACAAATCCTTTTGAGTGTTATGTGTTGTTCCTTCATGAGTGATGGGAGTTATATAGCCCCCATCACGACCATGGGGCAATGTGGTGGAGGTAGAACCAAGTTGAGCATATAAAACATTGGGTGGTTTTGGTGTAGGTCATGAGGTTTCAAATTCTCCTTTAAATGGAGGCATAAGACCCCAATCGCTACTAGAACTTGTATCTAAAAATGAATTGTTTGTATATGACTCTTTGGACAAGGAGGGTAATATTTTGGAGTTTGAATTGGAAGGTGTAGAATCTAATGACCCCCAATGATCACAAAATTGTTTTTTTGTAGGTGAAGGAGTAGCATCAACTTGGATAAGTTTTGATCTAGAAGTGAAAGGAGTAGGGGTGTTGGATATTTTGTGATTAGTTGATTCATACCTTTGTTCATCTACTTCCACCATGTATATCTTGTTATTGTATTCAAATTTCAATGTGTGATGAAGGGTATATGGCACTCCTTTTATAGCATGAATCCAAGGTCTCCCTAGGATAAGATGGTATAGAAGGGGTCCTTGCATGATATGGATAGGAGTAGGCAACACTACAGGTCCGACCTTGATAGGTAATGTGATCATCCCTAATGGTTGCCAATTAACATTTTCAAAGCCATGAATATGAACATCATTAGGTTGAATGTGAGTTTTTTCCATGGAAAGTGTGTTAGGAGGTCCATGCTACAAAGATTAATCCATGCTCCATTGTCAATGATAGTGTTTTCGACTAGAGTTTCATTAATGAGCACCTTTATCATCAAGGGATCATTCTTGTGTTGAATCTCAAGTGAGGGAAATTCATGTTTAAAGAATGTGATATCGGATTGGGCTACTTGCATGGGACAAGAGGAGGGTTCGAGATTGTTCAATTTTATTTAAGATTCGATCTCATCCATCTATATTTGTGTCATTTCATGAAATAGAAATCTAACCGTAGGTGAAAGTTGAATAAGTTCCCATACAAATATATTAGCAAGAGCCTTTTTAAGGTCCTCAACTTGAGGAACTCTTTGAGGAAAGGGTAATGGTGTAGGAGTGATGTGTGATCCCCTAGATGTTTGAGTCACTAAGTTACAACTTAGAGGTTGCAAAACATTGTTATTATTAGAGTGCATCATGGATTTCAATATATCTCTTAGTTTTTTATGTGATTCCCTAGTGGGAGGAGACTTAAGAGGCTCACTAATTAAAGGAGATCCCACTTGTGTCGTCATAACCTCAAGAATATTGTCTTTATGTTCATGACCATTTAACGAAGGGGATTTCAATGTCACTTGATTATATTCTCCTAGGGAAGGTTTAGTGTTTGAAGGATAAGTGCCAAGATTCACATGTTCTTGCACTATGATAGTCTCCTTAGGAGGATATTTTTCAAGAGAACTACAAATCAAATGTTCTTCACATTCAAAGGTCGATTCTTCTAAAATAAATGCATTGCAAGGAGGTTAATGATCAATGGTGGAATTGTCTTGTTTCAAAAGAGGTTCCCTAGGGGAAGGGGACAACTAAGATACTTATGACTTTCATCGATTGTATCCTCTATTGGAAAAGTATCATCTTCATACCTAGGAGAGATACTAGGAGAAGGAAAAATGATATTGTCATTATTCCTTATGGTAGTGTTGTCTTGTTTGTTAAGAGAGGTAAGAGGAGAGAAATAATGAGGATTCTCAGAACTCTCATTAATTGGTTCTTCTAACACCAAAATATCTGCATCACCAAGAGGAGAGAGATTAGGAGAAGAACTAATATGATTGTTTGGAATGTCCAAGGTTGTATTCTCTATCACTAAAACACTCTCATAGGGAGGGGGTAGGGAATTTTTCTTGGCATATCTAGATATATAAGACACTAAAATTATTTGAACAAAAATAAAAATCATTTGTAACTGTGTGTGTAGAATATATGTAGATTAAATAAACTATAAACTAACACACCGAGGAGACATTAGATTGAAAGAAAGATAATTTAAAAAGCATAAATGAAAACTCTCATGGTAGCAGCTTCTTCAAATTTGTCCCATCATCCTCTATCTCCAAGGATTCGATAAAACATATTGGCTCTTAGTTGTGTAAGTAGCAGCTTGTTGAAATGACAACTTAGGAGAACGAGATTGATTAAAAATGCATATTTATGACTATATGATTTAAGCTATGGAATTAAAATGCTATGATGCTAAAATGCTTGATAAAACTGAAATGTGACTATAATAACTATGTATGAAAATCTAGAATTTGAGGTCCTTTTCAACTCACAAGAGGGTTGTATTTATAGATTTTTGAAGGCAAGAATCCAATTGGCCAAGATCAACGGTTGAGTTCAAACCGATTAAAATGAACAGTGAGAGATTCAAAATTTGAAAAGAATATACAATTTTAAGAGATGGATGGAAGATTAAGAGACAAATGGAAGATGTGTTCATAATTTAAATAAATAAATATTTAAATATGTGAGAGAAATATGAAAAGGCCTTTTTAATTAAATATTAAAATATTTAATTATGTGAGAGAAATGAAAAGCTTTTTAATTAAATATTAAAATATTTAATTATTTGAGAAGAGTGAAGAATTTAGAAAGTGTTTTAATTAAATATTGAAAATATTTAATTAAATGTGAAATGAAGAATATCATTTAAATTTAGAATTTAAACTTGTGATAATTAATATAAATAAATTGTGAAATCTATTTAATTAATTTAAGAGGAAAATAGCATTAATTAAATAAACTTATTTATTTAATTAAACTAGAAGAATTGGAAAAATGAACAATATAAATAAATAATTAAATTTATTTATATGTAGATGACTTAAGAATTTTAATTAAATAATTCATATTTAATTAATTAACAGGTTTGGTTAACCGTGACCATTTTTAGATGTGTACATTTTGCCCCTCTTTGAAGTGATGTGTTTTACACATTGCTTTAAAGAATTTTTCCCTAGATTTTTAGAAATTACCAATGCTATATGCCCCCTCGAGAGAGATGAATGAGATAAAGATTATTTTTTATTTTTTTTTACTGATTTTCTATCTGATTCATCGACCGATAAAGATGATTTGATGAAAACCCCTATTGAAAGATTGATATGAAGATGAAGAACTTTGATTTTTCCCCGATTGATGATGCTTTTCGATTGATTCAGCATGTGATAGTGAATTTGTGATGATAGTTGATAAGAATGATAGGATAGATTGATTGAGATTATGCAAATCAGATGTGATGGATATGATAATGATCATGCACGAACTAATATGGATGCAATCTATCTAATATCCAAAATAAAATTCAAAGCTGTCATTTTGTGAGCTGCTTTATGCTTTACTTTTCATCATTGAGCCTTTTGATATGTTGGAAGTTAGTACAAGCATCAAAGGGTATGTTAGAACCAATGATAACCTGAGTATTGCTTTCATGATGTTTGATATAGAAAATTAATACAAGCATCAAGGTATAATTGAACCAAGATGACCTGAGTATTGCTTGCATAAACAGACAAAAGTTAACCATTTTCCTATGCAAATTCTGAAATTTCATCAATGATACATTGTAGAGCATGTCCGAAGACAAATTTGCACAATACTAATGATTAGCTTATAGATAGCAACAAAAAAAAATCATACTTCTTCCTTGTGAATCTAGTTCAGTACATCATTGAACCACTCCAAAGATATGATGTCATCAAATATAAAAACAAAAATTGTAACTTATTGTTTTAAGTTTATCATTCATTTTATTCAGATTAAGATCATCCAATTTGTTTTAAACATCTAACAAAACAGTCATGTAGGCTCAGTCTAATTGGAAAAAGTTTTTTGCTTCCAATATTTCTGATTCTAGACATATGTTGCCAACTACCTGCTAGAAAAGCTCCCAGAGGTGAACTGCATGATGATATTAGTGCTCTGTTTTGAGATTTTGTTGAAAACCAAGCTAAGGTTGATTGATCAGATTGATGGATTGATAGTTTGACTAAGTGTGTTGAGCCAAACAAAGATGATAATGAACTTGTAAACCCAAGGAATTTGTGTTATCCTAGAGTAAACTCGTTCACAAGATGGTAGTTTGACTAAGTGTGTTAAGTCAAACAAGGTCATAGTTGATTGGATTCGGATCAAGATTGATGAAGCTTGATTTGGAAAAAAATTATTTTGATGATTTGATGTGAAACTGACATGCAAGTTAGATGTGACTGATATGAATTGTTCAGATTGATGTTCGACGAAATATAAAGCTTGATAAGGAGCGTCTTTCTGTCAAAATATGCCATGGGCTAGTGATTTGGATCTTTTGGCTTGCAAATGCTTGACCAATTTTATTTTACGTCTTCCAATGTTCAGATCACCACATAAGTTGGAGGATATATATCAAGATTCATTCCTGAAGCAAGAAGTAAACATCTGCCCCTAGTGTCTAGCAATGTTTGAACGACCATGGGTGGATTCTTGAATAGGTGTATGGATAGATATTGTAAGCATGCAAAGGATGCCAAGGATTATCTTGTGACAAGATAAGGTGTTTGAACAGAGGAATGCTCATTCAGATAATGCTTCAAGGCTCAGATAACGTTTGGATTGGATAGGATCAATGAAAATGACCCATGTCAATATGTTTACCATAAACAAGTGTAAAGTGTTTACCAAACTTTTTCGAGATCAAGATAATGTAAATTGATGGTAATGGGCTAGATAAACAGTTCATGGATGAACGGATGATATGGATGGAATGTTGGCTTTATTATGGATGTGATAAGATGCTTTCTCTTGAATTGGCACACGTAGATGTTTGATTCTACACATGATGTTTGTTTTCCAGGTTTTCATCATGGTACCTTTCCAAAGTGCCATCAAAATGGTTTTCACTAGAGGATGATTTTTCTCTTTACTGTTTCCAATCCTTTTATATATATATATATATATTTTTATTTTTTTTTTGTACTTTCTGAGAGATTTTAAGTTGATACTGAACCACTTGGTGGTGTTGATGTTGATGCTTCTATCATAATATGTCATCGATATCATGCTTGAAGAAGATGCTTTTCCAAGATACGTGCACTTGAATGCAACTTTTGAGATCCTTGATTTGCTTTATTGATACTGGAGTTAACTTCATCTTTGTGTGCACATCGTGATAGAGTGCCTTTTGAATCCTTATGATGAACGGTTGTTGCCAACACATGGTCAATGAAAGAATTGGATATCATGTGTGGAGGCATGGATGGAGTGCATTTAGGAATAAAAGGTGGATTAGTTGAAATTTTGGAACCTTTGACTCTCCAAACTTGGGAAGATGAGTAGTGATGAATGGATATGGAAGTGTGCATGGAATTAGGACCAACTGCTTGATACACTTTGTATGTTGCTTGAGAAGCTTGATTTTTCCTTTGTGGACATCTTTGATGGATACTTGCCCCTTTTTACTTTGCCCCATAGTTTATTTGACTGATGGAGTTTGATAGGGATAATCTTTCTTTGTATTTTTTGGTATCCTAGTGTATTTGATTTGCCTGATATGATTCTTAGCTTTTTTTGCTTTGATAATATTCTTCATGCTTTGATTCAAGTCTTTCTTTTGACGTTGGTCCCACTTTTAGGATGGGGTGATGGGTGGATGAAGATTTATGATGTGGCTAGTTGTAGTATTGGCATTGGTTTCATCATAAAGATTCTTTGTGCCCCCTATGTTGACATTTGCTTGAGATGAAGTTTCCCTCAATTTTATGAAATTATTACTGATATGTTGAGATCCCTTGATTGTAGAATAACCAAGGCCTTGATGCTTAGGATTTCTAGTAATCTGCACTGGTTCTAGGATACCTTTTTGATGTATGCCTAATCCTCTCTTTTGATAATTCGGCTGTTGAAAAAAACTATTTGCAAAAAGATATGATTTACCTTGGAAACAAGGTGCTAATCCTTCTCTGCTCTGTGGTGGATCTTCAAAAGTGACAACTTCCTTATTGATAAGATAATTTTCCCTTACAAAGGTGAGTGATCCAAGTTTATAAGTGATAGGATCTTCCATAAGTGGGATGAATGCCTGATTGGTATGTTTATCTTGATCTTGTGAGATATTGGATTGTAATGCTCCTTCAAGAGGTGTTGATGCTTCACTGTCCTTGTAAAAGTGTTCCTCATGATTCATTCTTGATATTCTTTCACATGATGTTTTTGATTCACAACTTTTGTAGAAGCCTTCTTCATGACCCATTTCTGACATGTCTCTAGATTTCTCTATATTTTGACCATGTGTATAAATTTTAAGAGTAAGAGACTCTTGTTCCTCGGTAAGAGTATGAGACTCTTGTTTTGAATGATGATCATCTATGTGTCCATCCAAAGAAAGCATATTATGGGTAGATGGAGGAGTATGTACTATATGGATATGATCATCATTTATGATATCTTGTATCGATAGGAGAGTGCCCATTAGATCATTGTAGTATCTCAGAGATATGAATCCTTGATCTTGACTAATTCTGGAATTAATTTCGACATATTTTGGATCAAGTTCTTGACATGGGTCAATTTCAAAGGATATATTGCTTTCAAAGGGTTTTTGGACATCATCATAAGGCATTGGAAGTGGCTCAATATCCTCTTGATATTTTAGTGGACTTGGATCAAATGGTGAGTTGAGGATTCTTTCACTGTTCACAACCGTGAGATCGAAGGATGTCAATATACCTTGGGAGGGACCATTGCTAGACCTTGGTGATAGCTTTTGATCATGCTTTGAAATATGTTCTTGAGATATGTCTTCTAACTCATTAGGCAGTGTAGAGACATTTTCAATATGATCATTGGTTAATGGATCATGGATTATGTCAATAGGATCAAATATCGTCAACACTCCTTGAAATAGATCTTTGTAGGAGGGGTTTTAATCATAACTAAAAAATGGCTCTTGATGAATGTTGATTTGATCACTAGATGGGGTAGACATATCTTCACAGTGCTCATTCATGGATTGATTTTGATCATTGTCTTCAATAGTTATGGTGGAGAAACTGTCAATGTTTTCAACCATATGATAAAATGATGTTGGCATTTCTTGAAGAGGTGTGATGAGCCCTTGACATGAGGATGATGGGATACTCTGATCTGACTTGGAAAATAATCATTAGATGAAGGAGATGGAGTAGCTTGATCATTAGATGGAAGGGAAGCTTTGGATAGGATGGAAGAATTGTCATGCTCCTGGGATGTGATTGAGTCATGAGAGGGTATGGATTCATAAGATGGAGTGGAGGGAGGACTTGGAAGAATATTTTGTTCTTGAGATGTAAGAGGATTATCATGGGTGAATAATGAAAGGAGGGGATCATCATATGATTCTTGAGATATGGGATCTTGATCAAATATTGGAAGGGTTTATAGAATTTTGGTATCATGGGATGGAGTGGAGAGAATTTTTTGATCGATATGTGTAGATTGAAATGAATCATTGGATGTAGGGGATATGATAGAAGAAGGAAATTGAATGGGATCATTGAATTTGGTGGAAGAAGCATGAGGTTCATTTTGAATTATGGGGGATGAAGATAAATGCATGGCATGAAAGGATTGGTCAATGTTATTTGATGGCTTAGATTTGGGCTTCCCCTTTAACCTTTTGCAAAAATTTAGAAACATTGAATTTGGATGATGTTGTTTTTGGACGAGAAGAGGTTACATTCATATTTCTGTCAAAGGAATTTTTATTTGTGCCCCCTTTCATTTCCTTGATTTTCCTTTGGATTGCTCTTACTTGTTGGGTAAGAGTACTAATATCGTTTAAGGGAGTTTCCTTCTTTTCAGGATTCTTTTTAATTTTCTCCATATTGTAGTTAGAGGGCATTTTGGCACCTTGGTTTGCCAATAAAAGAAAGTATCCTTCTTTATTTTTCTCTAAGATCTTTTCCATAGTTAAGAGAAACTGTGGATCTTGTTCAGCTTCTTGAAGCATTTCTTTTGTTATCTCTTGATTTGAACTATTTCTATAAATCCTATGAACAATATTTTCTTCCCTATCACCCATGTTTTAAAGTGGATCTCTTCTTTCGCCTTCTTTGTTTTTAGGACTTTTTGGAAATAGGCATATGTTTACACCAAATTTAAACTAACTTTGATCACAAAATGAGATAGTGCAATTTGTGGGATATCTTAGTTAGAATAGAATGAGAATTCTATGACTAAAGAAATTTATAATTTTTAGCTCGTGATTCCCTGGTTGGAAGGATGATGATCGTGTTGTGGGAATTAAACTAGAAATCAGAAATAAAGGTGATGTTGCACTTTGTGATGTTTTGATCGTAGTTTGTGAAAATAAAGATTTTGCAAAAGCCTAATGTTTCCAAGTTTTGCTCTATTTCCAATCCCTTAACATAAATTTCACGGTTTGATTTGCCAAATTCTTATTTTTTTTGGATGATCTTATCTGAATTAATGTTTTGAAAACACAACATGCAATAGGAAGACAATTGTTTTTAAAGACATAGAATCTAAAACATTGAGTGTGTGTTCTTGAGATTTTCATAGGTTTTGAACAAAATAAGCATTCCAAGCAGACTCACTCTTAGTTGTCAAATAGGTCATCATAGAAATCATAGCCCATAGCTTGAAATCACATCGACTCACACAGTCATGTCACCCCCTAGAGGGTGCTCGTGTTTTTGTCTTTTCTAGGTGTGTACTCAAGGTGACGGAAGTGGATAACAAATCCCCTGAGCAAACAATCTGTGGAGATTATATGGTGAGTGTCTTGGCGGCAGATTCTTCCCTCCCCTTGCATCGTGATTAAGATGATGTTTGGATACTGACACGGTTGGCTTTCTACACTATGGTTTGTGGTCAAGGTTTCCATTCGGTGTGGCAATAGATAAAATCCCTCAAGAGACCTCCCAATCTTTTTAACAAAGATTTTGGGAATGGTTATCCTACACACTGTCATCGAATTGCAAACTTTCCCCGAATTCACTTTTGATTATAGTGGGTTGGAAAACCTGGCTTTGGTTGTTCCCACTTAGGTTGTTCCCATAGGGTCAGTAATTTTTCCCACTATGGCAGGCCTTCTAAAGGATGTAAGAAATTGTAAACATTGCATGAAAATGAAAAGGCAATCTAGTATTTTGGTCACTCAGTTAAGGGGAGAGCATAAACCTATTGCCACAAACAAAGCAAACAATTTTCTTTTTAAAGCACCAAATGACAATGATTTAAACTAAGTGAAGATGTTGCTTCACAATAAGAATGGAGTTCATTTTAACTTCAAAAATAATGTGTGGTGACTATCCTCGGATTGATAAATTCCAAATTTTAAATTTCTATCCTAGGATTGCTTCATTTTATTCCCCATACATCAATAAAACCATTGGCCATGATCGCATCGGATCCAGACAACAATTTTAAAATGAGATTATAATTGCTCCCAAAGTGTTTAAAA
This sequence comes from Sequoiadendron giganteum, assembly GCA_007115665.2. NCBI lineage: Eukaryota > Viridiplantae > Streptophyta > Pinopsida > Cupressales > Cupressaceae > Sequoiadendron > Sequoiadendron giganteum. The sequence continues at coordinate 60,233,500 of CM021108.1, read as the reverse complement.
ACACTTGTTACAATCATGTGATAATATTTTTTCTTTCATTTTCATACTCCATGGTCCTTTGAAATCTACAATACAAGCTCTAAATGTTAGATGGAATCAAGAAACAAGAAGATATGAGGGTTAGATAAATGATTAAGCATAAAAACCCTAAAATTTAGACCAAGTTTTATTGTGGTTTGACATTAAGTGAGAATTTGAAACTTTTAACTCTGTCAAAGTTGATAAACACCTACACCATTAGATATCTTATGAAATTCTACTCCATTTCAAAAACAAAAGCTTTGAAAAAGACCAAAATATGACCAAGATATGGCCATTTTAAGATTGACTATAAAAAAAAGGCAGACATCGTATGCGCTAAAACAATCCATGGATGCGCCAAAAAAGTCCCTAGATGCACCAAAAAAATCCTTGGATGTGCCAAAACAATCCTTGGATGCACTGAAACAGTCCCTGAATGCACCAAAATAGTCCTTGAATGCACCGAAATAGTCTGTGGATGCGTCAAAACAGTCCCTTGATGCACTAAAACAGTTCATGGATGTGCCAAAATAGTCTGGGGATGCGCTAAATCGAGACTCGTATGCACTAAAGCGCAACTCCAATCCATCACCTGTCAAAAAATTTTGCAATAAAAAGATTAAAACGGGGGGATGCCCCGCAGTGGGCACCAAAGATGTGGTGTATAGAAAATATGTAGATAAAATAAACTATAAACTAGCACACCGAGGAGACATTAGATTGAAAGAAAGCTAATTTAAAAAGCATAAATGCAAACTCTCATGGTATCAACTTCTTCAAATTTGTCCCATCGTCCTCTATCTCCAAGGATTTGATAAAAGGTGTTGGCTCTCAGTTGTGTAAGTAGCAGCTTGTTGAAATGACAACTTAGGAGAATGAGATTGATTAAAAATGCATATTTATGACTATATGATTTAAGCTATGGAATTAAAATGCTATGATGCTAAAATGCTTGATAAAACTGAAATGCGACTATAATAATTACATATGAAAATCTAGAATTTGAGGTCCTTTTCAACACAAGAGGGCTGTATTTATAGATTTTTTAAGGCAAAAATCCAATTGGCCAAGATCAACGGTTGAGTTCAAACCTATTAAAATGAACGGTGAGAGATCGAGAATTTGAAAAGAATATGGAATTTTAAAAGATGGATGGAAGATTAAGAGACAAATGGAAGATGTGTTCATAATTTAAATAAATAAATATTTAAATATGTGAGATAAATATGAAAAGGCCTTCTTAATTAAATATTAAAATATTTAATTATGTGAGAGAAATGAAAAGCTTTTTAATTAAATATTAAAATATTTAATTATTTGAGAAGAGTGAAGAATTTAGAAAGTGTTTTAATTAAATATTGAAAATATTTAATTAAATGTGAAATGAAGAATATCATTTAAATTTAGAATTTAAACTTGTGATAATTAATATAAATAAATTGTGAAATCTATTTAATTAATTTAAGAGGAAATCTATTTAATTAATTTAAGAGGAAAATAACATTAATTAAATAAACTTATTTATTTAATTAAACTAGAAGTATTGGAAAATTGAACAATATAAATAAATAATTAAATTTATTTATATGTAGATGACTTAAGAATTTTAATTAAATAATTCATATTTAATTAATTAACAGGTTTGGTTAAACGTGACCATTTTTAGATGTGTACAGTAACCATGTCATGTAGTGTTTCAATAACATGGACAATGTATATGCAAAAATATAGAATATGAATATCCAATGTATTCTAAGTTTTAAGAATGTAAACAATGTATAGGAAAGAATAAAAAGTAATTTTAGCAAAGTTATGCATAGTTTTATGAATGTAAACATTGTATAAGCAAAAGTAAAAAGTAATTTTATCAATGTTAAGCATAATTTCAGAAATGTAAGCATTTTACAGATCTAATCAGGAAGTTATCTCAAAAAGGACCACCCTAAATTGATGATTTTGAGGTAGAAGCATAAAACCTATGTTCTTAGAACTTTCTAGACTTGTAGTATATCGTACTAGGAGGTCTAGGAAGCACAAAAATAAGGTTTTTGATGTTGTAATAGGTAGTTAAAAATTTGAATCGTGACTAGGTCGTCTAGAATGGCGAATTAGTCCCAATAGGGATTTTTTTCAAATTTTCTAAGTTTTTTGAGTGGTTTGGATGTGTCTTAGGCTATATGATGCAATCCTAAGATGAAAATGAAGAAGTTTAGAGATTTTCAATGAAATAATATGTGTAAAAATACAAGCCAGCATGAACTTTTCACTAGTGCACTTTTTTCAAACCTTAGGATGTAAACAATGCAAAATCCTAATGCAATGCAAGCTTGTTCCTAAGATGAAATTAAAAATCAGAAAGTTAACAAGTGTTGGACAATCGGGTTCACCAAAATGAACGACTAAAAATATATAAAAAAAAGGGAAAGAGGATTCCCCAAATAGGCTCCTTGGGTTTTCCACCTAGGAGCTCTTGATTGAGAAATGGCTCTCTTTCTGCTTTGGTGATATGATTTTTTGGTGACTGCATTCAAAGGATAGGGGTTGAATTTATTATGGGTTGATGTATGGGTTGTGAGAGGTGTGGCCAAAAAATGAAAAATAAAATTCTGCTAATCTAATCTATGAAATGTAAATGAAAGCAAAATGTAACTAAATGCAAACTATCTAAATGAACTAAATACATGTAAATGGAAAGGACACTGGAAAGTTCAGAAACTGTGTACTTGGGTATGGAATGTTGCAAATGAGAGGCCCCATAATGCTCTAGAATATGTCAAAACTCTTCACAAGGACACTTTTTCCAAGTTGGGCAACCTAGTCCTCCTATCGGGAAAATCTGCTAGAGTGGGTTTTTGTCAAATGGGTATCCAAAAATGTGAAAATCCCTCAAAAAAAGGATCAAAGGGAGTAGGTCGCAATTATGGGCAACCTAGTCATCTTCTAGGTTTTTGAGGATCTCAAAGTAGAGATTAGAGCCCTTTGTCTACACTCCATATCCCAACAGGTTTTTGGTTCAGATTCTACAGAAAACGGGCTGAAAGAGATCTCCAAGCTTGAAATAGGGTTGTTTTGTTTGAATGAATTTGATGAGTTGAGAGAACCTTTCTAACACCTTTCTTCTTCACAAACCCACATACAAAAACCTAAAAATCACACATGCAAAGAGGAGAAAAATGTTAGGGTTAGAGATTAGGGGTTTGCCTTTGTCAAACCCCATTTTGATAATCAAATCTAAATGGAAAAAAATGAAAGGAAAGGATGCTTGAATGATAAAGCCAATACTAACACTTACCAAAATTTTGATTGTTGAAATCTGCAACATGCAAGAAATAGCTCCAATGGAGGTTGCTTGTGATGCCCTTGTGCTTGATTTCTTGCTTGGGAAGCTTGAGTGCAAGAGTGCTTGTGAAGATGAGTGAAAGTGAAAAATTATCTTAGGAGAGGAAGGGAGGCAAAATGAGGATGAAAACCCTTACTTATACATGCCAAACCCTAATTTTCCTTAAATTGACACATGATAGGCTGACCTTAGGGTTTTGGGGGCAAGATTCTCGTTACTTTTTATTTTAATTTTGAAATTTATGCCAAGAGAGACTAGGTCGCCCAAGCTGGTGACCTTGTTCACTTGGGCAATTTCAAGTGGTGGTCGGGAATTAAATAATTTTTAATGAAGTTTATTAGGTTTGCCTCCTGAAACACACTTAATTCAAGACTAAAAGTACATAAAGGGGATAAATTAGCATAAGAGAAAGGGTTAATTAGTGATGATAAGCCTAGGAAGATGTGAAAATTCCTTACAACACTTTGCAACACCGTGGCACAAGGCTTGGGAAGGGGGTAAAAGGGTGTTTTTATGTGAATTATGTTGAAAGGGTATTAGAAAAGTGAGGAAATGTGTTACAACACTGCACAATACCTTAGTAAGACACCTTTAGGTTATTGTTGAATTTCAAGCTTACAAGACTGAATTAAGGGAAAACGAGGCTAAAATCCAAGGGAAAAAGCCAAAATGAGTGAAAAAGTGCCAAAGACGACTTTTTGGCGACACAGTTCTATTCAGGACGAAGATACAAAGAATAAAATATTGATAAAGTTCACACTATGCACAGTTTCAAATATTTCTCTCAGATAACTCGTACTTAAAATATAAATGAACCTTAAAGCAAGGATCAGATTCCAATCCAATAATAATTTGATTATATAAAGGACATAACATGTGAGAGAAAAGTAGTGTTTTTAAACTTTGAAAGAAAATATTTCTATTAACTATGAAAACTAGGGAAAAATTTTCCAAAAGGAAAACTTCAGGAACCCTTTCTTTTTGTTACTGCTTCATATTTATAGCCACCAAAGACAGAGAAATTCCAACTTCATTCAGAAGTAATGACTGCCAGATGTTCACATCTAATAATGTAAAATCTAATCCAGATCTTTTAGTTTGGTCACTGCAATCTTGCTTATTGACTTTCAACTGCTACATTTATGCAGTCTAGATATTTTAATAGGATTGCCCCTCGTAATTGCTTAGATCCTAGAAAAATAGTCTGGAAAAAGTCTTGTTGAATGATCAAGTGGCCTTGGAGGCACCACATTGCATCCTTCTTTCGAATAAGGCATGACATATTTTGATAGTCTCTTAATGAGTACCCCAAGGTATGACTCTTCAGCAACAAAGGGATGACATGTCACACAGGCGGATAGTTCTAGATTCACGAAAAGTGGTCTCATGGAATCATCTACCAAGCCAAAACATGGTCTGACTCTAAGCTTAGAAAAAATAATTACTAAAACATGCATATCCACCACATGGCAAATTGTGCACCTATTGGAAACACAACCTCTTCACACGCGGATCTTTCGAAGACAAAAATGAGGTTGAAAACAATAAAAAGATTAAGGAAAAAAATTTCTTCACAATTCTGGCAACTCACAGGAGGATTCGCTTGCAAAGACATGAACCCATATCTTTGGTCATCTTGGAACTTGAGGAAAGAAGACTATAAAATCCCCCAATCTACATTGATTGGTCAGGTAAGACTATAAAAGACTTTATATGCTTGATCCAGTTCAATGACTTCCTTAAAAGAAGCAAATCCCCACCTTTCTGAAATGACTCCTAGATGATAACAAAGGCGAGAAAGCTAAAGAATCTCATTCTCAACATCATTTATTGTTGGTGTCAAACTCAACTCTAGAAGTTCTACTGAAGTCTAAACCTTATTCCTAACCTCTTCTCTAATCTGCTCAACGGACAATACATCCACATTTTTTGAAAGGAAAGGAGGTAACCCAAAGGTATATAAGACCCCAAAATCCTTTTTGTTTTTATCAACCCTCTTGTTTAACACCATCTAGCTATTTTTTTTGGTCACTATCTTATGACAATGGGAAAATTCACTCACTTTGCTAGAAGCAACCATCCGATTTGTAATTCTTGTACTTTTCAGAGCCTCATCTATCTCCACACATAGCTTTTAAATAAAGTTCTAAGACTCGGTGACTCAGGCAGAATATTCCTAAAGATTTTGGTCAACCAATGGGCCAACCCTTTCATTTATCTCTCGTGCATCCTTAAAAAATTGCAAGGTCAGTTTTAGAATGGTGAGTGCAATGATGATTCACTCCCAATAGGTGGATACCGACCTTTTCTTTATAGGAAGGGTTATGGATCTTTGTGCAGTTTCTCACTTGTCATGTAGTTGAGCCTCTCTTGCCTTCAATCTTTGCTCCAATTGATCTCTTCTTTCAAGAGCCTCTACTAGTTCAGAAACTAAATTTCTGATCTCTTGATTATAAGTGTGCAAAGCAGACTTGGCTTCTTGTTTCTCCCTTCTTAACTTTTTGGCTTCCTCTAGGCCTTTTGTAAATTTTTGGAAGCTTGAGTTCAGACATCAGCCAACTCCTTTATTCTCTCTCAAACACGCTGGTGTTCTGCACTAGATTGGCGCTCAACTATAAGTTCACCTTTCAGTCTATCTATTTCAGCATACAATTGAATTTACTCATCTTGAAGTGTTTAAAGACATCCTGTGGCTTCCTCCTACTAGTCATGCACCTGCATTATGAGGGGAATTTCATCATTTTGGGCCTTGAATTCCAACTACAAGTGACTCACTATTTCTTTCACATTTTCTAGCTTAGCTTCACGTTTTCTCAGTTTCCAATATAGCCTCTCATAATTTGTATATACTACCTTCTAGATGGTTTTGGCTAGATCTACTTTGTCAAATGGGCGAATTTCATTCCAATCTAGACCCACTGCTCTAATGTCATAATCTTCCATATGCATTTATCCTTTGGGCCAGGTTGCAAGAAGCTTAATGGTAATGGATCACAAAGAGTTCCTCTCTTCATCGAAACAAGTTTGTATCTTTTAGGTGGCTGGTAGCTCATAATTATTCATTTTCCTCTTCTACTTCCTATTCCATCAGGCCAGCGTGGTGGCATCAAAATTCTTCTAAAGAGTTTGTGGGGAACCAATGCTTTGTGTTGAAAGAGAAGCACAAGGGGGAAGACTAAAAATGGTAACATAAGGGGATGCATCAAATGTTTGGGCATGCAGAGAGGTGGATGGGAGAGTAATCATTTAAAATGGTAGAAAGTCAAATTGGGATTGGGCACCGAAAGTACCAGTCAAAGTAAAAAGAGAAACAAATGAAATGGGTGATTTCTGTCTAGATGTGGATGAACCTAGAGTGATGGGTAACATGGATCATTCATTTTTCTCAAAAGGGGCCCTAGATAGGGCAATCAAATAATCAACAACGACCGAATAAAATACTTCTTGCTCAACATGATGGAGTATCTCACTCGATATATTGAAAATGGTAGGGGGTTCACTCAGAACCAATAGTTTTGGGTCTATGGATGAAGGATTATTTTCAAGAAGCAGGGGCAAAGGATTTACCAAAGATGAAAAAATAGGAAGGAGAGGGGGAGCAAGACTTACCTAAACTGCGACCATGCGAATATTCTATAGAGAAGACTTGGCTTCTTAATTTTTCCTTCTTGTCCTGCAGTTGAATCTCTTAAGGACCGTTGGGTTCTTTTTCCTTTACTTCAGACACTGGCGAAGGATACGGCTTGTGAATCCCTTCTTTTAGAGCTCCTCCCCTTATTAGACTCTTGTGGTCAATAAGTGTGTCATGGGAGTCACTCCTCTATTACCTCATGGTTGGACTCTGGGTTATTATTGTTGAAATTGGCCTCTCGATCATAGATATCCTCAAAATATTTTTCATATGGGAAAAACTATCCAAGTAATTTATGTGTTCCTCCCATCTCTTGTTGAAACCTCTAGAAGTATGACATCCTCCTTTCTAACCACCCTTGCCACTTCATATGGTTTTTTAGGATTTTACTTGTTGGTACCTCCCTCTGATATTTTTCGTATGGAATATAGAAAGTCAACCACTTAGGCCTCTTGGTTGATATGAGGGCCAACTTGACGTATAATTTTGGCTTCTAATGAGTCAAGTTCTTCTTGGACTCCACATAGTCCCGTGTTTCATGTTTCAAGGGAAGTAACTTTGCCAGATTCTAGTCCCATGTGTCACATATCAGGACTAGGCCTAGGGTTTCCAACAGATTTGTAAGTTCCCTCTAAGCCCTACGCTTATCCAATACCACTTTATTGTTTACAATGCAAAGTGGAAGAAGATACAAATTTGTTTTGTTCCTTCCTCTACCATAAGAGTTGTTTGCAAGAGTTTCTTGGCGACATGCCTCCAACACGAAAACCCTATCTATCACAAATATGGAGAGTCAGAAAGGTTCTCCGACGAAACCATGATTTTTGATAAATGTAAAATCTGCTCCAAAGAAATAATCTATCGGAGTCGATGAATTTTTAATCCATTACAAAACCTCAGGGGACAAGCAACTAATTGGTCATGAAAAAGGGTCTTAGAAAATGATTGAAATACCAGTAATAACTACTTGTTCTTGACAAGACATAAGTCAATACAAAAACCAATTGAATTAAAACCTCTTCATCAAACCTAGAGATTGAAAAACTCTTCCCTAGAAACCTGAAGTTCTGATGCAGAATTAAGTGAACTAAGAAAGAAGAATACTTGAATTTAAACTTGGTCTGATAATTCCTCAACTGCATTAACATATTTGTTGCTACCACATCAGCAAAGTAAAAATATCTCTATTTCTTTTCCTGCTTGAGTATCAAAGCCAAGGCCATCTGGAAAGCGTGGATCTTGGTATCATCATCTAGGACAAACAACCAATCCAGCATTGAGGAAAGGTCATGTGTGTTTCTTTTCCACTTTCTGAATGCTAGAGGAAAAATGAAGCGGCCTCTAGACAATTTCTCTTCTATCTCATTATAATAGAAGACCTCCATTTTTATTGCCTCCTCCCAGTAAGTGTCCATCTCTTGCTCATTGAAAACCTCAGCACGCAAGTTGGGGTGTATACATGACATTTCCCATATAGCTGCAACAAAAATTATAACTTTTATCTTGTTGCATGATATGGTTCTAGTTTCTTCGTCTAACCTTTTGGTGTATGTATCCACTAACTTGGGGAAAGGATGTATGGCTAGTAGCATAATATATGGAAAACCATAATTCCATAGATGAGGCAAAACCCTTAGAGCTATTATATTCTTTCATTCTCTTAAACACTCCTTCTCTAAGATTTTTAGGGTTATTTGCCAACCTTGGGTCAAAAACATTGTCATCAGTATATCGCACTGCCTCCCTTTAACACTTTTGTCTACATGCACCTTCTTACAAAGCTCGAAAGGTCAATCTTTAGTTACCTAGGAATTAGAAAATGATTTTTTCCCAAAGATATTGGTGAAAACAGGCCTTTTTGATGTAGATTTTTCCCTTCTACCAGTCGTTGATGGTTCTGCCATGGCTACTTCAAAAGTTTCAAAGAGTTTTTCACTAAAATTTCCACTTTGTTCTTACCTCCTTAGAAGAAATCTTCGTTTTGGCGTAATTAATTTCCTTGGGAAGTACATGTGGTTAAGGCCATATCGTTACCACTTGATCTATTAAATGTTACTAACAAGGCGATACGTGTGGGTCGTAGATCTATATCTCTCAGGAATACCAAAAATCTACAAGAATCGAATTAGTACATTCCTTTCACTGCCTCTTTTCTCAAATAAGCTTGTTTCCTTGAAGAGAGTGGCCTAATTATTTCAATCTTTCTTAGGTGATATGAAGTACCTCTGAAAAGACGCCCTCATTAATTTGTTAGAGATTAATTTGCTAATCCATGTATCTTCACTTGTGTAAGCCAAATGTTTTTGATGATGACGAAGGACACATTTCAATGATCTTCTTATGTGAACATTTACTCGGGCAATGCCCAAAATTTAATTTTTGGACCTTATGTCATATTTTCCATATGATTTACCCTCTGTTCACCAGTTGCTTTGATATTTTCCCTTTACCGTCTGGCCAAAAATAGACCTTCTGCTATTTGGGTTAATTGACACCTCCTTTCTATAAATAGCTATGAAACCTTAAGGCTATATTCATTTGAAAAGTAAGAAATTTGAGTTTTAGCCAGCCCCTCCTCCATTTGCATATCTTGTTTTTCTCTATTGCTTTAGCTATGTCTATCGGCCAAGGTACTCTTGTCCATGTGCTTCCATGGATGCCATAATATGCCTTCACTAGGGAGATTACTATTCACAGAATCAAATGCCTTGTGAAGAAGTGCGACCGATTGGGAGTAATTGTCTTTCCTTGGGTCGTTGGCATGGACTTCATTGAAGACAAGAACCAAATGAGAAGTAATTGTAATGTTTTGTCTCACTTTGTGGCCTCTCTCTTGGACCTTAATGTCGCCAAACCCAAGATAGTGGAGTTGTATCATCGAATGTTTGATGTTTCTCTACTGGAAGGGCTCAGTGAGATCTTGCAAATCACCATCCCCAGTTTCGGCATTCCTAGTGCAATGGACCTTCATTGGTTCATTGATTGAGGTGTGGATGTGCCTTGGCTACCTTTTTTGAGCTACTTCCACACCATGGACCTTGAAAGTCATTGTGCTCTGTCTCTACCTACCACCGGCTACTTTATTTGAGAGTATGGTGTAAAGGACACTCCTAGGTTTGACTTCAAAAATAACTCTTTGAGCTTTTGTCATACAATCCTGGAGACTGAGGTCGAGGCTTGTGAGCCATGTGTTGTGTGTTGTGTGTTCCTTGATTTCCTACCAATGAAGAAGAAGAAGAAGAAAGAAAGAAAAAATGACTATGGACACCAAGCCCACGTAATTATGGTTGGAGGACTATCCTTTAGATTTTTTTGTAAAAAATATGCCTCCATTTTGCTCTTTTGTACTTTTTTCTCAAAGACCCTTTCTAGGTGTTAATCATAAAAGCTTGTGCCTCTCTGATAGTCTTATGGGAAATTCAGTGAGTGGGAGACAACATGCGTCTCACTCAATACCTCTGGGATTTTTATAGAAAGTCGGCTCTTCTCTAATTTTTAGGAAAAGGGAAAAATGAATGTAAACAGAAAAACATGAAAGATGGCGATGCGCCAATGCTATTACAACATTTTAAAATCACAAAATTCCCTCTATGAATGATATGTTAGACAGAGAACATCACTCCCCTTCATTTGCAGGAAGAGAACGAACAACAGAGGCTCAATACAAGCACAAATACAGTCATTCAATCAACCATTAGGAAATGCATATTAAGATCCGAATCAAACATAGAAGTTCCAGACCTAACAAAAAAATGTTCTAAAATCCATTAAAACTCTCCCTCCTAATATAGAATATAATTAAAAAATGATAAGCTTACAAAGAAAACATAAAAGTCTAATGACATAGTCTAGTTTCTAAAGTTTATGATTCATTCATATACACAAACAACATAGAAGTCCGATAATCAAAACTATTTAGATTAGCAAGACATGATGTTCTATTCTGAACGTAGATATAATGAAAGAAATATTAAAAAAGATCATATCATGCATAGTATTTTTTAGAATAACCTATATTTCAAATTCAAATGAAATTTAAAACAAAGATCGGATTCTAATCTGATAATAGTTTGATCATAAAATGGAAATAACATGCCAGACTGAAGCAGTATTCTATAAACCTTCAAAAAGAAATTCTTCTACTAGCTAAGAAAAACTAAAAAACACTTTTCCCACAGGAAATTTATTTGGAACCTTTGCTTGATGCTTGCCGCTTCCAATATATAGCCGCCTCAGAAGAGAAAACACTAACCTCCTCCAAAAATAATGACTTACAGATGTCCAAACTTGATAGCTTGAGAGTTTTTTCTTTAGATATTTTCCAGCAACCATATTTATGTCGCTTAGATATTTCAAAAGGATCAACCCTTGTAATTGCTTTGATCCCAAAAGATAGTCTGACAGTCACTACTATCGATCACCCAAGTGGATTTGGTAGCACCACCTCATATCTCCTTACTTACTAGAAGTACAACATATCTCTTCAAAATCCAAGTCGAACATTCCTTTTTTGGGCTACAGCGCGAAGGGTTGACGTGTCAAATGGGCAGACAACTTCTTCTTAGAAAAAAGTGAAAATAAGAAAATAGACGCTGGATCGACACATGGTCTGTTTCGTGACAAAAGAGATAATACTCATTGAGAGACATGGAGCCACCATGTGGTGCATTGCGCATCTATTCAGAAATACAAACCTCTCACACTAGGATCTTCCTGAAGACAAAATAAAGCCGAAACATAAAACATACACAAACGAAAAATTTGCTTCATAGTTCTGGTGACTCACAGGGGGTCTTTTCTTCCAAAGGATCAAACCAAGACCTCTGGTTATTCTTGGAGTTTGAGGAAGGTAGAATGCAGTGTCTCCTAGTATGCATCACTTGGTCAGTTAAGGCTACTAAATGCCTTATATGAGTGATCTAGATCAAAGACCTCCTTGAAAGAAACAAATCCCCATCTCACTGAAATAGCACCCAAGCGATAATAGAGGTGTGAGAGATGGAGGACCTCACTCTCAATGTCATCCGTTGTTGGGGCTGAGCTTGGGCATGGAAGATCTAGAGGAGTCTAAATCTTGTTTTGGACTTCATCTATAATCTGCTTGACTGACAATACATCTCCATTTACTAAAAATAAAGGAGGCAACCCATAATTGTATAAGATCCTTAAATCCTTCTTGATTTCGTTGATCCTCTTGTTTAAAATTTCTTGGTTGTTATTGGTCTTGGATGCCACCTTATGATAGTATATGTATTCACTTGCTTTACTAGAGGCTACCTTGCGATCCTTTATGCTCGCACCTTTCAGGGCCTCATCTATTTCCATATAGAGCTTGGAGATTAAATTTTGCGATTCGACTAGTCGGGGAGCATACTCCTAAAGGGTTTGATTGGCCAATGGTTCCACTCCTTCATTTATTTCTCAGGCATCCCTTAGGAATTGTAAAGTTGGTTTTAGGATGGCAAGTGAAACAATGATTCACTCCCAGTAAGCAGATACCAACCTTTTTTGTATAGGAAGGGTTGCATATTTCTATGCAATGGCTAACTCCTCCCATATCTAAGCCTCCTTCACCTTCAATATATGTTCCATCTGATCTCTCTTGTTGAGGGATTCTCCCAATTCCACAACCAAATTTTAGGTTTCCTTAATCCGAGCATGTAAAGTAGCCTTAACTTCTTGCATACCACTTCTTATTTTTTCAATCTCATGTCAAGCCTTTTGGATCTCATTGGAAGCCTGATCTTGGATGCCATCTAACTCATTCCTTACATCTTCCCAAAAAATTTGATGCTCCTTCACGGACTGACACTCGGTTGTGAGTCCACTCTTCAATCTATCAATCTCAGCGTAGAGTTGGATCCGCTCATCTTGGATTACTTCAAAAGATCCTGCTACTTCATTTTGTTTGTCATGTACCTACAATATGTGGGTCATCTCTTCATTTTGGGCCCTGAGCTCCAACTATAGACAGTTCACTGCCTCTTTCATGTTTTCTAGTTCACCCTCATGCTTTCATAGCTTCTGATCAAGCCTTTTGTAGTCTATGTATACCACCTTTTGAGTGGTCTTTGCCAGATTCACCTTGTTGCAAGGGTAGATTTCTTTCAAATCTAGACCTACTACTTGGATATCATAACCCTTGAGCTGCATTTTCCCCTAACATTGGGTTGCGAGTGGCTTCATGGTAGTGATCTATAGATAACTTTTCTCTTCATTAAAACACATCTGAATCTTCTTAGAGGCTAGAAACTCGACATTCTTTTCCTTATTTTATGCTTTCTATTTAGTCAAGCCTGCCTAGTTGCATCAAAATGCTTCTGAAGCATCAGTGGGGTATCAATACTCTGTGCTGCCATAGAAGCACCAAGAGGGATAGTGAAAAAGGTAACAAACCGGGATATTTTGGATGTATAGGCATGCGGGGAGGAAAATGGGAGAGTAATCATTGAGAAAGATAGGATGCCAAATTGGGATTAGGAGCTTGGAGTACCGATTGGAGTAAAAAGTGTAACAGACGGGGTAGGGAACTTTTGTTTCACTCCAAACGAGCTTGGAGTAATAGGTAGCATGGGTGACTCATCTTTTTCTATGGGAGTCTTAGACAAGGTGAGTAGAGAGTCAATGGCTACCGTAGCAGATAATGATTGCTCAACGTGTGGTGCCACATTAGTTGACACATTAAAAATAGCAAGGGGCTCATTTAACACTAATAACTCTGGGTCCAAAGGCAGAGGATTATTCTCAACTAGCGGAGGTAAAGGTTTAAAAAAAGATGCATTAGCAAGGAGAAGAGGGGGAGCAAGACTTACCTGAATCACGACAGTCTGAACACTGTGGAGAGTGAACTCCACTTCTTCTTCATTTTCGATGCCTACATTAGACATGTCCAGATCTCAGACTCGTCGTAACTTTGCTCATCCTGAGCTAGAACGTTTTCACTCATTTTCTGACGATCTAGTCGAAGCCTAGCCTTCATGTTCTATAGTCAATCCTCTTGGAGATCGTCGGGTCCTCTTTCCTTTGCTTTGGACACTGGTGGAAGACACAACCTGCTATTCCCTTTGCTTAAAACTCTTCCCTTTGTCGAAATCTTGTGGGTACGGAGGATGGCATGGAACATGTTCCTTGGTTACTTTGTGGTTGGACTCTAGATTGATGTTGTTGGAATCAGCCTCTTTGCATTGATTTCTTCAAATTGTTCATCATATGGCTGCAAATCCTCAAGATTCCTTTGGGTGTTACCCATTTCTTGTCAGAATCTCCATAAATCTACCATTTTACATTCTAACCATCCTTGCTACTTCATCTGGTTCCTTAAGGTCTTTTTGATTTGAATCTCCCTCTAAAATTTTGCATGTGGAGTATAGAAACTCAGCTACTTTGGCTTTTTCATGGGTATGAGAGCCAAGTCAACATACAAATATGGTCTTCCATGTGTCGGGTTTCTCTTAGATTCTACATATTCATGCACCTCATGCTTTAGGGGAAGTTGTCTCGATGGATTATAGTACCACTCGTCACATATAAGGACTAAGCCCAAAGCCGCCAATAAATTGGTTAGTTCCCTTTGTGCTTTATGCTTCTCCAGCACTACCCCACCATTTGCAATATAGAGGGGAAGTGAAAATAACTTTGTTTTGTTCCTTCCTCTGCCATATGCGTTGTCGACAAGAGTTGCCTATTGGAATGCCTCCAACGCGAAGACCCAATCCATTACAAACCTTGGGATTCGGAAAGGATCTCCAAAAAAACCATGATACCTAATGAATGTAAAATCCTCCCCAAAGAAATAATCCACCTAGGGTGATGAATTTCTAATCCACAACAAAACCTCAAGAGACAAGTGGTCACTAGGCCGAGGTAATAACTCTTGTAACAATGGTCTTAGAAAAATATGTACAAACCCATAATAACTACTTTTCCTTGATAGGACACTAGTCCATACATAAATTGGTGGAATTAAACCCTCTTCATCTACCCTAGACATAGGCAAATTTCTTTCTAAAAACTTGAAATTTTGATATACGATCAAATGAACCAAGAAACAAGAGTACCTGAATTTGTATTCAACCTTGTAATTTTTTAGTTGTAGAAACATATTTGTAGCTATGACATCAACAAAGTCAAAATACCTTTGTTCTCACTCATGCTTGAGTATCAAAGCGAGGGCCATCTGAAAAGAGTGAACCTCCTCATCACTATCCAAACCAAAAACCAAAGCTATCATTGAAAACAGGTCTTGTGTGTTGTTTGGGGACATCTTAAATGCCATGGGAAAAACAATACGGCCTCCAGTGGGCTTATCCCATGTTTCATAGTTATATAAATTTTCCCTTTCATTTGATTCCTCCCATTAGGTCTCCATATCTTCTTCAACAAGCATCTCAATATATCAGTTGTAGGGGATGCACAACATCTCTCGTATGGCTTGAGCAGAGATTACTACCTTTATCTTGTTGCATTTTATGGTCCCATTTCCTCCGTCAAATATCTTGGCACATGTGTCTACTAGCTCTAGGCACGGATGTACGACAGGTATCAAAAACTGTGGAGTATGTGCAGGATCATCATGGAGAAAGCAGGCCCTTAAGTGGTGATGAAAATTTAGAAAATCTGAGTTAGGAAACTTGACGTAAAAATTTGAATAAGTTATCTATATTATTTCAAATATATATAAGAATAGAATTTGTAGAAAATTTAATGTAGTTTCTAAAATACTAGGTTTTTAAAAAAAAAAAAAAATCTATTTGGTGGAAATCTAAAATTTCAATGTAGTAGTAGTTAAATTTCAGGGAAAAAATAAGAAGTAGGTGTATGTCTGACCACCCTAACCATAATAAAATGATAATATTTTTTTATAAGATTTTAGATATAAGTAGAGGACTCATGACCCAATGTGATGTATATTTTTTAATAAATTTTTTTCAAGTAAATAATTAATTATGAATTTTTTGTTACAATTTTTTAAAAATATTAAAACTCGTATGTCTAACCACCTTAACTTGGTCAAAACTTCATGAAATTCAAATTTCATTTTTTTAATCCTATAGTATGTGAAGCATAGAATGGGACGCATGTTTGGGATTCAAAAAAATGATACCGTTTGAAAGCTATAGATGTTTTTCAATCAGCCTATCAATTAGGACTTTAGTTGTAATTCAAATAGAAAATGAATAATAATTATTTATTAAATTCAAAGTAAAGCATAATTTATATTAGTGGAAAGTTGAGAATCTCATTTAAAAACCCTTTTCGTTTCATCAATTTTGGGTAAATTAAAAGTCGTCAGCCACATGGGCCATCATATCACTTACATATCTCCACTTTTTGGCCCATCATGATCCTCCACATACCCTGACATGGCAACCCACAATTCTAGAGCCGAGAGGCAAAATTATCGGTGTTGCTATAATCTCTCATCCTTCGAAAAACACCTTCTCTAAGATTTTTAGGGCTCTTGGCTAGCCTGGGGTTGAAGATATTATCAAAGAAATCTCACACTGCTTCCCTTTTAACACTTTTGTCTACTAACACCCTTCTACAAAACTCAAAAGGCCGCTCCTTAGGTATTGGGGCATTTGCAAATGATTTTCACTCAAAAAGATTGACGAAATCTGACTTCCTTGGTGCTGATTCAGCTCTTCGTCTAGTCATTGTGGGTTCTACCATGGCTACTTCAAAAGTGGCGACTTGCTCTTTTCTTCTTTTGAAAACAACTACCTTTTGGGCAATTAATTCTCCAGGAAGTACATGTAGTTAAGGTAATGTCATTACCAATGCTCTATTAAATGTTGCCACTAAGCCAATACATGTGGGTAGAGGATATGTATCCCTCAGGAATGCCAAAATCCTGCAAGAATGGATTTAGTACATTCCTTTCCACTGCCTCTTTCCTAGAATTAACTCATTTCCTTGGAGAGAGTGCCATTACTTATGTCGATCTTTGTTTAACGATACGAAGTATGCTTGAAAAGACATGCTCATTAATTTTTCAAGCATTTTAACACTTTAATCCATGTCCTTTCACTTATGCGAGCTAGCCGATGTTGATGATGGTTGAGGATAGATGTTGAAAATTGGCTCATACAAGCATTTACTCCCAACGTTTAAACATTAATTTTCAACCTTGTGACAGATTTTCTGTAAGATCTATTTCTCCATTTGTCAACTGCCTCAACATTTCCCATACTGTCTGACCAAAAATAGGACTTCTGTTGTTTAGTCATTTTGGCACCTCTTTTCTATAAATAGCTATGCCACCTCAAGGCCATATTCATTCGAAAAGAAAAACTTTGGATTTTAGTTATCTTCTTGTATTTGCAATATTGCCTTTGCTTTTTTTTTCCAACCATGACTGCTAGTATGGGTACTCCCATTCGCCTTCTCCCATGTAGGCCACAATAGGCCTTCACTAGGGAAGTCACAAGTGAGAAAATTAAGTGCCTGGTGAAGAATTGTGACTGTCTGGGGGTAATTTCCTTTCGGTGGGTCATGGGTATGGACTTTATCGAGGATGAGAACTAGATGTGCACCAACTACAACGTCATGTCCCAGTTCATGGCCTCTTTGCTGGACTTGAACATTGCCAAGACCAAAATAGTTGAGCTATGTCACCACATGTTCAACATTTCTCTGCTGGAGGGGCTTGGTGAAATAGTGCAAGTCGCTATCCCTGGTGTCAACATTCCTACCGCAATGGACCTTCACAAGTTCATTGACCACGGTGTGAACGTGCCTTGGCTTCCTTTCCTCAATGATTTCTACACCATGGACCTAACCAACTATCGTGCCTTGTCTCTGCCTATTGCTACCTATCTCCTCTGGGATTATGGTGTTGAAAAAGCTCCCACCTAGTATGACTTCAAAAAAAAATTCAAGCTCGTCATCTTCGGTTGCATGGAATGAGGTTGTGGTTCATGAATCATATCCCTGTTGCGTGTGAAGAAAAATAAGAAGAAGAAAAAATAAAAAATGATATGAGCAACAAGCCCTCATAGCGATAGATAGAGGCTTTCCTTTTGTTATTTTTTGTAAAAATGCCTCCATTTTGTCCCTTTTTTGCATTTTGCTCGAATACCCACTTCAATTAAAAAAAATGAGCCTCTGGCTACCCAACACTTCAAATTTGATGAAAATATAATATAATAGATTTTCGTAGTTCTTCTTTTCTTCAACTTATTTTTAAAAACTAAGGAAAAACCTGATCTTTTTACAAAATTTACATATAGTAGATGTCTGTGAACAATTCTTAAAGCAAAATTTCATACTTTAATGGAATAGTTTTAGATGAATACCTTTCACCGATATCCCCAGCACATTACCTTCCATATCTTCTAATTCGTAGGTTTTATTTTCTTTCCATGCACTGATTTGGAAGGGACTCTTCCACAATGCTTCAAATTTGGTATGTTGTCCTGGTTTCATGGAGCGCTGATCAGATTTTAGCACTAAGCTCCCCTCCTAAAAATCTGGGTTGGAAGCCTTTTTTTCAAACCAACACTTCACTATTTGTTGGTGGTTGATCATGGCTTCGAAAGCTTTCTTTCTATTTTCTTCCAACTCTAGAATTTCGGCTATTTGTACCTCCATTGCACCATTTTCCTCTACTTCTAGGGCTTTCAATAATTGCAAAGTGGGTAGCTCCATAGAAATAGGAAAAACTACCTCCTTACCATAGACTAACTTGTAAGGAGATGTTTTCAAGATTTTCTTTGGTGTAATTCGATCTACCCATAGGGTGGATTGCAGATGTTTGTGTCATTCCCTTTTTCGTTCGGACCTGATACGATTGATTAACTTAATTAGGTTTTTATTTATTGACTCTATTAGACCATTTCCCTATGGATAATAATTTGAAGAGGTCTTGAGGTAAATCCCATTTCTGATGGAAAAATTTGATACCTTCGAACCTACAAAGGCCCTAGCATTGTCGAATATGATGGTCTTCGGTGAACCAAACCTAGTCACCAGTCCTTCTAGAAAGTTAACAATCTCACCCTTCGTAGCACCTTTCAAGGAGAGATCTTTCATGCATCTTGTAAAATAATCAGTCACCATGAAAATCCATTTGTGACCAACACTAGAGATAGGATTTATCATCCTGAAAAAAGTCAAGACCCCACTGAGCAAAAGGTTCCTCAATTACAATGGGACTCAAAGGCAAAGCAAAATTCTTTCTCCTTTTGACAAAAAATTAGCACTGGGTACATTTCTACATCAAACAATGTGCTTCTAAAATCATTGAGGGGTAATAATATCATGCTCACATAATTTTTGGAGCGGTGGTTTTAGTAGAAAATTTCCCTCCCAAAGGGCTACTATGAAATTCTGTCAGAATGTTATCTGACTGATTTTTATCTAGACATTAGAGAAATACTCCGTCATACTTTCTTTTGAATAAAATCCCCTCAATCAATACATACCTAGTACCCTACAGTCGATAGTATCTCCATTTGTGAAGGGGAAGGACCACCAGGTAATATTCCTTATGCATGTATCATGTTCGATCCATTACCCATGACTCTTCGGATTCAAACTGGTTGGAAAAAACCTGATCAATCTCTTTGTCAGAATTTGTAACTGACTCCTGTGCAATATATTCGCATAGGCCTCTTCCTCACACAAGCTTGGTTGGTCTGATTTCCACATCATATTCTAGGATTTTGGTGATCCAATTAGCTCTCTTTTTTGTTATCTCTCCCTCTGTGATATATTCCTTTACACTTGGGTGAGAAACCAAAATAGTGATCTTATTAGCCGATACTAGGTGTCGAAAATTTTTGAGGCTCTTGATAATGGAAAATGCCTACTTTTCTACAAAATTATACTTGGTCTCACAGCCTTTAAGAGTTCTTGAATGAAAAGAAATAGGATGCTCACCATTCTCCTTCTCATCCTTTTGAGTTAGCATAGATGCTATACTATGCTCTTTGTTGTATACATATAGCAAAAAATCCTTAGAGAAGTCTAGATTGGCCAACACTGGGGCAACGAAAATAGCCTTCTTTATTTTTTTGAAATCTTCTTTGCCTTCGAGGGTCCATTTGAAAATCATGTTCTTTTTAAGCATCAAGGTAATGGTCCTAGTGATGCCTGCAAAGTCAAGGATGAAACGACTGATGAAATTAATCTTCCCTAAGAAAGACTGTAACCCATTTTGATTTTGTAGTAAAGCAAAATCCAATATGAATTTAACTCTTTTGGAGTCCATTGCAATCCCCTCCTTGGACACCACAAAACCAAGAAGTTTACCTTGAGGGATTCCCAAAACACAATTTTTTGGATTTAAGGAAATCTTGAACTTTTGACATCTCTGAAATATCTACTCTAAATGTTCAAAATGATTAGCTTCCACCTTTGAAAAGATGGTTAGTTCATCTAGGTAAATTAGAATAATTGAATTAATTAATCCTACAAAAGCAATGTCCATGGCCCGTTGAAAGGTTGCACCAAAATTTGAGAGTCTAAAAGGCATCTTTGTGTATGCGAACATGCCCCACTTAGTGGGGAATGTCATCTTATGTTGATCATTCTCCTTGACAAGTACCTTATTGTACCTTGAAAAATCGTCAAGTAATGAGAACATCTCAGACCCAGCCACTGTTTGCAAGATCTACTCCATGGAAGACAAAGGGTAATGATCCTTCAACAAGGCCCTATCTAAATCCCAAAAACCAACACAAAGCCTGATGTCACCATTCTTCTTCTGAACTAGTACCAAATTAGACACCCAAGTTAAGTGTTTAATTGGATAAATGGTTCAGGATTTAATCAATTTGGGGAGCTCTTGAGCCATCAATGCTTCAACCTTCGGGTTAACAGACCTTTTTTTCTATCAGACGGTCTTTGACCCCTCCGCCAAGTCTTTGGTATGCTAAATTATACCAGGGTCGTACCCTCTGAGGTCATCATAAGTCTATGCTATAAATCCTTTATACTTGGAACACATGTTCTTTAGTCTTTCTCTATCCTCCCACTGTACATTTCTCCCGGCTTTCAACTTTCACTCATCTCTGACTTCTAGCTCTTCATAATCCTTTTCATCAGTTGTGAACCATTGCTTCCCATTCCTCACATATTCACACTCAAAAATATTCTTGAGGGAAATCAAACCTTGAAGAAGTTTATTTCCTTTTAGTTGAGTGACCTTCCCTTCAGGCAGCTAAAAATCTAATTCTGAATGGTCCAAAGGTCATTCAAACTTCTGAACAAAATTGGCTATATAGGCATCATCCTCAAATACCTGCTAGTTTAGTTCATTGTCGGGGATTGATGGTCAAACAAAAATGTGGATGACACTTTTTTTAGAGTCGAGAACAGGCTCAAACTATGACTCGATAGAAGCCATATGATCTGCTACATCATTCAAGGACTGAGGAATAGTTTGTACATTGAAAGCCTCAAAACCTTCAATCACATCCCAAATCTGATGCCTATAAGCCTTCATCCTAGTGTTTTTATCCACTGTTTGGCCACATATTTGGCCACAGATTTGGCTTACTATCAGAGACAACAATTAGAAACCGGCTTTGCATTTAGCACCATCAAAGTACATGGTCTACAAGCGATTATCTGTCAGATCATTATAACTTGCCCGATCTTCCATCAACTCTGGATGGGCCATGTCATCATCAAATATGACATAAGTACCCAATCTTGTGGAGTGGAAATTTCCAAATGGATCAGAATCAATGAACTGGATGAGGAGGAACTCCTCTTAGAGATTTTTTTCACTCATATCCTCTTCATCTTCTATCATTTCATAGAAACACCTTTCTTTTTTAGAAAAATAAGTATGTGTAGCTTCAAAATAGAGAACAAAATTATCCACTATCTTCTCAACATGTAGTACTAGGTTCTTAGTATCAAGTGAGACCAATCTAGTGCTAGGTATCCACCCAACTTTGTGGTGAAATCTCAGGAGAGACACATTCTGAAGACCGAAGGGATGTCAACTATCACTACCTCTTGCGAGACTATCTGGATTGGACATGAAAAGAGAGTTAAGGATAAATATTTTATTCGACCAACCATCAGAACCTTCATTTTTTCAAACTACATGATTCCCTTTCCCAAAGGTTCATACTCGAGCATAAAAGCATCAGCCACTTGCTTCGGCATGACTATCATAATAGCTCCCAAATCAATCATATTATTATGCAGAAGCTTATCTCCCCCAATTAATGTTAAAAAGAAAGGAGTGGGATTTGGCTTACTTACCTCTCCTCCTTTTTCTTTTCCTAATTCATTCGTATAAGCTACCATCTTCGGATTTTGAGAATCCAACGCAGGAATTTCTGCTTCATTCAGATTACATTGTGGAATTTCCTCCATGCGGGACTTTGGCTCTTCACATCTGAGTGCTCCTTCAAGCAATAATCTTTGCTTAGGGATAGATATCATGTCCCACATAGAAACATTAGTGGGTGCCTTCTTCATCTACTCCACTACATTAAGCATTTCGATTGGCTGAACCTTGGGTTTGAACAGAGGAATCTCCCTAAGCTTCTATGGAAATCATTCCATTGTGAATGAATTATATGTTTTATCAGGCAGTCTGTTGGGTGTTGGCAGAATCTGTTGCTGCAAAATTGGTTGAACAGTCGACTGATCGAGGGGATAAGAATACTATCTTTAAGATGGTGGCAGTAGGTGAGGCTAGGAATAAGGGAGAGGATACGACACATATTCCCCAATGAGTCTTCTCTTGGATCTGGTATTGTAATCCAACTATACATTTGGAGCACTGGTTGTCGGGGCTTCATTTGCAAAAGTTGAATCTTGTTCTTTCATCCAATAGAAAAGCGTCTGATTGGCTACTATGTCCAGCTCTTGCTCCACAGACATGCCTTGCATTTGCACTCTAAATTGAGTGTTCTCCATCTCGAGAGATTCATACTCCTCTATACTGAGCTGCACACCTTTTCTTTTCTTCTCTTCTATTTTCTACTGCAAGTTTCCTTTGGGGAAATTCTGAGGCATGTGACTATTAATGCAAGGAAAACACCACACATTCTCATCATCTTCCAAGTTGTTTTGGTGTGGAATCAACTCCTTGCCCTCGCTACCTTTAACCGTTTGCAACGGAATAGTAATCAGAACTATTTGATTGACAGTTGTGGATTGTTGGCCTCCTCGACCTGAAGGTCCTTGATATGTAATTTGATGATTCTACTAATAGAATGTTCTACCCCCTTGGTATGTCTTATTTACTTGTTTCAAAGGTGTCGCTTGTTGTCGCTTAATGAGAACTAGCTCATTAGAGAAAGATCGCATTAGGATTTTCATGCCATTAAGGTTCTCCATTGCAGAAGAAGAAACCAACATACCTGGTTGTGCATTAGGGTATAAGTACATACAATAGGGTGGAGTTGAGCCTGATGTCTAAGTCGCTAGAGTGCTTGGAGAAGACTCTTGTCAGAATGGGGCATCAGAGATCTTAAGAAAAATAGGCATCGGAGGTCACAATGGAAGTTTCCCCACATCTATCAAACTATTCTCCACTCAGACTGCTAGGTCGTAGGCATCAGGTAGATTATCTCCTCCCATAGAGGTTATCTGGATCGTGATGTCTGAATTGATGGATTTAAAAAAAAAACATAAAGGCCATAACAGTTGGGGGTTGTGCAGTTAACGAAATTCTCTACCAGGTTTTGTTAAACCTAGTGTTGAAGTCGCTCTTGGATTCTTGTGGGGCTCTCTTTATGGTGATCAGTTGGTGCAACAACGAAGAACGATCTCCGTTCTCCGAAAATGCTCAAAAAAATTCTGCCCGAGCTCAGCCCACAAAGTGATAGAACCCGAAGTCAAAGATCTGTACCAGTCTTGAGCCTTCCCTTTGAAAGAAGAATCTAGTAATCTCATGGAAATATTCTCCTCAGTGATACTGTGCACCCTACATACCTCCACTACATCTTGAAGGTGTTCAGAAGGATTTTTAAAATCCTCTCTCAAAAATTTTGGAATAGCCTTAAGGGCATTAGCAAGTATGACAAGCTAGACATTGGGTAGAGTCGGTAGTTGTAGTGGTTTTCCACTATCCCAGGTTACAAAGTTTCTAAGAGCAGGAGGGGTTATATGGGACATAGAAAAAATATTCCTTTGAATTGGATATACTGGTATTCTTATCTGGAAACTTTGACCTCCAGGTGGAGTAGACAAAGCTCTAAATTCTAGATTCCTACTTCTTACTCTTTCACTTCTTATAGGTGATACAAAAACTATGGTTCTTCTTCTCCTATGTACCGAATTTGGTAACTGGGAGTACTAAAAATTACCCTAGGCATGAAACTTTCAGTTTCTTTCCTCTGGTCTAATCTAGCGATATTTCTAACTTCTAATCAAGCCTTTGGAAAAGTCCCACCAGGTGTGCCAGAAAAATAAGAGTTGATCATAAAATCTTGTGCCTCTCCGACAGTCTTATGGGAAATTCAGTGAGTGGGGGACAACATGCATCTCACTGAATAACTCTACAATTTTTATAGAAATCCGACTCTTCTCTAAGTGTTAGGAAAAGGGAAAAAGACATGTAAACAAAAAAACATGAAAGATGGCGATGCGCCAATGCCTTTACAACATTTGAAAATCACAAACTTCCCTCTATGAATGATATGTTAGACACAAAACATCACTCCCCTGCATTGGTAGGAAGAGAACGAACAATAGACGCTCGATACAAGCACAAATGTAGTCATTCAATCAACCCTTAGGAAATGTATATTAAGATCCGAATCAAACATAAAAGTTCCAAACCTAACATAAAAATGTTCTAAAAGACATAAAACTCTCCCTCCTAATACAACATATTATGAAAAAATGATAAGCTTACAAAGAAAACAGAAAATTCCAATGACATAGTCCAATTTCTAAAGTTTATGATTCATTCATATACACAAACAACATAGAAGTCCGGTAATCAAAAATATTCAAATTAGCAAGACATAGTGTTCTATTCTGAACATAGATATAATGAAAGAAATATTGAAAAAGACCATATCATGCATAGTGTCAAGTATTTTTAAGAATAACCTGTATTTCAAATTCAAATGAACTTTAAAACAAAGATCATATTCCAATTTGATAATATTTTGGTCATCAAATGGAAATAACATGCCAAAGTGAAGCAGTATTCTATAAACCTTCAAAAAGAAGTTCTTCTACTAGCTATGAAAAACTAAAAAAAACTTTTCCCACAAGAAAATTTTTTGGAACCTTTGCTTCATATTTATGTCACTTAGATATTTCAAAAGGATGAGCCCTTGTAATTGCTCTAATCCCAAAAGATAGTCCGAAAATCAGTACTATCGATCACCCAAGTGGATTCAGTAGCATTGCCTCATATCTCCTTACTGACCAGAAGTACAGCGCATCCCATCGGACTCCAAGTCAAACATTCCTTTGTTGGGCTACAATGCGAAGGGGTGACGTGTCAAATGGGAGAACGACTTCTTCTTAGAGAAAGTGAAAATAATAAAATGCATGCTAGATTGACATGTGATCCATTTCCCGATAAAAGAGGAAATACTCACTGAGAGATGTGCAACCACCACGTGGTGCATTGCGCGTCTGTTCGGAAATGCAAATCTCTTGCGCTAGGATCCTCCTGAAGAAAAAATAAAACCGAAAGACAAAACATACACAAAGGAAAAAATTTCTTCACACTAGGTTTTGCTCAAGGGAGTTTTTTCTATAAAAATTTGAGCCTCGGGCCACCTCATACTTGTAAATTTTAATGAAAATATAATATAATACAATATTTACTTCTCCCATCTCTTCATCTTTCTAGCTTATTCTAAAAAATTTAAAACAATACTTACAAAATTTTACATATGGTATATATCTGTGAAATGTTTAAAAGAATGATGAACTTTAATGGTATAGTTTCAGATGAATACCATTTACTAGTATCTATAAAGTGTTGCCTTCCATATCTTCTAATTCATATGCATTATTTTCTTTACACATGCTAATTCGGAAGGGACCCTTCCACAATGCTTTGAATTTGGTGTGCTGCCTTGGTTTTGCAGTGTGTTCATCATATTTTAACACTAGGATTCCTTCCTAAAAGTCTATGTTAGAAGTCTTTTGTCAAACCACCACTCAACCATCTGTTGGTGGTCAAACTTGGCTTCAAAATCCTTTTCTCTATCTTCTTCCAGCTTGAGGAGTTCTACTATCCATACTTCCATTCCACCACTCTCCTCTACTTCCAGGGGTTTTAGTAATTGTAGAGTAGAGAGCTCCATTGAAATGGGTAAGACTGCCTCTTTCCCATACTCTAATTTGTATGGGGATGTTTTCAAGACCTGCTTTGGCATGATATGGTCTACCCATAGAGCAGCTCGTAGATGCTTGTGCCATTCTCTTTGTCGTTCATACTCAATGTGTTTGATTAACCTAATTAGGTTTTTATTGGTTGACCCTGCTAACCCATTTCCTTGTGGATAATAGTTTGATGAAGTATTGAGTTAGATCCATTTTTTATAGAAAAATCCAACATTTTTAAACCTACGAAGGCTCGAGAATTGTTGGATATGACGTTCTTTGGTGAACCAAACCTAGTCACCAACTCCTCCAAAAAATTAACAATTTCACCTTCTCTAGCGCCTTTTAGGGCTATAGCTTCTGTCCACCTTGTGAAGTGATTGGTCACTATGAGGATCCACTTATGGCCAGCACTGAAGATGGGTTTTATCATCTTGCAAAATCCAAACCCCATTGGGCGAAAGGCTCTTTAGTTACAATAGGGCTTAAAGGAAAAGTAGAATTTTTCCTTTTGCCAACAAAATACTAGCACTGAGTACACTTCTGCACGTCAAATAGTGAGCTTCAAAAAACATTGAGGGCCAATAATATCCCACTCGCATGATTTTCAGCATGGTAGTTATAGCAGAGAAATTCCCACCTTCAGAACTACTGTGGAATTTTGATAAAACTCTCTCTTCCTAGCACTTGTCTAGACATCAGAGCAATACTTCATCATAGTTTCTTTTAAATGAAATTCCTTCAACCAATAATGTACCTAGTTCCTTGTATTCAATACTATCTTCATTTGTGGAATGTGAGATATGTCAAGTAGTACCCCTTCTACATATATAGTGTTTGGTCTGCCACCCAAAAATCATCGGACTCAAACTGATTTGAATAAACTTGATCAATCTCCTTGTCGAATTCGGATCTCGATTCTTGTGCAAGATACTCACAAAGGCCTCTTCCCCATACTAGCTTGGTCAGCTTGATATCCACATCATATTCCAAGATCTTGGCGATCCAACTGGCTCTTTTTTCAGTTATTTCTCCCTCAGTGATGTATTCCCTCACAGTGGGATGAGCAACCAAGATGGTAATTTTATTGGCCGACACCAAGTGTCGAAACTTCTTAAGGCTCTTGATGATGGCAAAGGCCTACATTTTTACAAAGTTGTATTTGATTTCATAGCCCTTGAGGTTTCTTGAATGAAAAGCAATCAGATGCTCCCTGTTTTCTTCTTCATCCCTTTGAGTGAGCACAAAATCTATGCTATGTTGACTGCTATATACATATAGCAAGAAATCTTTAGAAAAAATTAGGTTGGAAAGAATTAGAGCAGCAAAAATAGCCTTCTTTAATTTTCTAAAATCCATCTTGCCTTCAAGGGTCCATTTGAAAATTAAGTTCTTCTTGAGCATCAACGTGACGGATCTCATGATGCTTACAAATTCTGAAATGAACTGACTGACAAAATTAGTCTTTCCTAAGAAAGACTGTAGCCCTTTTTGATTTAACGGTAAGGATAAATCCATTATAGATTTGAATCCTTTGGGATCTATTGCAACTACCCCTTTGGATACTATGAAGCCAAGTATTTTACCTAGAGGTACTCCAAAAATATGTTTTTTGGGATTTAAAGAAATCTCAAACTTTTTGCACCTTTGGAAAACCTACTCTAGATGATTAAAATGAGAAACCTTTGACTTTGAGAAAATCGTTAGGTTGTCTAGATAGATCAGAATAATCAAGTTGATCAATCCTAAGAATGCAATGTCCATGGCTCACTGAAAGGTCACATGGGAATTTACAAGTCTGAAGGGCATCTTTGCATATGTGAACGTTCCCCACTTGGTGGTAAACATTGTTTTATGGTCATCTCCTTCCTTGACATATACCTGATTGTATCCTAAGAAGTTGTCGAGCAATGAGAACATTTCCGACCCGACTACCATTTGTAATATTTGCTCAATGGAAGGAAAAGGTAGTAATCTTTTAGAGAGGCTCTATTCAAGTATTGGAAATCAACACAAAGCCAAAAATCACCATTTTTCTTCTGAACTAGTACTAGATTAGACACCCAGGTTGAATGTTTATTCAGATAAATGATTACAGACTCGATCAGCTTAGTGAACTTTTGTGCCATTAGTGCTTCAACTTGTAGATTAATAGGCCTCTACTTTTATCGGACTAGTTTCAACCCTTCTGCCAACTCAATGGTATGTTGGATTATACTAGGATCCTATCCTCTAAGATCATCATAGGTCCATGCTATAACCCCATTGTACTTAGAAAAAATATCTTGTAACCTTTCTTTATCTTCCCATGGGACATTGCGTTGGACTTTTAGCTTTTTTGTGTTTCCAACATCCAACTCCTCATAATCCTTTTCATTGGTAGTGAACCTTTGCTTTCCATTCTTCGCATCTTCACAACCAAAGAGATTCTCAAGGGAAATCAATCCTCTTGGGAGTTTTTCTCCTTTTAGCTAGATGACTCACCATTCTGAAGGGTGAACTTATGGATGTGAATAGTTGTGAACTCCTTCCAACTTCTGGATGAAGGTGGCTATTTGGGCATCATCCTCGAACACTTGCTAAGTTTGATCATTATCAAGAATTGATGGTCAGACAATTATTTGGACTACTTTCTTCTTTGGGTCGAAAATCGGATCAAATTGTGACTTGATTGAATCCATCTAGTCTACTACACCATTCTCAAATCGGGGAATGACTTGCACATTGAAAGCTTTAAAACCTTCAATTAAGTCCCATACCTAATGTTTAGAGGCTTTCATTCTCATGTTGTTAGTAGCTTCTTACCCTCAGACCTGGCTCACTATCAACTTGGAATATCTAAACACATGCAACCTCTTTACATTCATCTGCTCGGTGAGAAATAGAATGTGGATCAATGATCCATATTTTGTGTCGTTGTTAGAGCATGGGAACTGGAATCGATAAGCCTTGAGGGTTTATGATCCTATTGGAGAAAGCAATCAAACTCCTACCCTAGAACATCCTTACATTTAGCATTGTAAAAGTACAAGGCCCACAAATAATTGTCTATCAGGTCGTCATAACTTTCTCGAACTTTCATCAATTTCAGATACACCAAGTCATTGTATAAAATTACATACATGCCCAATCCCATGGTATGGAAATTACTGTATGGGTCGAAATCAATGAACTAGTTCAGGAGAACCTCTTCTTTAGGAGTTCACTCGCTTGTATCCTCTTCATCTTCTAGCATTTCAACACACTATCCCTCTTGTCTTGAAAAAGAGGTATGTGTTGCTTCAAAACGAAGGATTGCATTGTCCGTTATATGTTCTGAGTGCAAAGATTCTAAGAGAATCTTCATCTTCGTCCCATGTTTGGTCCTTAATATCAAATGGCACCAATCTAATGCCAAACATGTACCTAATTTTGCAATAAAATATTTGTAGAGGCACATCTTGAAGATAGGGGGAATATCTATTACCACTACCTCTTATGAAACCATTTGTCTTGGGTATGAAAAGAGGGTCAAGGATAGATCTTTTATCCGAGAAAATTTTTGAACCTTCTTTCCATCCAACTACATAATCCCCTTTTCCAAGGGTTCATATTTGAGCATTAAGGCATTCGCCACTTGTTTGGGCATGATCGGTGTACTGGCTCCTAAGTCAATCATATTATTGTGCAAAATTTTATTTCTTACAACTAATGTTAAAAAGAAAGGAATGGGATTTGACTTGCTAACCTCTTTCTCCTTTGTGTTTTCTGCATTGTTTGTGTACATTATAGCCTTCTAAGTTTGTGGATCTGATGCGAGGCCTTTATCTTTGCTCTAATCACATGGTAGAGCTTCATCCATCTATGGCTTCTATTATTCACTTTTTAATGCTTACCGGAGCAATTTATTTTGCTCGAGGATGGATATCACATCCCATAGGGACACATTTTCAGTTAATTTTTTTAGTTGCTCCACCACGTTGAGCGTTCCGATCGGTGGAGCCTTTGGTCTAGATGGTGGAATCTCTTTAGGTTTTGGAGGGATAAGATTCATTGCGAATGGATTTTCTATCTTATCTGGCAACTTTTTGGATGACAGTGGAATCTGTTGTTGCTGAGTTAGCTGAACCGTTGACGGAGGAAGTCATCTTTCATGCAATGGTGGTTGATGAGGCTAAGGATGAGGTAGAGCTTGAGGAATGTACTCCCTAGTATTCCTTCTCTTGGATCTGGTGTTATAATCTAACTTTACCTATGGATTCTTGTTCATCAGAGCTTCGTTCACGAACACCACATCTTCCTCTTCCTTCCAAGAAAAAAGTGCCTGATCAGGTGTGATGTCCAATTATTTCTCTACAGACATCCCTTGCATCTACGCCTTAAAATGGGAATTCTCCATTCTGAAAGACTCATATCCTTCTATATTTGGTGGCACCCCTTTATTCCCTTGATCCACTATCTTTTGTTGCATGTTTCCTTTAGGGAAATTTTTGGGCATATGACTATCATTGCATAGAAAACACCATGTTCTTTCATCATCCACCAGATTATTTTAACCTAAAATCAATTCTTTTCTATGGCTATCTTTAACTATTTTCAATGACATGGTGACTGAGACTATTTGGTTGGAGGAAGTCACTTTCTATCCTCCCCAACCCGAAGGTCCATGGTAGGTGTTCTATTAATAAAAGTGCCTTCCAACTAGTAAGTTTGGGTAGCTTGCTTCGGAGGAACCACTTGTTGTCACTTGGTGAGAACTAACTCATTAGTGAAAGACCACATCAAACTATTCATGTCATTGATGTTTGCTGCCACATAGGAAGAACCCGATGTGCTCGGTTATGTGGTAGGGTACACATACATAGACTAAGGAAGAATTGAGCCTATCACCTAAGTCACGGATGTATTCAGAGGATCAAAGATCCTCTCAAAGTGGCGTGCCTAAGATTTCTACAAAATTAGGCATTAGAGGTCATGGCGGAAGCTTTCCCACATCAATCAAACTATTCTTTGCACGTATCGCCACCTCGTATGCATCGGGTAAGGTATCACCTTCCATGGAAGTTATTAGGACCGTGATATCTGAATTGATAGCTTTCAAGTAGAACATGAACGCCATGGCAGCTTGAGGTTAGGTAGTCGTTAGGATCCTCTACCAAGTCTTGTTAAACCTGGTGTTGAAGTCACTCATAGCTTCTTAGGGGGCTCTCTTGATGGTGATCAGTTAGTGCAGTAGTGAGGAATGATCTCCTTTCTTCAAAAAAATATTGAAAATATTTTCCAGGAGATCATCCCATGAACTAATGGAGCTAGAAGTCAGAGATCTATACCATTCTTGAGCCTTCCCTTTGAAAGAGGCGGCCAACAATCTCATAGAAAATTTCTCCTCTACAATATTGTGTACTCTGCATACTTCTGCTATGTCTTAAAGGTGTTCGGAAGGGGTTTTAAAGTCCTCCCTAAAGAATTTTGAAATATTTTTGAGAGCGTTAGTAGGTATGGCGGTCCAGACATTAGAAGGAGTGGGTGGTAGTAAAGGACTGCCACTGTCTCAGGTTACGAAGTTTCTAGGGGCGAGAGGGGGTAAGTGGGCCATAGAGAAAAGGTTCCTATAGATAGAATAAATTGGTATTCTTAATTGGAAACTTTGACCTCCAGGCAGAGTTGATAAAGCTCTAAACTCTGGACTTTTACTCCTTACTCTACTGCTTCTCACAAGTGATATAGAACCTGTGACTCTTCTTCTCCTAGGTATTGAGAATGGTAACTAGGAGTATTAAAAATTACCCTTCAAGGATGCCCTTTTTGAACCCTAGGCATGAAAACTTCAGTTTCCTTCCCTGATCTGATTAGGAAATACCTCTGACTTCTAATCAAGCCTTAAGAACTTGTCCCACTAGGTGTGCTAGAAAAAGAACTATTGATCATAAAAGCTTGCATCTCTCTAAAAGTCTTATGGGAAATTCAATGAGTGGGGGACAATATGCGCCTCACTGAATACTCCAATATTTTTATAGAAAGTCGGCTCTTCTATGAGTTTGGGAAAAGAGTAGAAAGAAATGTAAAACAAAAAAACTTTAAAAGTGGTGATGCGCCAATGCTTTTACAGCATTTCAAAACCACAAGTTTCCTTCTACGAATGATATGATAGACACAGAACACCACATCCCTTCATTGTTGGGAAGAGAACGAGCAATAGAGGCTAGATATAAGCACAAATGAAGTCATTCAATCGACCTGCAGGAAGTGTGTATTAAGATCCGACCAAACATAGAACTTTCAAGGATTAATAGAAGAATATTAAAAAAGAAACCTAAACCCTTCCTCTCAATATAGCATATTATGAAAAAATGATAACCTGTTAAGAAAATAGAGAAGTCCAAAAGATATAGTCCAGTTTATATAGATTATAACTTGATCATATACACAAACAACATGGAAATCTAGTAATCAAAACTATTCAAATTAAGCAAGACACAATGTTCTATTCAAGATGAAGATTCAAAGAAGAAAATATTGATGAAGGACATATTATGCACATTTTCAAATATTTCTTTTAGATAACTCATACTTCAAATATAAATGAACCTTAAAACAAAGATCGGATTCTAATCCAATAATATTTTGATTATATAAAATAAATAACATTTTAAAGCAAAGCAGTGTTTGTAAAATTTGAAAGAAAATATATCTATTAACTATGAAAACTAAGGAAACCTTTTCCAAAAGGAAACTTTAGGAACCCTTTCTTTCTCTTTCCGCTTCATAGTTATAGCCAGCAAGGAGAGAGAAACATTGACTTCATTCAGAAGTAATGACTTCAATATGTTCAAATCTGATAGCTTAGAATTCGATCTAGATCTTTTAGTTTGGTCGTTGCAATCCTGCTTATCAGTTTTCAACTACTAAATTTATGTGAGATCTAGATATTTTAATAGGATTGCCCCTCGTAATCTCTCAGATCCCAGAAAAATAGTCTAGAAAAAGTCCTGTTGAACGATTAAGTAGCCTTGGAGACACTGAATCACATCCTTCTTTAGAACAAGGCACGACATATTTTGATAATCTTTGAATGAAGGCCCTAAGGTACGACTCTTCAGCAGCGAAGGGATGATGTGTCATACAGGCAGATAGTTTAAGATTCATGAAAAGTGGTCTCAAGGAATCATCAGCCAAGCAAACACACACGGTTTGACTCCGAGCTTAGAAAAAAGGATTACCAAAACACACGCAGCCACCATGTGGTGCATTATGCGCTTGTCGAAAACACAACCTCTTCGCATGTAGATCTTCCGAAGTAAAAAATGAGGCTGAAAACAACAAAAATATTAAGGAAAAATTTTGCTTCACAAATGAAAATCTAGCAAACAAGTGTCTTGTCTGATCACAAAAAAATAAAAAAAATCAACAAAATAGTAAAGATAAATTTAATTTGTCCAATAGTGAAAGCCACTTCGGTGACACTTTAGATAAGTACCACGGTGAAAACCTAGCAATCAGGCACCATGTATAATCAATATTTTCCCTGTCATCTACTATCATTCTACCTCATTTACCATCCTCACTCATAATAAATTAACCTACACACTTTTTCTCACCATCCATAATAATGCTTTGTGCGCATACCGAAAAATTGAAAGAGCCAAATGATTAAATCTATAAACCCAAATCAACCTTTCAACATGACATCAATGAAGTTTCTCTAAATAAAAACATATGCAATAACAAAAACTATACTATGAAAAACCCATATGCATTCACAAAAAATTCACTAAATTCATTTGTTGAAAAGTGAGGAGGAAGCATGCATTTATAGATTTCATTGTGGGAAAGATCCACATCTCGGGAAGAATGTGGGATAAATGAATGAGATGGTGAAATGTATTTTGAAACTAATTGAGATGGATTAATATGAAAGAAAATGAATTTATGATATAATGTATGTTTAGCATCATAAAATAAAGTGCATTTGTGAATTTAAATGATTGATCTGATGAAAATGGATTTAATGATTAATCAAACATCTCATTTGAAACCAAGCCTTAGGGAAGCCTCTCCTACAATAGGAGACCAATGTGTATTGCTTGTCACCCAGGATTGCACCAGTGTGCAAGGGGAGAGGATACGTACACACTAGCTCGAGAGGTAAATCATAAAGTGCAATCACACCAAACATAGTACACAGGGTTCTTTTTAAGCACCAAATTGAAATGTTTTCTAATCTAAAAAGACAATCAGTTTTAGAAAATCAAGTCTTCAAGAAGCGTCCCGCACCAACATCATTAGTATTTTTTATTTCAAATCTTCATCAAATGTATGTTTATGTTTTTACCTTTCAAATCTTTGACCTGAAAATCTGCACAAAAAACCACATTAACAAAATTAGCCCCAAAATCAAACAAACTAGAATTAAAAAAAAGTTAGCATTTACCCTAGAATTAGTCTAAATTAAAATAAATTATAATTAAGTTAAGTCTAAATTCTAAGTTAAAACTAAATTAGAAATCAAAATATAAATTAAAAAAAAAAAACTAAATCTACATTAAAAATTAGTTATAAATTAAAGGTAAAAGCTAAATTTAAAAGGTAAATGTAAATTAAACTAAAAGGTAAATTAAGAGCAAAAGCTAAATTAAAATTAAAATTTAAAATTAAACTAAAAATTTAAATCTAAAAAAGTTAAAGCTAATTTAAAATTAATTCTAAAAAAGCTAAATTAAATCTAATATAAAATCTAAATTAAATCGAATTCAAATCTAGATTAAAGTCAATTCTAATCCTAACAAATCAAACACAGTCTTTTAATTTCGATGAATTTATGGCGGCAGCCTGCTCATTTTATATGTGATTTCAAGTATGAATCAGGATGGCAACATTAGATTAAAGAATCAATAGTATAGAGATTACAAAGATTTTAAGAAAGATGACATTATGATGGTAACCTGCTCTATCATTGTTTTCAAAATATTAGCCTACCCTAATAGCGCAGCTTGATCACCGCATGCCAAGCAAACAGGCCGAATTGAGGTAAATTCATTAGAAGGGCTCTAGAAAATCTTACACATATATGTAATGACACAGAGTATTTAAGAAACTCTGCACTTAGTTGTAAATCCAAAGAATATTTAAGAAACTCTTACGCATATGTAAATGTGTTTTCTCTTGACGTCATTAAATGGAATGATTGTTGGATATGTTCAAAATGTTGGAATATCTAATCCCAATTACTTCATTAACTCCCCAGCTACACCTATCCTCACCTTATCAGCATTGATCACAATCATATCTCTGCATTAAAAACAAGGATCTGTTTTTATCTCCTCCATCTACTCAGCCTATTGGTTGTTAGTTGTCTCCTCTAATTGACTGTTAGTTGTAAATCCTTGGATGTCTATATATTGGTAGAGTCTATATTGTTGAAATCACTCATATGAGTCTAGTTTTCAAGAGTTGTAAGGAGCTATAAGTGTAAGCTGTAAGGGTATGCGTCTAGTTAAGGAGATGCGGGAAATCTAATATTTTGGCTAGATCAATATAAAGTATTTGTTTGTTTTTCTTTTATATTCTCTCATTCGAATTCCATTAACTGGGATTAGAGCCTAAGCTTATAAATCTAATCTATCAAGCCAAGTCTGTTAAAGTCAATGAGTTAACAAAGGTTGGAAAGAGCCTCCATAGTCATTGCTATAGTATTGTATGCAGAAGAGGGCAGATTACTGTACTAGCTGAGAATCGCTACCCTAAACCAACCGCAGGAGAATTGAAGCGTCAATCTCACAGGAGATGCAAATTGCTAAATGATTGTTGAAATAGGTCACCGTAGATATGAAGATTGTTGATGCTAAACAAAGAAATTATTGTTTTGTTTTTTGTCTGCAAATGTTACAATTGCCTAGCCATGAATGCCAGTTGGAGGAGAGGAAAGAGATGGTGTTGATTTGTTTATAGTTGGAAAAAGGATGTCAGAGAGGTCAACATAGGAGTCGTCCAAGTGAATCAATGGATGCAGAGTGTTGCGAAAAGGATGTAGTTGAATTATTCAGCCCTGTTTGCAGTGAATAGAATTGTCTGAGGCGCAAGGTCATGCCACAGTGTTTGTGGCCAAGTTCTTTGGACATATGGGGCTCATGTTGTTTATCTTGTGCATGGCGTTGTGTGATTATTATGAAGCGAAAGCTGGCAATTTTTTCAGGCGGCAGTGGATACTGTTCTCAAGGGAGGAACTCTACATCCTCCTCAGTCCTCTGGAGTAATTGCAACGTGCTCCACATGGCCTTCATCATTAACAACAATTTTTCAGTGAAACAATAGACAACGATTAATAAGGCCAGTGGAGGAAGATTACAAGTTTGGACCAAATCTCACAGTCCATGGAGGAGCGGTAGATGGCTAAAAGGGTGAGAGACGATATGTTCCCGAGCGAAGGAATTGACCCCTCGTATAGAATTTATCCCATCCATAGTTGTTCCATGTAGAAATCGCATTTGGCCTAGCCATGAAGGAATCAGGCCGCTCATATTGTTTTGTCCCACCTTCAATATTTGTAGTTGAGTCAGATTGGTGGTAAAGGTGATGCAGCT
Source organism: Sequoiadendron giganteum (assembly GCA_007115665.2). Classification (NCBI taxonomy): domain Eukaryota; kingdom Viridiplantae; phylum Streptophyta; class Pinopsida; order Cupressales; family Cupressaceae; genus Sequoiadendron; species Sequoiadendron giganteum. The sequence continues at coordinate 60,196,683 of CM021108.1, read as the reverse complement.
ATTTTGAGGATAGGTGTCTACTGCTCATGGTAATTGTAGTTTGGAGAAGCATATTGACAGAGATTGTAGGGTACGTGAAATAAAGGTAGAGAGGAGCGCAGAAATCTAAAAGTATTGCCCAAACAGTAAATTGAAGAGGAGGATAAAAGATCGGAGCTGAAGATCAAGAGATCGTTGTCCAAAGAAGATCACCGATAGGCCGGCTATTGGAGAAAATAATTGCAGCACTGCCAGTGCGTCCACATGGGAAAAGCTTCTGTAGAAGCGAGAAGCTCCTGTCAAGGAACAAAGGCACAAGAAAATTGAATGTCGATGCTGGCTACAACTTAAAAAAAAGTCAGATCGAAGAAACTGTCGTAGAAGTTGAAGATGTCTAAGCTACCAATTTGTTTGAAGTTGTCTCCTCTAATTGATTTTTAGCTGTAAATCCTTGGATGTCTATATATTGGTAGAGTCTGTATTGTTGAAATCACTCTCATATGAGTCCAGTTTTCAAGAGCTATAAGGAGATGCAAGTGTAATTTGTAAGGGTATGCGTCTAGTTAAGGAGATGCAGGAAGTCTGTAATGTTTTGGCTTGATCAAAATAAAGTATTTGTTTGTTTTTTTGTTATATTCTCCCGTTCGAATTCCATTAACACAAAATGGATACTGTGATTGTAGGAATTCACTCTCTAAATGTGTTGATGTTCGATACGTTTCAGAATACCATGATTGCAGGATACAATCAAGAGAATGACGTAATTGCAAGATTTTGAAAATGGAAAAAAAAATGTTATTGCAGCGAACTGCACACTTGTAGAATCTGCTTTAGAAACTTTTAAGCAAACTTTCACATGCGAGTAAAAGCCAAACTCCAAACCGTTTTGTGAATGACGCCTATAAGTGAATAGAGCTTGGAGGAGCGAATATCAAATTCAAACGACAAGATCAGGTAATTGAATGTGTGATCCGATGTTGTCCAAGTTCATTTGGCATTAGCATCTCTAGAGGGAATTGTTCTCCCCATGCATGGATTGACAATTGGTGCCACAGGAATGAGGGACGTGTGGAAAATCCAATTGATGATGTTTTTCAAGGGTAACATTCATTGCCGATTATGCTGAGTTAGTGAGCTGAATGCACAAACCATTACCTAAGGAAGAGATTGTTCGTGATAAGATGATAGAATATGCGAATAAGTACAATAGTCACATTGGCAGTGATAAGGAAACCAAAAGAACGATGATGGATTGTATTGTTGAGCTGCTTTTCATTTGGATCAGTTAGGACTCGATCTTAGGACCTTCCATTTGTTGTTGGAGTGCTCTACCAACTGAGCTACTGGTCCCTTGTGGCCAGCCCATCGTCGGTCTGAGTGTGGCTTATTTCCAACACCCCCCCTTAAGCCACACTGCAGGTGCTTGGGGCTCCTAGCCTGGCTCTGATACCACTTGTTGAGGTGGATGGAGCAAACACAAATTCAGAAATATACAATCACATAGAAACACAAACATATAATCTGCCCAACATGCTACTGCATATCATTGTTATTACTTGCTTGAATAATAACATATACTTAGAATGCTACAGCATTCACATGATCACTTGATCATACAACCATCTCGATCTGAAACATCTTCACCTTGATGCATTACAAATATTATAGGATGCCTCCTTATATAGAGATCTTTTTAAATTAACTAGATCATTCTAGAACCTAGGCCGACATACAAATATCTTATCTGTAACTTTCTAGAACTTTCCATTTCATATTATTTTCATGATTTAATATTGATGGTGTGGGAGAAGTTACATATCCCAACATCTATAGCAAACCTCCTATGCAACGGCAAAATAGATTATTGTGATAGGTATAGGTTCATTGATGTGGATGAATTGATAACCAATGAACGACACAACCAACTAGCAAAGAAAATAATTGGTGATTTGCATGAAGATGCAAAATGGGACGACATGATTTCAGGATACATTAAAAATGGAATCAAAACACAAACCTCATCATGCAAATAGTCTCAATTTCATTTCCTGGATAGTCAATTAAACTCAAATAGTCATGTATGTTATTAGTGTTGTAAAGAAAAGTGGTTGCAATCATTTATTGTGTTGGCATCAGGAAAATATTATCGAAGTCATGTGTCTGATATATACAACCTGCATCCGAATGTTGAAAAATATAGCTTACAAAAATGCATAAACTCCAATAAGACTGCTGGAAGATTTGAGCTTTTTCTGAGTGAACTTTTAGTGAGAAGTGTGTCGAGAAAGACCTTGATATCACTTCTCAGCCTCGAGCAAAAGCATAAAACCCATGGGCTAAGATTTGCATTAAAGGACCAAATTTGAATTGACAGTGCTAGAAAACAAAATAGCAAAACCTCAAGAGGTTTTTATCATCCATGAAGTCCTTTTCCATGAAATCATTTTTCTTTTTTTATATATCATATTGAATTTATCTATGATTAACTTAAAAATGCAAGATGAGAAACAACTATTTTCATTAACCATTACATGCAAAATGATAAGCTGAAAAACTAAATTAAATTTGTAATCCAAAATCAACCTTTCAACATGACATCAATGAAGTTTCTCTAAAATGAAAACATATGCAATAAGAAAAACTATACTATGAAAAACCCGTATGCATTCACAAGAAATTAACTCCATTGTTATCCTCTTCCACCATATCTTGCATTTGCTCTCAAAATTTTATGAGAAAAAAAGCAAAAGATGCTCTACGGAATCAGATATGATCAAAATAATATTGAAATTCATGTGTTGAAAAGTGAGGAGGAAGCATGCATTTATACATTTCATTGTGGGAAAGATCCACATCTCAGGAAGAATGTGGGATAAATGAATGAGATGGTGAAATGCATTTTAAAATTAATTGAAATGGATTAAAATGAAAGAAAATGAATTAATGATATAATGTATGTTTAGCATCATAGAATAAAGTGTATTTGTGAATTTAAATGATTGATTTGATGAACATAGATTTAATGATTAATGATTTTATGAATTTAAATTATTTAAAGAAAATGTGAATGGATAAAAGTTTATGTATGAATGCAAATAATATTTAATGGTTAATGCAAATATATTTAAATGAAATATGTACTATTTTAATGATTTAATGAATATGGAGATATGACTAGACAATGGATTTAAGTGATTTATGAATAAGTATTAATGTGATATGAATGCAAATGGATAAACATGATCAATGATTATGCAAATGGGTAATGGTTATGAATAAATGCTTATAATGTGGATAAATAGTTATAATATGCACTAATGAATGAATAGAAGAAATTATTTAAATGAATTAATTAAACATATAGGAATATCCATTTAATTAATAGATGAGAAGTAGGATGATTGTGAGGACCAATTTTGAGTGTCTACACTTTGTTTTCCTTTCCATCACCTGGAATGGTTGACATTTTCCATCTTTTTCCTTCCATACCCATCCACTATAAGTCTTATCCAATTCCATCCCTAATAATTTGGTCTTATACTTCACTTGGGGCAAGTACATAACTCACATCTTCATTGGATCCTAGACTTGGTACGTGAGATCACTATGTCGAAAATCCAAAAAAATCCAAAAACTTCAAAAATCCAAAAAAATTAGAAAACTCAAAAATCCAAAAAATTCAAAACAAGTCAAAAATAAAATTAAAAAATCCTTAAAAATCCAAAAAGCATTGATATATTCCTAAAAATCTAGAAACATCCAAATAACCTTCAAATCTCAAAAGTAGTATCAAGCTATGTTAGTTCAAATATGGTTGAACTGTGTTCCCTCTATGAATTCACCTAGACAAGGCAATCATCGATGAGCCCCCAAGGCACTAGGTCAGTCCTTAGGGTTTGCCAAATAAATTCAATCATCATTCATAATAAAGTATCTTTCGCTTGAGTCAAGGTTGAACTACGATGTCTCCACGCATGTAACATAGGCAAGGCCATCACTGATGAGCCATCGAGGCAATAGGTCAGTCCTTTATGGCTTTCCAAGTCAGTCATTGTCCATAACATAATCAATCAGAAACCTTGATCAAACACAAATAGTCATCTCAGTCTCAGACAAATCATGAATCAATCAGACATACTATGTAACTCACCTTCAAACCAAATTGGTCAATTGCCTAATTAGTCAAACATCAAATCAATAATTACCTATCAATCAATGGTCTTATAAAACAAGTGGCATTATCAAAATCGGACTCGATATCTTATATGACCTACCTCACTTCTTGAAAACAGACCCAACCTTATTGTTTGTCTTATATAGGATGTGACCTTCCTAAAACCAGACATTATCATTCATCAACCTTATAATTTTCCTTATATAGGTATTTGCATGCTCAAAACTAGACTCAATATCTTATACAACATGCTCCATTTTATGAAACCAAGCATTATCAAACAATCAATCAATCAATCAAACAACCAATCAATCCTATCAATCCTATCAACACATGATCTTGCCAAAAGAAATCTAAATTACTATTGACTCTATTGGTTCAATTTGTCTTATATTTTTCTTGATTTATCTTTTGGTCATGTTACTAGCCACCTCGAGCATGTCCTAAGAAGGATTTAGAGGAGCAATGATGTCTCATGACCTACTTTTTCTTTGATTGTTGTTTGTGGTTTGTCTTAACAAAAAGACTAGGGAAACTTTGGTCCTAGTATGGGTTATGACATTTCTTATCTATTAAGTGTTTTTTTTTTTTGCAAAGGGATGAGATTGCACACCTTGGTCTATGTCCTACCATGGTGTTTATTGTCCACTTTCCATTTTTTTAACACCCAATGATGATAAACATGCAACCATAGCATCTCTCAAGAAAAATATGAATCCCTCTTCAATCGTCTAACTCCATGCTAATATTTTCCTCCTCCTAAAATTTCTTTTCATCAATCCTTGCATTCATGCTTGTCCAATTTGCTTGCTAAAATAATTTTTCAATATATTGAATTTTGCAAAAAAAAAATCAAGGGGGCATGGGTCTATTCCATCTGTACTTCGACATTTCCTGGACTAAATTTCTTTGGAACAATGTGATAAACTACATTGTATAAAAGATGACAAAAATGTACCGACACTAAAACTTGTCTTAGGCCTCCAAGCGTCATTTTCAACTTCTTCTCTGCATAATTGAATAATTTTCATTATTTAATTATTGTCTAAAGTCATATTCTTTTAATAATTGAATAATTTTAATTAGTTAATTAATTTATTTCTTCTTTTATTCTTTCTTTGATTAATTAAATAAACTAATATTTATTTAATTGTGTCACTAATATTCCTTTCTCACTATAATTATATAAATTCTTATTTATTTAATTATTCATTTTCACTTTTCTACTATTATTAAATATTTAATATTAATTATTTAATTATTCATTAGTTTTTTCTTCCATAATTAAATAAATTATATTTATTAATTATTTTCCACCTTTCCTCGTTATTAAATAATTATTTTTATTATTTAATATTTTATCTTTTCCCCCACTTTTAATTAAATTGTTATTTTAATTAAAAGTCAACATTTTCCCTTTCCCCTTCTATAATTAAATAATTGTTTTAATTATTTAATTATTCACTTTCCCTCCTACATTAAATAATTTTATAATTATTTAATTTAGTTCCAACCTCTTTATTCGTGTCATTCATATCTCAATTAATTTCCACCCTTGATAAGGTTTTATTACCTTTAAATCTCCACTATCCATCCTTAACTAAACCCTAGTTTTTTCGTAACCCTATTTCATTACTTCTCGAGAAATCTCATCCATTGACCTTCATCATTTAATCTTGACCCTTCATTCAAATTTGGATTTCTATAAAAGAGACCTATCACTTTCATTTCAACCCTAACTAGCAAGAGACAACCACAACTACTATCTTTGATATAAAGAAAAATGGAGAAGATCAATGGAGCTGATTCAATCAAGGCATAAGAATTGTTGGTAATATTACTTTACTAGTTTATATATCTTTGTTTATTTATGCTTCATTGTTGGACTAGGGTCCTCAGGTTTGAGTTTTATGTATTTGATGATTGATACTATTGATTCATACATTTTCTCTTGATTCTACCCTATTCTACAGAATGAAATCCTTATTGATATTTTTGTCACTGCAAATCTACTATAAATTAGAATAGTTTATTAAATTCACAATGAAAAATATAAAAGTACTCTTATATTTTAGCTCAAAAAAATCTTTCAAATACCCATAACCTTATTCTATAGAATGGAATCCTTGTTGAGATTTTTCATCATTACAATTGTACTATAAATTGGAGTAGCTTATTAAATTCATAATATAAAATATTAAAGTACTCTTCTAAATCATTCAAATACCAATAGTTGTAAAATATATGTAGATGAGAGGTAGGAGATTCTTGTATTTTTCCTGTAATTGGAATACCTTATTAAATTCATAATAGCAAATATAAAAGTACTCTTCTAATTCATTCAAATACCCATAGTTGTAAAATATATGCAAATGAGAGGTAGGAGATTCTTGTATTTTTTGTGTAATTGGAATAGCTTATTAAATTCATAATAGAAAATATATAAGTACTCTTCTAAATCATTCAAATGTCTATAGTTGTAAAATATAGGCAGATGAGAGGTAGGAGATTCTTGTATTTTTCCTATAATTGGAATAACTTATTAAATTCATAATGTAAAATATAAAAATACTCTTTTATTTTAGCTCAAAGAAATCTTTCAAATACCCAAAACCCTAATCTACAAAATGAAATCCTTGTTGAGATTTTCTGTCATTACAACTGTACTATAAATTGGAATATCTTATTAAATTCATAATAGAAAATATAAAAGTACTCTTCTAAATCATTCAAATACCCATAGTTGTAAAATATATGTAGATGAGAGGTAGGAGATTCTTGTATTTTTCCTGTAATTAGAATATCTTATTAAATTCATAATATAAAATATAAAAGTACTCTTTTAATTTAGTTCAAATTTTTTTTTCAAATACCTATAATTCTATTCTACAAAATGAAATTCTTGTTGAGATTTTTTGTCATTACAATTGTACTATAAATTGGAATAGCTTATTAAATTTATAATAGAAAATATAAAAGTACTCTTCTAAATCATTCAAATATTCATAGTTGTAAAATATATGTAGATGAAAGGTAGGAGGTTCTTGTATTTTCCCTGTAATTGAAATAGCTTATTATTAAATTCCTGATAGAAGATATATAAGTATTCTTCTAGATCATTTAAATACCCATAGTTGTAAAATATGTGCAGATCAGAAGTAAGAGATTCTTGTATTTTTCTTATAATTGAAATAACTTATAAAATTCATAATAGAAAATATAAAAATACTCTTTTAAAAAAGAAAAAAATCTTTCAAATACTCATAACCCTATTCTACAGAATGAATATAGGACACTCTTAACATTGATTACGCCATGCATCTACCGGTTTTCTCCAACACAACCAAAGGTTTATGCATACTCATTTGCTTCTCATATAGTTAAGCTTTCATGTTTAATATTCACAAAAAAAACACGTGATATGGACTTTAGAAGATATAATTGTGCATGGTGTGTCCACAATGAAGAATGTATATTGTGTTGGCATATCTGCAATTTAGTTAAACCCTGTAATTTAATATAGCTATAAGGAGAAAGAAATTTGAATTGTTTATATTTCTTGATTTTATGATGGTAATTTGTCAATTGCATTTTGATCAGAGTTTAAAGCTTATACTACCTCCAACAATTACGAGTGCCTCGAAGGATTATTTTTATCTGCTTCACCAGTATGAGCAGGTTTACTTCTTTCAGCGTAAGGGTCCTGTAGTGCCATCACCAGGTATCTAGATAAAACTGTATTTAATTGTTATTTCAAACTGTGCTATGTTCACATTAAGATTGTGTTTTTCTCACATAATTGTATACATTCTGTTGTATAAGCAGTTTCATTCCCTTCAGTCTCTCCAGCTTCCCATTCGCTGTCAGAGGGTCCTGTAGTAGATATGAAAAAGCAGAAGATTGATTCTGCCCAAGCACTTGGAGGTCCTTGCTTGTAACCAATATTTCAAATAATTCATCGATTAGGGACTGAACTTAGTAGTTTGTATTACTACTGTAAATATTGGTGCAAATTAATAAATTGTTGTTGAGGTTTCTGATTCGATTGTGCTTGTATGTTTTGCATCAACGTTTCGAATAGTGTGATCCATCATCGGAAAATCAGAGAACATAAGAAATTAAAAAAAAAACAACTTTGATGCAGTTGACCCGGCATCATCTATTGAAAGTGTTGTTACTGGCTGTATTGATGGAAAATTTGAGCATGGTTGCCTAGTCAATGTGACAGTTGGGACAAGGAAAATGAGGGGTGTTTTGTACCATGTTCCTCCTTCCAGCACTGTACCACAGAGTGCAACTGTATCTCCCTCTATGAATAGCGTGGGTAATGAGCTCAAAGCCTGTCACAGAACATCATATTGAACGTAGGCAGAAAAAAGAAGCCAATGACTAGGAAGGATCCCAATGCACCAAGGCAGAACAGAACTGGCTATGACCTTTTCTTTGCTGAGCAACGAGCTAGGTTGAAGTCAACTCAACCAGATGAGGATAGAGCAATAAGCAAGATGATTGGAGATCTGTGGAATAGCCTTTCAGAGGATGAAACACTTGTATGTAAATGCCAAAATTAGTGTTTTACTTATAACCATATATACAAAATGTTTATATCGAGTGTATATTAGTTTGTTTTTTATGACAGCCTTATCAAGAGCGTGGTATACAAGAAAAAGAGCGCCATAGAAAAGAGATGTGTGAATACAGGGAAAGATTGCGACTTCAGGCTCAAGGTGTGGTGGTTGGAACCAGCAATTCTTCGAGTAGCTTGCAGATGGAGACAAAACGTGACACATGAGTGATATTGATTTGAATGTAGTCAAATCAGTAGAACTTAAACAAGAACTTATACTATACCGGGAGCAGGTTGTTCAGCCCTTGTGAGAGAGCAGCTCAGTGACAAGCAATCGTAACCGTCAAACTCTTGTTACAGGAAATTCTGATTGAATGCCATTAAGAATTTATCATATGAGGATGGATATCCTGCTACTATTGATTTGCAAGACATGGGAAAGAAAGAGTTTGAATCGGATTTATTAAATCAGTAGAAGCCAGTCTGAGTTAGGAATAATCTTAGTTGTGCCGCATATATTCCATTTCCCTACCAGATGTCGTATAGGTCAAACAAGAAGTACATCCGGACTTAAGTTTGTAGACATTAAATGCACTTTTCTTGTTGCAATCATGTTAGCAATTGTAATATTACTGCCTATAAGCGGCAGGAATGGTAAAATACTATTTAGAGAGAAAATTAATAATCAAACCTGCAACAAAACAAAATGCTTTAACAGTTAATACTTGCTCATGGAGCCACAGATTGCATTAAATATTTGATTGACCAATTTGATAATCAAAGCTGAGTCTATTGGCAGCACTTGGTGAATATGGACAAAATCTGTTGCTTGTTTACAACAAGAAAAGTGCACTTAATGTCTACAAACTTACAGTCCAGTTGTATTTAACACTACCTGTTTGACCTATACGACATTTGGTATGGAAATGGAATATATGTGGTACAACTAAGTTTATTCCTAACTCAAACTGGACTTCTGTTGATTTAATAAATCTGACTCAAACTACTTCTTTCCCGTGTCTTGCAAATCAAGAGTAGCAGGATATCCATCCTTAGATGATATATTCTTTATGGCATTCACATCAGAATTTTCTGGGACAAGATTTTGATGGTTACTACACTAACTGCTCTCTGACAAGGGCTGAACAACCTGCTCCTGGTATGGTATGAGTTCTTGTTTAAGTTCTACTAATTTGACTACATTCAAATCAATATCACTCATGTGATCACGTTTTGTCTCCATCTGCAAGCTACTCGGAGAACTGTTGGTTCCAACCACAACACAACATAATCTGATTTGGAGATCTGGCGAAGGCAAGGTTGTCAGACTGTGTTCTCCTGTCTCCACCGCCTCATTGCAAGGTGACAAAACTAATCTCTTCACCACCACTTCAAAACTGCATTTAACTCCACAGCCTACAATCTGATGGGAGTCTTATCTTATCCCGTTTGTCTGCTACAGCTGTTATACTTCATGCAGGGTATTTTGGACTTATCCTTATCTTAGAGTCACTGCCTTAAGCACCGACTGTATTTTGAACCACCATTTTGCAACTATAAATAGAGTTGCCTTGAGTTGTAAAGGAGATATCAGATAGTAATCTGTATCGCAGATCTTAGCAGGAAATACTCTGTAGAGTTAGACTCCTGTATATTTGTAATAGTGTTTTCATTAATAAAGATTATATCTTGCTGCAATACTGTGTTATTTTATGTTGTGATTAGAATATTGTTATCTCCTGCGATCCTCCAATTGATATCAGAGATAGACATGAAGGTTGAGGGAGATTAGCAAAAGTATACAAGGTTGTGGTTGTTTTATGAGTTGTTTGAAAGAAGCCACAGCTTTAACAGTGAACAGTTTTAGCCATTCAAAATAAAAGTCGTTGAAGTGATTGGATATAAAGAATTTAAATATCTTTGATGCCAAACTTATGAGGGCCAAATTCTCAGAAGAGATTGCATAATTACTGGTTGAAGCTACAGCTAAAAAGAAAATGGAGATCGTGTATTTTGAGGAAAGAAATCTGCAAAAGTCACAGGAAGATTTGAGTTCACAGTTGAAGGGTTAAAATCGCCCTGAAGAAAATCAAATTGTATGCTTGTGAGGTCACCACCCAAGCGAAATGACAGAGAAGTCTTTGTACGAGGAAAGAAATTATGGACCCATGAAGGAGCTAACAGGTAGAAAGCGCTAAGAGATGGTAATGAATAGGTGTTGTCAAAATCACCGTGCAGAGAGGATCGAGGGGCTTTCATTAGGGAGCCATGTTAGAAGACCTTAAAGCTTATATAGATGTTGCTGCAGAAGTCCATTGAGTTTTGCTGAGAAGAAGTCACTGCCAAGATCAAAGTTCTTATTATTTTGTGCTTTGTAAAGCCAGCGTGGTAGTTGCCCAAAGACAAGAGGTTCACAGTGAAGCTACCCCCGAGACAGAAAAAGAGATTGCAGCCGAAGGCAAGAGTAGAGCATCCACATTAAGAAAGACTATCAAAGAGGTCGTTGCAGATCTAAGAAACAGAGGAGTTTTAAAAGCTGCTAGTGTTTGACCAAAGTCTAAGTCACCGCCTGAAGTGTCTGTTTGAAGAAGCCACCCAAAAAGAGGCTGTGGAAGTGTTTTCCAAGAAGAAATTGCAGCCATGAGATTGAAGTTGCCCAGTTTTGATGAAACCTGCTGAAGAAGGTAAATTAAGATTATTTTGTCTTTTTAATGATATTTATTGTTTTCAAAAAGAAGATTATAATTTTTAAGAGAAAAAGAGGCCATAGCCCTCAGAAAATTAGAGAGATAAAAGTCAAAGAAAGATATCGAAAGAACGTTTTATTGATAAAGTTGTTGAAAAGCTAGCAGAAGCCAAAGTCAATGTAAAGGTTAGAGAATTTGTAGAAGAAGAGCTGGATTGTGTTAGCCGTAACTCATAAAGAAGATAGTTGATATTAAAGAGAGAATAATTGATAGAGAAATTGATGGTTTGAATGTATGTCATAGCAGTTTGAGGAAGCCGGTTGTTTTTGAAAAAAGCAGTTAAGGATCTAATCAGTCAAAGAAAAAGTGAAGCCACTTAAAGTTGTCAAATGAAGGTAAATCGTTGTAGTTGAATCATAGTCAATAAGGTGAGTTAAAAGGTTTTCAATGGGAAAAGTTTGTAAGTGTGTTGAAAAGGAAAAAGATAAAAGAGAGAATAATTGATAGAGAAATTGATGGTTTGAATGTATGTCATAGCAGTTTGAGGAAGCCGGTTATTTTTGAAAAAAGCAGTTAAGGATCTAATCAGTCAACGAAAGAGTGAAGGCACTCAAAGTTGTCAAATGAAGGTAAATCGTTGTAGTTGAATCATAGCCAATAAGGTGAGTTAAAAGATTTTCAATGGGAAAAGTTTGTAAATGTGTTGAAAAGGAAAAAGATAAAAGAGAAAATAATTGATAGAGAAATTGATTGTTTGAATGTATGTCATAGCAGTTTGAGGAAGCCGGTTATTTTTGAAAAAAGCAGTTAAGGATCTAATCAATCAAAGAAAGAGTGAAGGCACTCAAAGTTGTCAAATGAAGGTAAATCGTTGTAGTTGAATCATAGCCAATAAGGTGAGTTAAAAGATTTTCAATGGGAAAAGTTTGTAAGTGTGTTGAAAAGGAAAAAGATAAAAGAGAGAATAATTGATAGAGAAATTGATGGTTTGAATGTATGTCATAGCAGTTTGAGGAAGCCGGTTATTTTTGAAAAAAGCAGTTAAGGATCTAATCAGTCAACGAAAGAGTGAAAGCACTCAAAGCTATCAAATGAAGGTAAATCGTTGTAGATGAGTCCTAGCCAATAAGGTGAATCCTAGCCAATAAGGTGAGTTAAAATCATTTTCAATGAGAAAAGTTTGTAAGTGTGTTAAGAAGGAAAAATATAATTTGGAGGAAGAAGTGTTAAATGTTAAGCAATACAATTCAAAATTGATAGTAGATTTAAGAGAGTTAGGAAAGAAAAGATATGACCATTTATGTGAAAGAGATCATTTCAAAAAAGAATTTGAAAATTTTAAAGAAAAAAATGAAGAGTTAAAAGAGAAATTAAAATTGTTTGAAGAAATCAAAAAGAAGAATGAAGATTTGGAGAGAAAAGTGAAGTCATTGAAAGAAGACAATGGTTTACAAAATGATGAAATGTTGAAATTGAAAGAACAAAATAGTCAGTTTGATCAGTTGCTACTACCTTGTCAAAATAAAAAGGAATGTTTGAAATCAAAGGCATTAGTTTGTGATGTCTCATGCAGCACAAAAGATTTGTGTTGTTCATTTGATCAATCAGTTGATAGTTGTGATTTAGTTGAAGTTGTTTTTGATAAAGAATGTAAGGATGAAAATGATAATGTGTTTGAATGTGCAAATATGGTTAGTTGTTTTGAAAATAATGTTGGTTTGAAAATCATGAGGAATATGGGATATAAAGATAAAGGCCTAGGCATTTACTAGTTATGAAGATGGAAGATTATTAAAACTCAATGGTACTTCTGCTCTTTCTATAAGTTTTGCATATCTTATTGAAGAAGCTAGTCTATCTCCTAGTCTTTTGTGGCATGCAACATTTGGACATATTAGTTATGATAGAATTCATATCATGCAAAACAATGGTGTTGGCGGTTTGCTCATTCTACCTAAAACAATTGAAAAATGTGAAGCATGTATTCTTGCCAAACAACATAGAAATCCATTCGCATGCTCACCTTGGAGAGCACGTTGAAAATTGCAACTCATTCATTCTGATTTATGTGGGCCTTTACCAGTAACTTCTGTTGGAGGATCTAAGTATTTCATGTTGTTCATTGATGATTATAGTCACATGACCTGGATTTATTTCTTGCAGCAAAAATTAGAAGCTTTTGAAATTTTTAAAAGGTTTTGTGTTATGATTGAAAATCAAACCCAATCTCAAATTGGTACTCTTCGAACAAACAATGGTGGAGAATTTATCTCTCTAGTTTTTGAGGATTATCTTCAACAAAATGGGATTCAACATCATCTCACTATTTCAGGTACTCCTCAACAAAACGGTGTGGTTGAAAGAATGAATAGAACCGTCATGAACATGTTTCGAGCATTGCTATATTTCAAAGGAATCAAGTTACATTTTTGGGCTGAAGTAGCAAGAACTGTAGTCTATCTTCATAATAGATTCCATCATTTGCACTTCAACAGGCCATTCCATATAAAGTTTGGTTTGGATATCCTCCATTTGTTCGACATCTTCATATTTTTGGGTCTACTTGCTATGGTTTAATTCATAAGGACAAAGGAAGTAAGTTGCATAATCACAATTATAAGTGTATTTTTCTTGGTTATTCTGACTCATCCAAAACCTATAGGTTGAATGATGAAGCTAACAAGAAATTTTTGATTACACGTGATGTTGTATTTTGTGAATCTTCCAAAAGTGACGCAAATGTTGAATGTCAATTAAAACAGCTTGATAAATGTGCAATATTTTTTCCTTCAATAGAAAATCTTTGTGAGGAGAAGCCAAATCATTTAGACACACCTTTAATAGATTCACATGTAGAATCTATATCACAAGTTGTCCCAACTCAAGCTACTCCATCTATAAATGTGCAAGAATAAACCCCCTCTTATAATGATCTTCTCTCTAATGATGAGCCTAAAATTTCAGAACCATTAGTCACTAATGAAGCATCTAATCAAGAAATGGAAACATCTTTTGTACAACCCAAATCTTTACATAGGTGAGCCAAACAAGTACAAAAAACTTTGAAAGATTTAAGACCTGATGAAATAGGTAAAACAGGTACAAGAAGCTCTTACAGAGCAACCCTCTAGGCTCAATCCAATATTGTAGATAACTTAGAGTCCATTGATGAACTCAATTTCATGATAGATTCAGAACCAACTTCTTATAATGAAGCTAAGAATATTGTAGTATGGAGGAAAGAAATGAAAAATGAGTATGATGCACTTTTGAAAAATGGAACATGGGAATTGGTTGATCCTTCGCTTGATTGTAAACCTATTGGTTGCAAGTGGGTTTATAGAAATAAATATAAAGCAGATGGTTCACTTGAAAAACATAAAGCCCGACTTTTTACCAAAGGATATGCTCAAAAAGAGGGGATAGACTATGATGAAACATTTGCACCTACAACTAAATGGACTACCATTCATGCTTTGTTGGCTCTTGCAGCCCAAAATGGGTGGACAGTTCATCAAATGCATGTTAAAACTGCATTCTTGAATGGTGATCTCAAAGAAATAGTGTATGTGACTCAACCCGAAGGCGATGTCATCAATGGTAGAGAACATCGGGTATGCAAGCTTGTCAAATCTTTATGTGGTTTAAAACAAGCCTCCCGAGCCTGGTATGACAAACTTACCGAGCATCTCCTACAACTGAATTTCAAGAATTTTGAATTTGATGATGCAACTCCTTTTGTTACAATGGTTGACAGCATGGTTGTCTATCTTGTTGTTTATGTGGATGATTTGTTTATCACTAGTACTAAAGCGGATAATATTCAATATGTCAAAAACAATTGAAGCAAAGATTTGATATGACTGATTTGGGCCATCTTCATTACTATTTGGGTATTGAGGTGATTCAAAAACCCCATTCTATCTTCATCACCAAACAAAAATATATGGGTGAACTTTTAAATAAGTTTGGCATGGCTAATTGCAAACCCCTTAGTACTCCTATGGAGAAAAATATTAAACTCACGTCATATGATTCTTCAGCATTGGTTGATGCAACTACCTACAAAAAACTTCTTGGCAACTTCATTTATGCTACCACTACTCATCTAGCTATTTCATTTGTTGTTGGAGTTCTTTCTAGATTCATGCAACAGCCTAGAGAACCTCATTGGTTGGCAGCCAAACGGGTTCTTCGATATCTCGAAGGTACTCAAACCTATGTGCTCCACTACTATAGGACTAAACAATTTTCTTTGCTTGGATATTTTGATTCAGATTATGTAGGTGACTTGGAAGATGGTAAATCTACATCTAGTTTTTTAATGCATCTTGGATCTGCTATCATTTCATGGAAATCTAGAAAATAAACTAGTCCTAGCCCTCTCTTCTTCCAAAGCTAAATATATGGCAGCTTCTAAAGCAACTCGAGAAATTTTATGGCTTCGCAAGATTCTTGAAAACTTGCAGGCACCACAAGTTTCTTCAACATCACTCTTTCTTGACAATCAATCAGCTATTAAAATGGCAAAAAATCCAATCTTTCATGATTGTACCAAACACTATAACACAAAGTTTCATTTCATTTGGCATCATGTGAAAGTTGGTCTTGTACAACTCAAATATTGTCCTACTACAGATCAACCCACTAATACTCTTACCAAGGCATTGGGCATAGAGAAGTTTGAGAAGTTACGAGGACTACTTGGCTTAACCCCTTCAGATTGCAGGGGGATGTTAATGTCTAATCTTTCGGATTCTTTACTATTAATTTTTTTTTGTTTTTTTTTGTTAATTTTATGTTCCAACAGTTTTGTATAACAGTTTATAACTATTATCTGTCTATGGTTTCTTCTTATATTGATGTCATGCTTCTTTATTGTTGAGGGAAGTTTTGTGTAACATGGTGAAGTTTTGTGTAATAGGAGTTTTTCATTCAAATGAAATAAATAAGATCGCTTCCAGTTTGCCATTATTTCAATTTTATTTTCAATTGTGGGCTAATAGAAAGCTGCTATAGATATTTCAAGTGTAACAGAGGTTTGCATCCATACAAAAGGTGATCATTGTTTTCTTTCAACTAATTGTTGTTTTCAGACAATTCATTTAATTTTTCCTTGAAAGGCTTGAAAATTTAAGATTTATTGAAGAATTGAGTTTGTCATTGAATGAAAGAAAGCCTAGAAAATAATCATTGTTTAGAAGCAAAAAATAGATCAATTCAAGAGGGAGATTGTGGTGAAGAGAAATTTGTTATAGAGATTAAAGGTGTTTGTTGTTTTTTGATAAAATATATTGTTCTTCTCATGAAAGAGATTAATGTTGTAAAGTCTGGATGAAAATAAACGTAAAGAGGTGAAGGCAATTATTTTTTTTCTTTTTGAGAACTCAAAATCAAACTGTCACAAAATATAAATATTATTGATGTCAAAAGGAATATTGTGATATAAAGAAAGTAAATTGTAGTTCAAACAACAATCAAATTTGATTCTAAAGATTGGCACTAAGGTATTGTCTGAAGCTAAGTTGCAGAAAATTTAGAACAAGTTGTAATTTGAAATTTTTTGAGGAGATTAAGGAAGATCATCAAGAGGTGATGGCTTGTAGTTTTAAAATTCTTTTTGATAAGGAGAAAATTGTATCAAAAAGAAGGTGAAGGTTGAGTAAATTGTATTCAAAGGTGAGTGTAGGTGTACGAAGTTCTGTATCAATCATCAAATTAAGAAGGAGATACAACCTATTGTAGTAGAATCACAGTGAAGGTAAAATTAAGGTGAGTTTAAATTTCTTGTTTTAATTGGAAAATTTGGTAAACATGCTAAGAAGGAAAAAAATAATTTGTAGGAAGAATTGATGAATGTTAAGGAATCCAATTCAAAATTGATAGAAAGTTTAAAAGAGTGTGTAAAAAGAGGATATGAATATCTATGTGAAATTAATAATCTTAAAAAGAAAAATAAAAAATTAGAAGAAAAAATTAAATTTCTTTGATGAAGTTGAAAAGAATAATGAACATTTGAAAGAAAAGATAAAGATGTTAGAAAAATGAAATACTTTCCAAAAGGAAGAAATAATAAAATTGAAAAAAGAGAATGAATTTCTAAGGTCAAAACAATTGGTATGTCATGTTTCATGTGGTACAAAAGAATTGTGTTGTTCCATTAATAAATCAGTTGGTTTGTGTGATATAGATGAAGCGGTTTGTGATAAAGAATGTAAGGATGATGATAATAATGAGTTTGAATCTACAAATCATGTAAAATGTGATGTGAATAAGAAAAAATATTTTTAAAATAATATTTCTTTTAAAATCATGAAAAAAATGGGTTATAAAGGACAAGGATTAGGAGAGAATGAGAAAGGAATCAAAGAGTTGATTGAAACAATTGTGAGGCAAAAGTATGAAGGCCATGGATTTTTTACAAGAAAGAATAAAAATGATGTAATAAATGAAACATGTTCAAAAAATGAAGCTCAAAGAATGCAATGTATGTAGTGTTCCCATTGTAAAAGGAAAGGACATAGGAAATTTATTGGGATTTATATCCGTGTAGAATTTGTGGTTTGAAAAACCACTCAAAAGATGTTATGGAATAGAGAGTGGAAAAATAAATATGTGAAAAAATACATGCAGATGGATTGTGGATGGAGCTATGAATCAAGTTGGAAAAATATTACAGGTATGTTGACAAATTTATTCAAATATAAGTGTTCATGTGTGAAGAATGATAGAAATCAAGAGAGATTTAAAGGTTTGAAAAATGTGACTAATATTGTCTTGTAAGACATTAAGAAAAAGGGAAAACTACAAAAATAGTGATTTTGCAGGAAGTGTACATCCAGATTTTAAGTGATCTGAAGATCAATTGAAGATGAAGGTGCATGAAGACACCAAGTTCATTTGTCATCATCGACAATGGGATAGAATTAATTTATTGTAGAAAAATTTAGTAGCATGAGGAAGATTACTTTCCAGAAATGAAGAAATTGGATTTAAAGATTGTGGATCAGAAGATCGGTTAGCAAGCATGTTGATAGAGGAATTTACAAAGAATAATTTTCAAGGATAGAATTTTAATAGTTTATGGCCATCATTGTATTAGTTAATAAATGAATTTAAATAGGTACCTAATAAGGCTTTAGACCAGGACCCATCCTTTTTAGATTATAGGGAGATATTTAGAATAATTAACATAATTAATTTATGGGGGGATATTGGTAGGTAAATTAATTATCCACCAGCACTGTCAGGATAGATCACTAGGACACATTCATTTTCTCCATTTGGCCAAGCTACAACATCCATAGATCAATCTTAAATGAATATTCTAGATCGATCTGCATTCTAGTAAATTCTACTGGCATGTTCTGGTAAGTTCTATCACCTAACCGATAAGAAACATGTGAAACCATTAAATTTTGTATGTCAGTTCCTACTGTACAGAACCTTCTTGTAATTTTGAACTCTTCTATAAAAGAGAATTTGTGTAATTCATTTATCAAGGTAAGCAATAGAATTCATGCAACAACACATGTTGTGGAAGTTATGAGTTTCCCTATTTTTGAATCTATGTGTTTATATTTCTAAGTGAGTGTATTAATTTTTCTCCACCCACCACTATCAATATGCACTCTTTTAAATATCCTTTATAGGTGATGGTTTGAAAAAACTAAATATTACCTAGTTTTCAAATTATAAATCAACAAAGTGTGATTTTATCCTAATGTCAAAGCTACCAAGTCTCTAGCAATATTCAATCCTTTTCTATATGTGGTAGTTTTTCCTATGTTGTAAAATCTTTAAAATTGTATCCACAAAAGCAACAATTATAAGAAGATAATGAAACCCATTGGTGCTTGATGAGCCCATCATTGAATTGCCTCTAGAATTTTAGAGGGTTATTGCTTGCCTAATCTTCAATTTTAAGAGTAATTGTAAATTGGATTTTAAAAATGAAACTATTAGACATACTCCCAAAACTGGTATCTAAAGAGTCTCTAGAATAAGTCATATCCAAAAAACTAGAAAATTAAGCATGATTTAAAATTATTATTTTTTCTTATATTTTAAATTTATTAATGTAAATGATTAAGTGTTAGAAATGAGAAGTGTAGTTTTGGCACATGCTATCAGCCATGGTAAAATTTGATTTATTTACATTGCACCACATAACCATATTGAACCTTCTTATAGAGAGTGTCTGATTAGTGGGTCCTTTCCAATTTAAAAAAAACTACAGTTTGAATAATAAAATATCTTGTATTCTTTGAAAATGTATTCATACTAGAGATGACCTACCTAATAGTTGAGCACTCTAATTTTACACCTCTCAAAATAACACATGGTAATTTAAAATCATAGATTTTTACATTAACTCACATAATAAGGCTGTTGCTTATTGATGTTGCGGGTCCACATCATCAAATGATGCCACTTAAGTATGATTTTTGTTGAAGTGTTCAAAAAGACTTAGAAAGGGTAAAACAATAGTTAAGCATTAATTCAAGTTTTATTTGTGTGTTGATGTGACATCAAATAATCATTTCATTCAATTATGGGTGATCAAATAAACACAAAAATTTCAAATAACAATTATTAATGCTCTATTATTGAAAATATTTAATTAAATCAATAAATACTATCACATCATTACATGTTCAAGGAACAGTCCTCTCTCCTAATCACTTGGCACATATAATTGTTATAAAAATAATAATGCATGTGTAATAGTTCTAAGAAGTCATTTTCAGAAACTACAGAATAATTCCTACACTATAAGTACCAGCATGATCGATGTTATGCAGTTGTGTGTACATTTGGGGTGTACGCATGCCCTTTTTCCCAATTCTAAAAAGTGACCCAGTAGTTGAGCATCCTAACTTCATGCTTTTAATTATCCTACGTGGAAATTTCAAATCACTCCCAATTTTTACAATAGCTAACTTGATAAGTCTCTTGCTTATAACTAAGGTTTCAGGGCCACATCATCAAATATGATGCCAGGGTATGTGCAAGATCATGATGGGCCAAAAAGTGGTGATATGTAAGTGATATGATGGCCCATGTGGCTGATGACTTTTTTTTACCCAAAATTAATAAAACGAAAAGGGTTTTTAAAGGAGATTCTTAGCTTTCCACCAATATAAATTATGCTTTACTTTGAATTTAATAAATAATTTATTTTCATTTTCTATTTGAATTACAACTAAATTCCTGATTGATAGGTTGATTGAAAAACATATATAGCTTTCAAACGATATCACATTTTTTCAGTTTGAAATATGCATCACATTCTATGCTTCACATACTATAGGATTAAAAAAAAAAAATTGAATTTCATGAATTTTTGACCAAGTTAAGGAGGTCAGACATACAAGTTTTTATATTTTTTTTAAGTTGTAATAAAAAATTCATAATTAATTATTTACTTGGAAACAAATTACAAAAAAAATATGCATCACATCAAGACATGAATCTTCTACTTATATCTAAAATATTATAAAAAAATATTATCATTTTATTGTGGTTAGGGTGGTCAGACAGACACCTACTTCTTATTTTATCCCTGAAATTTAAGTACTACTGCATTGAAATTTCAAATTTTCACCAAATAGATTTTGTTTTTTTAAATAAACCTAGTAGTTTAGAAACTGCATTCAATTTTCTATAGATTCTATTCTTACATATTTTTGAAATAATATAGATAACTTATTCAAATTTTTACGTCAAGTTGCCTAACTTTGATTTTCTAAATTTTCATCGCCACTTAAGGGCCTTCTTTTTCCATGATGATCATGCACATACCCGCCATATCAACATTCTTTTTGTCAAGGTGTCCAAAAAGGTCCCAAAAAAAAGTGAGACCAATACTTGTTCATTCACAACATGTTTTATTGAGTTCTGATGTGGAATCACATGATTGGTTTCTTTCTAGATCAAAGGAATACATTTTGTTTAATTATGGGTAGTCATTGTCAACACTAACAACTTTAAAGTCACAACTATTGGTCTAATATTGATAAAAATATTGGACATTATATAAACAACTACCATCACAACTATTGAAACATGCTCGGGTATTGGGTCCTCTCCCTTATTCACTATTGTAATGTAACAAAAAAAAATGGAAGTGATCAAGTACACATAGAAGTATGGCCCACCATTTAAAACATAGCCTAGACAACAGTCAAACATGAAAGATTATTAGATATATCAAGTTTCTCCTCTAAAAGGATCCCCTGAGTATTTGAGTCATGTTGGTATAGGCGGGTCTCAATCGACATGAAATGGTTGAAATCAAAGATATCTACTACAGTTGAAATTAAAAGTAGATTCAAAAATCTATAATTGTATGGAAAACAAACCTAATAAACATTTAAGAAAATAGATAAGATTAGTACCAAATAAATCTTTTAAAATAAATCGAGCACTGAATTTTAGTACGATTGTCACTATGAATTTGATGAGTCTATTTGTGATCCTCAAATATACAAACACTAAGAAATAATTGTCATTACTATTCTTTTCTCACAAGAGAAGTTAATTGCATCAATGAAAAAATGAACAAGCACTCCACTATTAATTTTTGAAAACATTCTTGAATTATCTGGAACAAATTATGGAATGGTTATTAAAATTGATTTTTGTTTTTATAATATTAAACAAAGTTCTATTGGGCCCCTCTCTATTAAAAATAAAATAAAATAAATAATTCACAATGGTTTCTAGAGTTGAAAATTGACTACTTCATAATTTCCATTCTATGTTTTGAACTTATTTTAGTGTCCATCTATTCATCTATATTGTGAACTTATTTTAGTATCTATCTATTCATATGTTTTAGGGTTCATTTAGCTCATTCCCAAACCTTAAAAACATTGGTCAAGATGATGTCTAGACCCTATCATAATTCAATGTCTACAATTTTTCAATTTGCTAAGAAATTGTGTTCATCTAGACACTATATCATGCAATGACCTTTCTCAGTAACACAATCATGGTAATGTCCATGTGAAATCATCTATTTAAAAATAGTTGAGCCATTCCTTGTGGCACTTATATATATATTGATGAATTGGAAGCTATCCATATTAATAATAAAGATAAAGATACATATTCACAAAAAAGGGCGGGTAGTAAGAAGGCACGCCCTCAGAGTCACATGGACAACACCCAGAAAATTAAAAAAGAAAAGTCTCATGGGCCTAGCCCAAAAAATCATAATTACAAACAGATAAATAAAAATAGCCATTAAACGAATAGAGTAGTGCTAGTAGATCCAGGAGTATCTCTATCATTCATTCATTTCCCATACATTAGTGGGGTTTGGAGTGACATCAAGAGGACCCCAGCAATCATCATCTTATTTTTCTTTATCTTCTTCCTTTTCTTCGTACCGTGGTGAGATTGCAAACACCAGACGTGGAAAACATTTACCAGTTTCTGACCAAATAGAGCCATTACCGGAAGCATTATCAGAGGGACACCCAAAACCGCCACTGCTACTCCCTATCACCCCTCCAAAGGTTCACCCGAAGTTAGTTCGTGGAGGATGAGAACACAACCATCGAGGAGGGTGGGAGCCACACCAAGGAGGAACCTAAGAGCAAAGGTGAGAAGAACCACTCTGCTACTAGCCTCGAGAAGGTGACTGGTTGTGGGAGGAGGTGGGAGAAGAGGGCACCCGAGCCATAGTATATGAGGCATTACCCCAATGGTTTAGAAGCACTTTAAGGTGAGACACCTCAAATTCAAATTCATTCACTTGAACTTGAATCTGCAAAATCACATTAGAGAAAATAATAGCTTTAGAATACAACGAAACATTTTAATCCATTTAGCTATGAGAAAATATGTAATAATTTTTGTCTTTCCAGATACTTAAGAGGATTTCTAGACTAAAATTGTGTCAAAGTTGGGTGTACTTAGCAGGAATCCTAGGCGAATCACCTAGCATAACCATATGCCAATAAAATGGCTTCTTCCATAAAGGCCAAAAGAATTCATGAATCTAATTCCAAAATTGTTGGGCTCTGGTACAAAACCAAAAGAGATGCTTAAAAGATAGGTTGCCCACAAACAGACACTGAGGGTCCTGGAACCCCAAGTGAACAAGTCGAGACCCCACTGGTAAGCCTTAGAAAAGAATACAACAAAAAAAGTGGGAAATATTAGGATCAACATTTCTAGACCAAGTGGTAGGGAATCTTTTTTGCCAAACAGACATAGAAGACTGAAGATGCCACTTCTTGTTCAAACTTTCGATCATAGGAAAGTGCAGTGAAATCCACATATACCCAAGACTAGGCTTGTAATTTCTGAAAGGGGTATCTCGGTACCACTTCCAGTCCTTCCACCAAGGCCTGGTACCATGAATTCTCACCTTATGAAGCATATCTGCAAGAATAGCATTCACTAGACCATCATAAGTATCATGGTCCTAATTTTGAAGATTGTAGAGAGCACGTAAATCCTCCCATGGAATAATGTGTATTATGGGTCAGTGAAACACATGTTGCAAGCTCTAGAGTGGAATCTTAAAGGTTTAACTTCTTCTCAGGCTCTCCAAATGCTTTTGGCCATTAAATTTCTCACAATCTGAACTAGTTCCTTCATGACTAGAAGGGTTTAAAATTTGATCCCCTTCCAGGCAGGTCTGTGAACAATAAAGCCAGACTAAATGCAATGCTTGAGGAAAATTTTCTAGGCTTCATCCCTAGTAATAGCTTTGATTATCCATTTCACACACAAGGCGGTTCCTTGTCATTGAGTGGAGAGCAAGCCAAGCCCTCCAAAATCTCTAGGTAGGCAGCAAAACTCCTAGGCTACACAATGAAACCCTCTATGGGTCTCAAAAGATCCCAAATAAAGTTGCACAGTAGCTTATCAAGCTTGGCATAGGTAGAATTCAAAGGATCCCAATAAGAACAATAATAAACATGTGTAGCATCCAAGATCTTAGAACACACCTAAAATTTTGGAGCCAGAGAGAGGCTTGGTAATCCACTAGGCCAGGTTTTGCTCAATCCTGGAGAGAATAGCTTCCCACAACTCAGTTGGGGAAGCTTGGAAGGAAAAGGGAACACCCAAAAACCAAAATATTTCCCTTGGCCTAGTTGTACTATTGGGACTAGTGGGGAGTGGGTAGAATAGACTGCTTGTAGCACAAATTTTTATGCCATTGAATGGTAGAGCTAGAAGCAAGGAAAAAAAGTTCACTTGGAATTCAAGAGCCACCTTAATGTTATTCTCATTCTCCAAAAGGGTGAGGAATGATTCATCAACAAAATGGCCATTAACAAGTTGAGCCTACGACTTGGGATGACCAATGCCTTTAACACACTACTAGAAAATTATGTTGGAAAGCATATAATCAAACCCTTCAGTAGCAAGCACGTAGAGAGAGGGGGCAAGCGGTCAACCCTACTAGATGGATCAGAACAAACCAAAGGCATGGGACTAATGACCATTAATGGTGATACACATAGAGGTATATGAGAAAATCATTTAGACATCCCAAATGAAGTTAGGCCCAAACCCCAAGGCATTCAACATGGTGAGAATAAAAGGCCACTCAATGTGGTCGTAAGCTTTGGCAGCGTCTATTTTGAGAAAAATGGCTTTTTGGTTAGAGCACTAGCCCATTCCATACCTTCCCAAATGGAAACAATGTTATCTATGATAAATTTTGATTTAATAAAACCAATTTTCTCTAGGCACAGATCAGAGGCAGAAGATGGAAGATTTTCAAAGATTGGGCGTTTACAATAATTTTGTCCAACACAGTCCCAAAGGGCTTTGTAAATTTTACACTGAAAGTCATCAATGCTCGAGGCCTTATCATCTGCCATGGTGTGAGAAGCCTCCTTCAAGTCTTCAACAGTGAGAAATTTCTCACAAAAGTCTTTATGGGTTGTTAATAGCCTATTAGGCACAACAATAAGAGAATCCTAAAGAGCTTGTTGTTGCTCCAACATATACTCTTGAGTAGTGAAAACTTGTTTATAATGCCTAACAAAGTCTTGGAGAATATCAAGTAGCTCTGAAAGCACCTGGGAGCCTTCTTTGATTTTTTTAATGTCATGAGATGAGTGTCTAGCATGAAGGGCCAGGAAAACCTCTTTGGAGGCACAATCACCAATTTTTAAGCAGTGCAATTTGGCTTTGCTTTGTGCACCTCTGGCAGCATAATTATCTGAAACTTGGTTTTTGTTCCTTAACTCTACCACCTAGACTTGCAATTATGTGGATAAAAGGCTATCCGCCAAAGCCTCAGTGGCTAAACGGAGGTCATCTATAGTTCCCTCATAAGACCGATAACAAAAAATGGCTAGCTGGTGCCCATAAATGCATAGAAATCTCATCGTGTGACTAATAGCATCATTCCACAAAGTAATCCAGCCTATATTGTGAGGTGGCCTACACTCAATATTCAAAACCATGTGAATGTGGGCTAGTGTGGGTTGATGATGTAGCAAATACATGTTTAAAAAGAACTTGTTGTTGTAGGCACGAGGTTGTCTTATATCCCATTCAATGTGAAAAGAGATGGGGAAATGATTTGGTAGTGTCACATCCACTAAGAACTTAATTGAAAGTGAAGAGATGTCAAAAGAGAAAAAATATTGAGTCGCGATAACGGAATAATCGAGGCACTTAAATATCCTATCAGAACTAGCTTGATAATTACACCAAGTGTGTCAGAGAGAATGTGAATGGTAGCGAACAATATTAGGATCAAAGAGCACCAATTTATTGTGCATGTAAACCCACCCCTCTCATTCACTAGTTTCCCATCTGAATGAAAGAGTATCATATTTTTCATATGCCATCTCAACCATATTGAAATCCCCACACAAAAGCCAAGTAGCAACTGGCAATGAATCAATAATCCAGTTTCAGAGCTCAGATATTTCCACAACATCATTTGAGGAATAGACATTAATAACCCCAAAAGAGTGATTATCAATGTTAAGGAGAATCCAGATGAGCCGATGTGTGGGGTTAGACCCATGATCAACCACATAGGGTAAACCCACAAAAGTGGTTGACAATTTCAGTGAGGAAGGAAAATTTGCAAAAAATGACCCCATGCAAAAAAAAATTGGTTTTTGGGGGTTCAAACGAACTTATGGTTCAAGCAAACCCAAATGGGGTTCGATAGAACCCCTCTTCGAGAAAACCCATTTAATGTCGGGTCCCACATTTCCTAAAAAAATAAGCAAAAAAAAAGCTTGTGGAAAGGGGGTTCGAATGAACCAAGGTTTGAATAAACCCTAGTTCAAGCGGACCCCTAGTCGAACCACCCTTTTCCCCCATTCTCCCCTCATGGCACCAAAAAACTCCAAAAAATTTACCTTTGAAGCACAAGTTGAGGATGAGAATGGAGGAGACTTCATAGACCCAATGGGATGATGGTATTCCTAAAGAACGACCTATCCAATGAATATAATTTCAATATGTTTTGGTTTTATTATGTATTTATTTTTTTATTTTGATTAAACATAGGTTTTCACCGAAAATCAAGCTCTCTATTTTGTACATGTGGAAAAATAGTAGATTATCAAAATAAAATTCTATAAAATATGTGCAATCTAGGTATTGTTGTCCTTGATCCAATAAAAAAAAATTGAATTTTGATACATAAAAGAAAAGTTATGTTGTATATGGTCCGCCTATGTTTCAATTGTAATTGGTTTGACTTCGAAACTTGATTAAGGAAAAAATATTCAATAAAACACTATGAAACCAAATGAAAGGGCTATATATCATAGTTACAAATCTAAATTTGAAAAAAATAGAATTTTATCCTTCATGAAAAAAAAATTATGTTGTATATAGTGAGCGTCACTCCTTAAAAATGTTGTTTACTGAAAAAACTAGTTTACAAAGGAGATAGAAAAAGAAGTGCAATATGATTCCAAATTTTTTGAAAAGAATATATTTAGAATCTATAGACAAAATATTACAAATCACTAGTTTCCATCATCTTCAAATTCCTCACAGTTTAGCCACTATAGGTGCTCAAAAGTGAAGATTTAATTAGAAAAAGTTATTTTAGTGTTTAGTTTGGCCAAAAATTGTAAACCAGTATTGTGGGATCACCCCACAAGCATGCCATTGTGGGAAAAAAAGGGTGAATTCTCTGCCACGTCTAGTCTCATGATCATTACAAAACATTTTACGGGCTAGCCAAATAGATCGACAAGTTGACGCAAGCAAAAAACCAAGATTTTCACTTCTTGGAGACAAAGCACTTCAATACCAGCATACTTTTGCACAGTATCCCTAATGGAATACTTCCTAGAGAGGTCTATCAGACCTCAAACACTCCATGAGAGGAAATTCATGAGTGAAACTCCTCCATATCGTTGAAGTCTGAATCCTCAATCAAAGTAGAGAAGCGATTCTACAAAAATTATGGAGGAATTGAACCAATTTGTATGTTTGGAGAAGAAAACCTTTATTTCTCCTGCACATATTCTCCTTCTTCTAGAGGTGGAGAAGGGCTATGAGACAACCTTTGAACTCCTAACATGGGAGTAGATTCAATTGGTTGTGCTATCATGACAGTCATAGGTTGAGGCGTAGCCTTAGGCCTTAGTCGTATTGAAATATTGACATACCCAACCTGGGTCTCTTTTCCCTTCATCGAAGGGTTTGAAATATCTTTAGTTGGCTTTGAGACTTTGGAAACCATCCAAAATCCATTGGAATTATTTTTATGGTTCATAACCATTGTCCATTTCTCCTCATATTTGGCAGTAGAAGTATTCGCCTGATGAGACTTTTTAGAATCCCGTGATTGTGAAGTAGTATGAGGAACTCACATCTATAACATATGTTTGGAAGATTGAAATAAGTGACTTTCTAGGTATGTCAGAGAGCTCCAATTTTAATATCAATGGACTCCTTCAAATCTTATGAAATTTCCACTTGAACACAGACCCTTTTCTGGGGTTGAGCTTGAAAGAACCTATCTGGCTCAATACAAATGACCTTCCCCAGAGAGGACACAATATGGTTTAGAAAAGGAACACAAGTGAAAGGAAAACCCAAAAACTCAATCTAGACTGGGACTCATAACTTGGTATCATTTGAGATAGTGAATTCATGGGTCTACGAGTGGAAAACCAACAAGGATGACCAAACATACCAGGGAGCATGATTTAGGATTTCCTTAACATGACTAACCTCCACAAAATGGAAAGAAAAAAATCCTTAGTTAAATTTGTGACAATGTCAAGGTGGACCTCATGAGGGACCCAATCCTTGTGGACCCATTCTTTAAGCACACTTTTAGGGGGATTCCTCCCAACAAAATAACCAATAAGAGTATGTTTCTCAAGCCATTGACATGCAGAATCAAAATCAGGCAAGGGTAAAACCACATCAGCCAGGGAGTCAAACGGCTTACCTTGTGAAACACTTTCGAAACAAATTTTCGGGTTCATTTGTTCAAAGGGGGAGTCATTATGTAGAGCCATCAAACTGCCAACACCAAAAACAATGATTGGGTTAGAGCTGGTTGAAGGCATAATAAAACCAATAAGTTCGCAATAAATGTAGACATACACACAATAAATGAAAAATTTTGTGCCTATGGCACACTATGATGCAAGAGGGGCCAAGGACGACCTATACATAAGAAACCTTAGCAAAGCTCATTCACAACCACTATTCCTGCACTTTTATATTTTTAAATGGTTGATAAACCTATAAATTTTATAAAAACACTATTTGAACCTTATTTTTGAAACATATTCACATTCATGCATACATTCAATCTTCTAAATCTTTTACACAATTAATTTAGAATCCCCTTTTCACTTTTTGAATTATGATTTTTGGCTATACTCTTCCTCTAAATATTCTACAACTTTATTTTGTGTCATGTCCTATTTCTAGTCAATCTAAGTCTATACATATTAGGTCTATGGTGTGTCTTCCCTATTTCTACTTTCTATGTGTTTTTTGTTCTTGAGTATGATTTTTCTTCCTACTTTTCTCTTCCCTTCTTGTTGTTGGACTTTTAGACTTTCCCTTTGAAGATAAGAAAATATTAAAGGTGAATAATATAGAATATAATGCAATATACACACAATACCTTCACCTAAAACCTTTCTTTCTCCTCAAATAAATCTAGAGTGCACCATGGCTCTGCTTATCAACTTGATTTACTCTTTTGATGTATTGATGAAAAAATATGATTTCTTATGAACCAAACAACATGATGGTAGGACCAAGATGATAATATGTCATATGGATAGAATGAAGATATGATGAAGATGAAATAGATAAATAAATGCAACATTATAATAGTATGATTAGACTAGATTCTGAAATGGGGTGAGACACATATCATTTATAGAAATTTCAAAAGGGAAATCAAGGGCCAAGATATATTGGTTAGTGGATGGCTAGGATTGATTGAGGATTAGGGTTTGGCTCAAAATTTGTAGTCATGTGACAAGTGTCACATGAGAGATAAGGGCTAGGTTTAGGATTTGATTAGGGAAACACTAGGGCATACCCTTATGTGAATGACTAAGATTTGGAGATGTATAAAATGGATGGATGAGATGAAAACTTATTTTGACTTTTGCATTCTTTCACATATGAGAGGACAAAGTTGGGAAGGATACTTGTCACATGATGACAAGTTTAGATTGCAATCCATGTGAATGATTGTAATGACTATGATTAAATAGGCAAGGATTGAGGGAAAAGTAGAATTGAATATTGGAGGGTAAGGTAATGGGAATTAATTAGCTTAAATCAATTAATTAATTAATTTAGGTGGAGTATTTTGCGATAATTTTGGCTTGATTAAATAAATATAAATCTATTTAATTAAAGTGGGGAATAATTAATTAAATAAATAAATAATTTATTTAATTAATGGCTAAAGTAAGGTGGGATAACAGTGACGGGTAAATTAATTAATTAAAATTGTAAATATTTATTCAATTAATGGCCAAGATAAGCTAAAATCAAGTTTGGTTAGGTATGGAAAAATTTGGGTGTCTACACCCTTATTATCATGCCCATTTTTTATCCTTGACATCTCATCCTATAGTTTGAGTCTTGTGATATGGCTAACGCAAAATCCTTGACAATTTTGCCTATGTTTTTGTTCCCCTCTTCACTTCCCAACACATGCCATATTGTTTCTTCTAGTCTATTTTTGGTTCCTTTACATTCAAAGTGGAATATTTTCCAACCATGATCATTGTTCAAATTTGAAGTGGTGGGTCTACATGATGACCAACCTATTATTTTTATGGAGGATATAAAAGAGCAATTATTTTCATTTGGGATCATCATCTACACCAAACCAAATGTATTTTAAAATGAATTTTGAGCAGTTGTGTTTGAGTGTGGGAATCTTAGGATGAAATTTGAAGTGGTGGGTGTGCATGATGGCCAACCTAGTGATTTTAAATGGT
Source organism: Sequoiadendron giganteum (assembly GCA_007115665.2). Classification (NCBI taxonomy): domain Eukaryota; kingdom Viridiplantae; phylum Streptophyta; class Pinopsida; order Cupressales; family Cupressaceae; genus Sequoiadendron; species Sequoiadendron giganteum. Next base: position 60,165,828 of record CM021108.1, on the reverse strand, counting down.
GATCTCATACAAATTTCATACTTGAGATTCATTAAATATGGGCTCTAGTTGTATTGTATTGATTTGATTTACAATTGCTATTGGTATGAATTGTTGTTTCTATATAATTATTTAAATGTAATAAAATCATTATTATAATTAAAAAGATAAAAAATTATATGTATATTCATTGGTCATTATAGTAATAAGATTGGGTGTTATGTTTCCATTGTTGATTGTAGTGTAATAAAATTCTTGATGTATAAATAATAATTTAAATATGACTTGTCACTTATCTAATATTTGATTAAATAACAGGACTCAATAATGTTTTTATTCAACTAATAAGTGTTTGCACGAAAGGATAATAATTAGATTTGCATTATTATTTTTTCCAAGACATTGCAATGGTATCAAATTTGGCAATCTTACTAACATATGTGTTCAAATTTTAACTTTGCATGCTTCAATTTTGTGCAGCATAGTGATAGAGCAACCTGATATCACTTGAGGGATATTAGGAAATAAATTTTATTTGTATAGAGATCAAAGACTAAACCATCCCTTATAGATTTTTTTTTTAACATAAAAGTATGGTAGAAAGAGAGAGAATAACAAATGTAGGCGACAACCCTAAGGATCAAGCTGAAATAATGTTTAATTTGATGATTAATATAATGGAACAGTTGCATAAACCTAGAAAATTGATAGGTGAAGCCACTTAGAGACACAAACAAAGGACTATTCATGTTTTAGCTATAAGACCTACCTGACCTACCTTTTTCAATAAGGAGGTGGAGGATCTAGAGCTTGAAGCCCATAACCCACTATTGGATGATATTAGGGTTTTTCATGAAGAATACATAGCTCTTCTTGAGGAGATCCAAAGTTACATATCACTCACCAAACCAATTATATTAACATGAAGAGTCCCAAAATGGTTATATACACAAGCCTAGGCCGCAAGCCTTTTAGAGAGATGTGTAGCAAGATTTGGGAAATTTGACACTCTTTTCCTATGATGGATCTAATAAATTATTAGCTCAAGGTGGGTATAGTAGCTAGAAACATACACATATCTCAAATTTATGGTCAAAGATGAAGTAATCAAGATTTCCACCTTGAATTTGGAGGGTACTACATATGAGTGGTGGTGTGATTAATTGTACAATTTTTTTATTGAGAGGTTTGATTAGAAGGATCTTGAAGTTTATTTCAATGATTTGACTTAGCTCAAGTGGTGTGGCTCAATGGAGAACTATGTAATTGAGTTTATTAAGCTATCAATGATGGCACTAGACATCACATAAACAAGATTGACTATGCTCTTTATTAAAAGGTTAATTGAATCTCTCAAGGGGCTAGTCGAGGATTTTGAACCAGCTACCCTATAAGAGGACATGAAATGAGATTTGGTTGTAGATACTTCCATGTTAGCTCAAATAATTTCTAAACCAAAAACTTTATTCAAAATAATATCTTTAACAAAAATGTACATTAAACCAAGGTTTTTTCCTCAAGACCAAACATTGAGTTGAGGAATGAATTAAGAAGGAAGAACATGTGTGCTTCAGCTACCAAGAGCTATGGTCACCTCAACATACATGTATTAGGAGAGGAAAATTTATTACATTTTAGATAAGGTTTGATGATTGATCAAGAGCCGAGGAAATAAAACCATGGAGTGAAGAAGAACCCAAATAGGAGCTTGGAGAAGAAGAAGATCAACAAAAAGAGAGAGGTCATCTTAGGAGTAACTCTTTCCACATCGTCTATTAATCTAAGGTACAACCCCTTCTACACCTATGGGGTCTTGCAAGGTCAAAGGGTTATTTTACTCTTTGACACCATTGTTCATTTATGAGGGACTAGCGGCTAGGAGATACCTCAAGAAAAATGAATTTGAAGGATTCAAAACTATAGTGGTTGGCAATCTCACCATCTAATGTAATATAAATATCTCCAATTGAATCTTAATATGGAAGGATACAATATGAAGGATGAATTATATGTTTTCAGTATGGTCCTAACTATGAAGGATTAATTATATATGGTCCTAAGTATCCAATGGATTCACTCATTAGGAGAGATCACATAAAATTTATAGACCATCAAACCAAAGTTTTAGTTGCAAAGAAAATAAGTGGTATCATGGGGAATGATGAATAAAGTTCCAAGGATTGTATCAATTAAGAGAATGGTGAGGATTTTATGTTACAATAAATATACATAGGTAACTTAGTGTTTAGTGACTATAACAAAATTTATTGAAGGAAAGAAGGAATATTGTGTGGATGTATAAAGCATCTTGGACAAGCACAATAATATATTGAGTAGAATTTCTCTAGGGAGATCGCTAGACAAAGGATTTGAGCATGTCATTAAGTTGGAGGAGAGTGTTAATCCCATCATCAGTACTCCCTACTATTTGTTGGACTTTTCGTTGCACCAAAATATCAACATGTCAATGCCCGATACAAGCTTCGGTTAAGAATCACAGGAGGCAGTTAGACCATGTCACAAACCCAAATGATAGTTCTACAAGGAAGACCAAGGGTCACACCTTGCAATAATCCCCCCCCTAGCACAAGAATGCGGTTTGAACCTGTGACCATCTCTAATACCAATTGTTGGACTTTCTATTGCACCAAAAGATCGACCTATCAATGCCCGATACAAACTTCGGTTAAGAACCACAAGAGGCGGTTAGACCATGTCACAAACCCAAGTGCTAGTGATGCAAGGAAGACAAAGGGTCACACCTTGCAACATTATTAACCTAGGAGACATAAGGGGTAAATACAAAATTCCATTAACAAACTATTGTAAATGGGGCACATCAAACCTAGTTCAAGTACCTTTGCTTCTTCAGTGGTTTTGGTGAAGAAGAAAAATGACACAATGTAAATGTACATCGAGATTCACATGGAAATAAACAAGAAGACTATCAAGAATTGATAATAGATTCCTAGGATTGATGAATTGATATCTATTAGCTTCATGAAGCAATCTATTTCTCAAAAATAGATCTTAGATTAGGCTACCATCATATTAGAGTCCAAAAGGAGGATATTCACAAGATGGATATTTGGTGTCAATATGGGTACTATGAGTTTTTTGTCATGTCATTTGGTTTGATAAACACTCAAAAAACTTTCTAATCATGCCTGAATTATATTTTTGTAAGAAACTAGGAATTTTTTTCCTTTTCTTCTTTGATGATATTGTGATCTATAGAAAAATGTTGTAGGAATAACTATGACAAATTGGTGAAGTTTTGGGAACTTTGGAAGCATAAGCACATTTTACCAATGAGTCAAAGTATGAGTTCAATATGGCAAAGATATTTTATTTAGGTCATATCATCAACACAAAGGGAGTGTAGGTGGACATGGAGGAGATCAAAGCAATTCAAGGCTTGCATCCCTTTAGGACCTTAGCACAACTATGAGGAGTTTTTAGCCTTTGCAACTACTATAGGAATTTTGCTAAGGGTTTCTCCCAACTAGTTTCTCCCTTAATTGATCTAAAAAATAAGATATATTTCACATGAAATAAAAATGCACATCGAGAATTTGATGTACTAAAAGAAGTTATGAGCTTGTGTCTTGTGTTAGCAATTTTGGATTTCACTCTTCCTTTCACATTGGAATGTGATGTATCAGGAGAAGGAATTGGGATTGTGATCATGTAGAAAAATAACTTGAATGATTTTAAGAGTTGAAAACTCAACTAGGTGAAAAAATAACTCTCCATATATTATAATGTGTAGACACTTCAAATTTTCCTAATCGATATTACGCATCTAAATTTCTTTTCTAACACTATTTCATTCTAAATCACCTCCTTTCTAACTATTTAATTAAATAATCTAATTTTTTTAATTAAATTTATCATTTTCTCTTATTAATCAAATAAACAATTTTATTGGATTAATTCATCCCCCTTCATACTAATTTTCATCCCATTTAATTAGATAATGCAAATTATTTAATTAAGCTTCCTATGTCTTCACATTTGATTAAATAAATCTAACTATTTAATTAAAGCTATCATTCTTCCCCATTCCTCTAAAATCTCCTAAACCACACCTATGTTAATTAATCTTATCTACTTTCAAATTCTCATTAGTCTGTTCAACATCATTTAGCTCATGTTGGTGTAATTAAATATTTTGTACCTTGTCCTAGGTCATAATTACACCTTAGTTAAGTTTACTTGGGGACCACATAGGAGTTGTTGGAGAATTTTCACCTTTGGTGGACTTATCCTCTTATTACTTTATCACTTCCATCTTTCATGGACATATCATGTGATTAGGTTTTCACCTTTTGTGGGTGATCGACTATTTGTGGTGGTTATCACATTATCACTTTCCACTTTTGGTGAAGTGATAGTTTTTCATTGTTGTTTCATGTCATAAGATTACAACACTTGTCATAATCTTATGCACTCCTATGTTCTCACCTTGGCTAAACCAAGGGGTCTCTACTACATACACACACATTGATATCTATTATCATTGACATTGAATACAGTTTATTCTTGTCACATTATTTTCTTTTTTCTTGTGTTTTTCATTTGGTCCATAGATCTTGGCATCCATAGCCAATTCTAACATGGTATCAGAGCATGCTTGATTCTAACATGGTATCAGAGCGGGTTGGGTGCCATTGGAGAGTCTTTTCCTAAAGAGAGGTACCAGATTTGGGGAGGTTTCATTTTTTATTTTTTTATTGCAGGTTCATATTGGAGCTTGTTGGTGCAAATTTGAGCTCACCATTGTGTCTAGAAGGCTTGAGAAAGTCAGATTTGGCTTTTGATTCACTCAATTTGATCACCATTTGCATTTTTGACAAACAAGGGTTTGTTGAAAATCATTTTTTATTAGAGCCGTCATCACTTTTGCTTCAAAAATCTAGTTTTTACTCATTTGTAGGAAAAACGATTTCTGGTTTTGTAGCCAGCATCAAAATTTGAATGGGGTATTGTTTAGATTTTGCATATCTTGCACAGATCTGGAGAAAATCGCAATCCAAAAAGCGTTGGACTTCATTTTTATACTGGCTGAAGGTTTAAAAAATCAAATTTTCGTTTTCTGCTTTTTGGATCAAAAATCAATTTCTGGGTTTTGTTTCTAGCATCAAAATATTTCTGGGTTTTTATTTTTGTTTACAAATAGTGAGTAGATTTTTGAGAAATCAAATTACAAATAAATGGTTTTGCTAGAAAACCTGTTTCCTATAGGCTAAATTCAATTTTTTTCAAAAAATTCATAACTTTTGGCCACGGAGTCCATTTTTGGCAAACAAGATATTGATGGAAAGTTAGTTTCAAGCACTTCATAATGGTGTAGGCCATTTTTTTCAGATTTGGTCATCTACACAAATTTGAGGTTATTTTTCATCATGGAGGCAGATGTGAACATTTATCAGTGCATGAACTATTTCCTTTTTTGTATGCATTAGGTTTGCATTTTCTTTTTAATTATGCATGTTTTCCTTTTACAATTGTGGGGTATTGTAATAAATGAACTTACATAAAGTTCCATCAGGAGGGTTTCTTGCATAATAATCTAATTAGAGTGTAGTTGCACTTTGATCTCATCTTCATATTGATGACAACTCACATGAGTTGTATCTGGATTATGTTGTTTCTTTTGGTGACATCGTGCTCATAGCTTGACGCATTTTGGTTCGCATCGGTTCACATCTCAAATTGAGAGCCTATGATTTAATGATCCTGAATCACATCAAATTCATATTGGGTCACATCTCAGTTTGAGATCCATTCATTTTATGGTTAATGTTCCAGAATCTTCATGGTACTTGCTCCTATGGATCAGTTTTAGTCACAGTTTGGCATCGGCATCAAGATACACATAGCTTCTAGATTTTTTCATCATATCATTCCCTCTTATGGGGGGCATCACTTATTCATCTATTGTTGCTTCATGGATTCCAGAGTTGTTCTAGTTTGTGAGTTTTTTAGTGTTCCTTGGCATCGGGTCTACTATTGTTTTATGATGATTCCACCTTGAGTCAATTAGTGACTCGCATATGGTTTCAGTAGCAAACAGAAGTATCTTTCCTTGCTTGTCATATTGAGGATTCCAGTGTTACTCCACAGTGTACTTCTAGTGCTTCTCTTGTAGCAGGTTATCTCATTGAGGGGGGCTACCTTGTCTCTCTCCTACTTCTCTCTTATGGGGGGGTCTTTTTCCTCACATGGGGTTTTTACCTTCTCATGCATCATTGAGAGCATTTCTATCTTGTATTTCATTTCTATTTTGGGGAGGAGTTTTGTCCCACTGGGTTTTCTCCTTTTCTCCATTTGTGAGAGATTGCATTGCATTTGTACATGGGTACCTAACATGGCCCAGTTGCTAGGACCCATCTTGCATTGTTTGCATTTGTGTACATTCTCCGTAAGTTGTACTTAAGGGGGGGTGTTGGTGTAATTAAATATTGTGTACCTTGTCTTAGGTCATAATTACACCTTAGTTAAGTTTACTTAGGGACCACATAGGAGTTGTTGGAGAATTTCCACCTTTGGTGGACTTATCCTCTTATTACTTTATCACTTCCACCTTTCATGGACATATCATGTGATTACGTTTCCACCTTTTGTGGGTGATCCACTATTTGTGGTGGTTATCATATTATCACTTTCCACTTTAGGTGGAGTGATAGTTTTTCATTGTTGTTTCATGTCATAAGATTACGACACTTGTCATAATCTTATGCACTCCTATGTTCTCACCTTGGCTATATAGCCAAAGGATCTCTACTACATACACACACATTGATATCTATTATCATTGACATTGAATACAGTTTATTTTTGTCACATTATTTTCTCTTTTCTTGTGCTTTTCATTTGGTTCATAGATCTTGGCATCTATAGCCAATTCTAACATGGTATCAGAGCATGTTTGATTCTAATAGCTCCATTCAAGTCAAATAAACCCATGGTTTATTAACTCCAACTTGCACAACTAATTAATTTTCCCAAATTAATTAAAAGACTATTTTCCATCACACTTGTATGAGAATATTCCAATGGATTATTCCTTATTCATTTACTCTCTTCATTGACTTTCTCACCCAAGCCTTGATGGCTTATACACAAGCTATCTTATCTCTCAACCAAACCTTTACTCCTCTTACATGACCCTTAATATCCTTCACCCACAAGCCTTTACTTCTTCACCCACAAGGTTTTACTCCTTACATGCTCTCTTCCCAGAATGTGCACACACATGTGTGAGAATGTATAACCATCACATCTCTTCTCCTTGTGACACTTGTCACAAGGCTAATCATCCTTCAATCCTCTCATCAATTAGAAACCATTGATTAGGAAAATGAATCTCAACCCTTGATTCAACCATTTTCCTTATAAATAGGACTCACTACTATGAGAAAGGGATCCACTTCTTGAAGCAAATCTATGTTACTCAATTCCATACTTTCTCTCACCCATTTTTATCATTTTTAGCTCATATCTTGTATCAATCTTTATCCATAATCCATAATCTTGAAGCTTGTTTCAGCAAAGGGATTGGAAAAGGGCTATTATTTCACATCAATATGGCACCAATCCTCCTATGGGATGAGGTTTGTGAAATTTAGATAGATTTCATTCATGCATTTCTTGTTATTTCTTATTTGTGTCAATGGTTTCCATGTTTACACTTTCAAGAATTTTATAGGGAGTTTGACCTAATTTAGGTAATGTGACTAATTTATTTGTGTTTTAATCATGTTTGGCTTAGGTTATGATCATACTCACATAAGGAAATGCTAGTCATAATGCACACATTTGTCAAATTCAAGAAATACTTGGTGGGTGCCTAATTTATGGTCAAAAATTTTGATCACAAAAATTTGAGATATTTTCTAAATTAGAAGGATCTAAATGACTATGAAACATAGAAAAAGAGGGGCTATGATGTCAAATCCCATTTTTCTAGGTTATAGTTTCATTCAAAAGATGAGATCCTAGAATCTTAGAGTAACTATCCAGCCAAGAGGTGAATTAAGTCAAGATTTAGGGATCTTGCAATCTCTCCTTTATACAAGGACAAGGTGGTGAGTTGGATCACAATTTGGGGAGAAAAAAATGAGCTTGTAAGAGAGGGGGACCAATCATGTCAAGGCCCTAGGTCATGAAGGGCCAAGAGCAGGAGTTTTCCCTAACTTACCTCAGCTTAAGGGAGTGTTAGGAAATCCAAGACAAGAATGATGAGGACTATAAGGTCCTTCAAACACCTTGTGGACTTGAGACTAAAAAGGGGACTAGGCAAGTCATTTTTTGGGGTCAACTTTGTGTCTCAGAGAGCTCTTTGTTCGAAGATGAAAGCGAGGCTCTGGGATGACAACATGGCACACTGGCATCTCTCAAGTGTGCTAGTGTCTATACGACTAGAGAACTAAAGAGACAAGGTTGGACTCAAGAAAATAGAATAATGGACTAGCTAACTATGTTTGAAAGGCCAAAATGACACTAGGACATAGATAAAATATGTATGAATATGATATAGTAAATAAATAAGAGTAAGGATAGCGAGGATGATCTCAAAAATATGTTTGTTTTCCAGCTAGCTCCAAGATACTTCTACTTGCACACAAAAGAGAGGAGAATGGTTGGGGGATTGTATAGGGGTTTGCCTCAGTCAAACCCTTGCTTTGTTGTTTCCACCTCCATAGACAACCAAGACGATGATAATGGAGAAAATTATGATAAAGAAAAGAATGGAGTAAAGAGCACTAAAGCACTACAAAATAGTGTTATGCTACTCAACCAAATCATAGAGGAGAGGAGTAGAAATCTTACCACCTCCACCAAGATCTCACTAGCTAATGCAGGATAAAATGAGAGGACTAAAGACTCTACTGCAATGGTTTTCATTCCACACTTTTTCTATGGAGTTGACAGAGTGTTGATGTTGTTGTTATGGAGCACAAAAATACTTCTTGAGAGTGAATTTGATGCTTGGAGTTGTGTGTAGAAGATTAGGATTGCTAAGAGAGATGAAATTAATGCTTAGAGTCTTGAATAAATTAGGAGAGATTGAATTTGAAGTGGAGATGAAGGAAAATGTCCATATTCGGGTCTGTTGGTCGAAGGGGGTGTTACAATTTGACTTCCAATGGGAATTGTAACGCCTCTACAGGATCTAGCCGTGGAAATCTACCAGGGATGTAAGCATGCCAAATAGATTTTTGTGTGATGCACAAGCATCCCTGATAGATATTCTTTTCTCGACACCTAAAATGAATGCCAAGTGGAATGAAGGAAGCGATCTTATTTGGAATGTTTCCTTCAGATTTCATTTTCTAAAGTGAGGATGTGTAAAAGGGGAATTTGCATAAGGGGGGGAAATTTTCTCCTATACATTTTTCTCCCACTTTAGTGTGCACGAATATTGATGAGTTCTTCAATAAAGTAGATTGGAGAAGTAGTAGAGTTAGAAATGTATACCTAAATCATCAAGGAAGCAAGCCACGATCGGACGAACCTAAGAGTGTAGGATTAAAAAAGGACTTCATAACTCCGTAGAACTATGAAGTTGAAGAGAGAAAGCATCTTACAGGCCCATGGACCTACAAGGAAACTGTATTCCAAGATCTCTCACTTGAAGGAGACCTAGGAAGTAAGTACCTTACAGGCCCGTAGACCTGCAAGGAAGGTGTATCCCAAGATCTATCGCTTGAAGGAGACCCAGGAAGTAACTGCCTTATAGGCTCGTAGACCTACAAGGAAGGTTTATCCAAATATCTCTCACTTGAAAGAGACCCAAGAATTAAGTGCCTTAGAAGCCCACCGACTTGCAAGGAAGGTGTACCCCCAAGATCTTTCTCTTGAATTCTACCTAGGAAGTAAGCGCCTTATAGTTCTATAGACCTGCAAGGAAGGTTTATCCCAAGAACTCTCACTTGAAGGAGATCCAGGAAGGTGGAATCCATAGATTCAATAAGCATCTTTACAGGTGCACCTACAAACATACATGTCTATCCATAGATAGAACATGTCAGGAAGTAGCCACATAAGCAAGTAAGCGGATAGTCACATAGACCGTCAACAAGTCAAAAGACTTTCAAAGGGGTCCCTTGGGAACCCTTCAAAATGAAGAGGGGTCCACTCAAGGGACATGTCATTTGAAAAGAGGTGTCTAGTTGGGTTTTCCCCAAGCTAGATGTAAAGACATGAAATAGGTCTAGTTGGGCTACCCACAAGCTAGATGTCATAGAATTCATTTGAGGTAAGAAAAATTCCAAAGGGGTCACTTGGGAACTCGACGTGAAGAAAGGGGGTCCACTCAAGGGACGCACTATTTGAAAGTAGGTTTCTTCTTTCTCAAATCAATTCATCATCAAGGAATCCTTCTAAAATATGTTCACTTCATCAAGGAATTTGAAAGGAAGAATATGCCCCCACTTGAGGGGAAGATCTAAGTTGTTCCTACTTCGTATGAAGGTTCTCAAGTTCTTTCTTTATGAACCCATTATGATTGAGGAAACATGTTTTGTTAGGGTTTCAAGTTGAGAATGCAATTCTTATAAAGAGGTTTGTGAATATTCTTGAGAAAATATTCATTAGCCATGAATGCATTTTTTGAATATCAAAGTGATGCAGAGTTGGCGTTGTCACACATGAGAGGGACAACTCAAACAAGGAAGAAAGAAAGATAAAGGAGAAAAAAAGAGGAAAGAGAGCATGAACAAAGGGCATAGGGGTATCCTTATATTTCGGGGTCATAACTTATCATAAATATATAGAAGTATAATAATAGTACTATATAAATAAACTATCATCAACCCCCTACTATATCAGGCCATGTGAAGAATTCACTAGAAGACAAAGTAAAAATAAAAAATTGTGTCAACATGGAAGGGAAGCCTAAATGCCCCAAGTGGTTTGCATCGTCCCCAATTTTTTGAAAGTCAATCACAAACATGGAAGAATGATGATACAAATAGAAGAAGGTTTATAAAACAAACACCACACTGGTATCCAAGCACCAACAGGGGTGATGAGGGTCATTTAGGCATGCATAGCATGATTATATGGAAAACATATCACAACGCATTGAACCACCAAAAACATATTTGGTCTATTAGGGGAAGAGGATTCCCCCAATTAGGCCCCTCGGGTTTCTCAACTAAGAGCTCTTGATTGAGAAATGACTCTCTTTCTGCTTAATTATATGCTTTTTGGTTATTGCATTTAAAGGGTATGGTTGAATAGGGTTCTATTGTGTGTGATAAGTGTGGCTAAATGCTGGAATGAAATGAAACTAAGATAACTCTAAAATTTAAATAAAAGAAAGTGTAAACTATATGCAAAGTAAACTAAATGACCTAAATGTATGTAATCTAGAGAGAAATTGGAAATCACAGAGATAGTGCACCTAGGAATATAAAGTGGCAAAATAGGAGCTTTGAAATGTTCAAGGATCTACTGAAAATCTACATCGGGACACTTATGCTAGAATGGATGACCTAGTTCTTCTCTCGGGAAAATATCTTGAATTGGGTTTCTGATAAAAGGGTATCCAAAAATGTCAAAAACACTTTTTCAGGCCTGGTATGGGGACAAGGTCACCATCGGTCACCAATGATGGTGACCTAGTCCTCCTAGTACTTTTGAGAGTTTCAAGGTTTGAATCTATGGGGCCCCACTTTCACTTCCCTTTCTAATAGATACCTGTGTCCGAATCTTCAAAAAATGACTTGCAAGTTGTCCTTTTGCTCCTCCTAGGGTTTGATGACTTCAGTTGACTTAGCTGGAATGATGGTACCCTTTTCAACACTTTAATCCTTACCAAATTTGCATACAACCTGCAAACCACACATTTAAAGACAAATAAAATGTAAAGGTTAGAGATTAGGGGTTTTCCTTAGTCAAACCCCATTAATGGTAATCAAACCTAAATGAGATGGAAATGGAAAGGAAAGATGATTAAATGATAAACAAATGCAAACACTCACCAAACCTTTAGTTGAAGATGTCTTCAACATGTAAGAACTAGCTCCAATGGAGGTTGCTTGAATGCTTGCTCGAGAAGTTTGAGTGCAAGAGTGCTTGTGAAGATGAAAAATGATCTTAGGGGGGGAATGAAGGTGAAAACCCTTATTTATACAATATATGACCTAATTTCTTGAAAATAGCACATAATAGGCCGACCTTAGGGTTTTAGAGATAAATTCTCATTAGGTTTTAGTTTTAATTTTAAATTTTATGCCTATATGGACTAGGTTGCCCAAGGTGGCAACCTAGCTCACTTGGACAAATTCAAGTGGTGGTTGACAATTAAATGATGTTTAATGATGATTATCTAGCTTGCCTCTCAAAACACACTTAATTCGGGCCTAAAAGTGCATTAAGGGACCAATTTATCATTAAAAGGGGTTGAATTAGTGATAACAAGCCTAGGAAAGTGTGAAAATGCATTATAACACTTTACAACACTTTGGCACAAGGCTTGAAAAGGGGTTAAAAGGGATTTTTTAGGTGAATTATGTTGAAAGGGTCTTAGAAAAGTCCAAAGGTGTGTTACAACACTTCACAACACCTTTGTAAAACACTGCTAAATTGTTGTTGATTTGCAACATTTAAGGCCAAATCAAAGCAAATTCAAGCCAGAATCCAAGGGAAAAGGCCCAAATGAGTGAAAAAAGTGTCAAGGCTACACTTTTTGGTGACACACGCATACACACATCTAATCTAAAGATAAAGAAGAGGCCTTACCCTAACACTAATCAAATATGAGGTCGTTAGCTTCCCACTCTAGATCATCATAGGGGGAAGGAGGGCAAGATTATAGTGGTGGAATGTTAAGGGGAGGAACTTTTGACCCTCCCACAACAAGGGATAAGGAAGAGGGACTAGAAAGATCTCCTTCAGTTAGCTCTTGTGGGTCTAAGGTGAATGACTTCACAAAGATCACTGACAAGGTTGGAACTTCATACATAGAATTAAACATGCTCTTGATAGGAGTGCCATGTTTCACCATTGAAAGACAGACAAGGTTGTGCCTGAGGTTCACCACTAAGCTCGCCAAGCGATTTGCGAATGGTGATGAACTCGAGAGAGGTCAGGACTGGCTCTATTACTAAGAAAAAACAAGTCAACATAGGGTCACCTTTTAGAGAAGGTGGGATCCTCTTACGTCCTTTGTTGCTGGAAGGACCACTCTCTACCTTCTTCTTCGTTGGGGGAGGTGAACTCCCCATAGACAAGGCAAGAAGGGTAGAGGAAGAGGAGGAGGAAAGAACCACGGTAGATATGACTGAGATGTTATTCATATCTTTGGGTTTTGGGAAAGGCGTGACATCTAGAATAGATGTCAACAAAGGCGGCTCCACTGAAGGGGCGATGAACACCTGCACCTTTCTAGGGTGAGGTACACATGCATTTTCAATGGAATCCAAAAGCGATATATAAATGGTTTAAATGGGAATAGAAGGGAGGAGAGAGGAGGACACAATAGGAGGCCCTAATACAAGGGAATTCATCTGCTCTTCCTTCCTCTAGAAGGTGGATTGCTCAACCAAGAGAGCCTTTCATTGATGCTTGTATTCGTGTGCAAGGTGAGTCCTGTGACTCTTTGAACTAGAGGTTGGAGGTTGGGAAGGAGCAGATGGCTTCTACTCAACCATGTGAGTGTCCATATTTGTTTCTAGTGGAGGGACAAAATATTGAATGGAAGCAATTGGGGCAATTTTAGAAACAGCAAGGGGAGTCAGCTCTAACACCTCAACCGTGGGCATTTTCCCATTCATTGCTTTAGGAGCAGAGTCAGTAGGAGGCTGCAGAGGCCAGGCCATAGAGAATTTCCCATGGGGGGATTTCTATCTACTGTATCGAATGGTTCTAGGCTCCATGGGTTGGATAGGAAGATCGAACGTGGGATGCTTGGGCCTTCGCTAAGTGGGCACCATAGGATTATCTCATAGGCACGACGTGGAAGAGGATGGCACCACAACAAAGTGATAGGAAGCATCATGTTGAATAGTGAAAGAGGAAGGAGGATTTTTGGACTGCTTCTCTCCTACATGCCTTGACAACATCACTATCAAATTTCAACCAAGCCCTATATGAAAAAACATAAGGCGAAGGAGGGTATCTCACTTTCGACTTGGAATTCCCTTTCTTATAATTTTGATATGTGTGATATAGGAGGTCCTTCCTAGGTGAGAGAGGACCAACAGGTGTAGGACGAAAGTAATCTAAGGAGTGAATACCACTTGAAACTAGTGGTCTATAACTAGTGTCATGGATCACATGCCTTGAACCCTCATGAGTGAATTTCAAACACTTATGCACAACCAAAGGAACTGCATTCATAGTTACGATCCAAGGGATAGATAGCTTCAATCTTAAGATTTCAGACCCTAGGATAATGTCAAACATAAGGTTCACATACTTAGGTCCAATGATAATTGAAAAGACAATACTACCTATAGGAGGTACAAAAATTCTACGTGTGTGCGGACGATACTCAAAAGTGCATCATATCCATCCTTATGTAGGAAGTTTATTAACATGATCTCCTCTATTATAATATTCACTTGAGACATCAGATCAATGAGAAAACCTACTATGGTGTTTCCATATATCCTTGCAGGAATATAGAGAGGAGATGGTTCTAGGTTAAAGCCCATCGGCAGGTCCTATGAAGTGAAGGTTATGCCAATACCATTTCTCATAGGCTGCACAGAGGGAATAGGTTGATGCAAGAAAGAGGCCATCATGCACACTAAATGACACTTTCAAAAATCCTCCTAGAGGTTATAGGATAAGGTAGTGACCTAATTAAGGTTTTGTCATGCACAACTTTTGGAACCTTCCATCTACGTGTACTAGGGGTCGTAAGTTGGGTCATAAGGTGGAAGCCTCACAACACTCACACCCACAAAACTCTTAGAATACAAGGAAAGGATCTTTCATTATCACAAAATGGAACCAAAATGGTTCACGTTGGTTTCACCAAAAATGTAAGAGAGGGAGACCAACCATGTCAAGGCCCTAGGTTACAAAGGGCTAAGAGCAGGAGACTGCCCTAATTTACCTCAGCTTAAGGGAATGTTAGGAAATGCAGGACAAGAATGATGAGGACTATAAGGTCCCTCGACCACCCTACAGACCCTAGACTAAAAAGGGGTCTAGGTGAGTCAATTTTTTGGGTCAACTCTATGTCTGATAGAGCTCTTTGTCTGAAGACGAAAGTGCGGCTTCGGGATGACAACATGGTGCGTTGGTGTCTCTCATGTGCGCTAGCATCTGTACAACTAGAGGACTAAAGAGACAAGATTGGACTCAAGAAAATAGACTAATGGCCTAGCTAACTATGTTTGAAAGGCCAAAATGACACTAGGACATAGATAAAATATGTATGAATATGATAAAGTAAATAAATAAGAGAGGATAGCGAGGATGATGTCACAAAGATTTTCATTTGCCAGCTAGCTCCAAGATACTTACACCTACACACAAAAGAGAGGATAATGGTTGGGGATTGTATAAGGGTCAGCCTCAGTTAGACCCCATTTTGGTGTTTCCACCTCCACAAATAGACAAGATGATGATAATGGAGAAAATTAAGATAAAGCAAAGAATGGAGTAAAGAGCACTAAAGCACTACAAAACAGTGTTATGCTACTCAACCAAATCGTAGAGGAGAGGAGTAGAAAGCTTACCACCTCCACCAAGATCTCACTAGCTAATGGGGGAGAAAATGAGATGACTCAAGCCTCTGTTGCAATGGTGTTTATTCCACACTTTCTCTACAGAGTTGATAGAGTGTTAATGTTGTTGCTATGGAGCACAAAAATGTTGCTTGAGAGTGAATTCAATTCTTGGAGCCATGTGTAGAAGATCTAGATTGCTAAGAGATGAAATGAATGCTTAGAGTCTTGAATAAATTAAGAGAGAGTTAATTTGAAGTGGAGATGAAGGAAAATGGCCATATTCAAGTTAGTTGGTTGAAGGGGGCATTACAATTCAACTTTCAATGGGAAGTGTAACACCTCTGCAGGATGCAACCTTGGGAATATACTAGGGACGTAAGCACATTACGTGGATGCTTTCACACTACATGGGTGTCCTTGACATTTATTCCTCTATCAACACCCAAAATAAATGCCAAGTGGAATGAAGGTAGCAGGCTCATGTGGAATTTTGCCTTCAGATTTGGTTTTCTAAAGTGAGAATGTGTAAAAGGGGAATTTGTGTAAGGGTGCAAATTTTTTCTTATATAGAACTAACAAAAAAACCCTAATTCTAGGTCTAACACATGTAATGCACGAATCTAACACAAAATGTAAAGAAAATATAACTTTGTTAGAAAAACAAGAAGTAGATAATTGTGTGCACCTAATCAAATCTTGCTTTTCTAAAATGATAACAGGGACTCATTCGCCAGCAAAGGAGAATGGGTTATGGTAGGCCTTTTTGGAGAGCTCTTAATTTGGAATTGAAGCTTGTATAGTGTAGGATCTATTGCCCCTCAAACCATAATAAGGACTCATTGGCCACTAAAGGTGAATGGGTCTTATTAGGTTCTTCTAAAAAACTCTAAATCTGATCTTCAACTTCCAAATTTTCACTCCTTCCTTGCACTTTGAAATTCTTTCCTTCGAATCTAGATCTGCTAATAATCTACAAGAAAAATTAATAGCTTGTTGGTGGATAGGGGTTTGCCTAAGTCAAACCCCTTGTTGGTAATTAAATATTTGATGATGAATGAAAATTTGAAACATGTAATGTGTTTGCAATCATAATCTTAGGTGTGTCTAAGCTTAAGATACTTAATAATGTAAAGGATATTCTATTCAATAGTGTTAGAATAGAACCCTAAAATCAAATATGAACAATGCAAGTGACCTACTATAGAAGATCATGAATCCTCTCAATAAGCCACAAATCTAAATATACCTCTCTTTAGGTTGCAAGTAGGATGATCAAATAAGATAGAACCATTTAGGAAACAAGTCATTAGGCTTGGTTGTATGGTTTGTGCATCTCCCAATACCTAGAATCCCTCATGATTCAAATAATTCAATCCAACACCAGATATAGGATTCAAAATCAATAGAATCCCACCACAATTAAATTCAAAAAGGGGGTGTCCTATGTGAGGAGGACCCATTCACCACTAAAGGTGAATGGGTCCTAGCATAACTTTATACGACCATGCTTCGAGGGGATGAAATAACATAAAAAACCCATTTCAAAAATGTCAATAAAGGGATGTCCTATGTGGAGAGAACCCATTCACCACTAAAGGTGAATGGGTCCTAGAACCATTTCCTAGGACCTCAAATTTTCCAAATTAAATGTCATGCAATATCATTATTGGGTGTCGAGATAGATCCTTTGGAAAGTGTAATTAAAAGGGATTAAATTTGAATTGAAAAGCCAATTAAGCTCTAATTAACCATAATTAATTAATGAAAGCCTAGATGAGTGTGAAAGTGTAATACAACACTTTACAACACCCTAAATAAGGTAAAATTTAAGTACATTTTAGTTAAAAGGGTCCTAGATTCAATGCGAAGGTGTACAACACATTAAAACACTAAATCAAGGCATTATTGAATTAATTAATTATCAATTATTCCCAAATTAAGTATGAAAAAGGGTTTATTTTTTCTACGCTACATTTAGCCCCCACTTTAGCTTCCATATGGCACTATGTGAATATGCAAGCTAAAGAAAATAACTACTATGAACAGGATACTCATATGAATTTATTAGGGATATTGAAGCCCTCACTATAGCTACCTGAAAAACCACAATGTTAAGAACTACATCCTACAACACAGATTCATTAGTTGCTAAAAAATCCTCTTATCAAACTTCTATGAAGAATTAAATTCGAGGATAGATGTTTTCCCCCATGATTATGCTTGCTTTATGGAGGTGGAATTAGGGAAAACATGAAACCACATTGAATCACTTAGGTTGTATCATAGAGTATTTTCAAGTATCATACCACATAGTGATAGACATTTGATGAGACTAGGAGTGGAATTATGAATTGAACACAATAAAAAACATCAAAAGTAGATTCTTGCAGCCCCCAATATGCTAATTTGAATGATCTTCCTATTGGTTCTTTTTCCAGCTAAGGCTTTATAATTCTCTAAGGGGTTGACAATCCCTATACTTAAGAGTTAACAAATTTAGTGGCCAACTAATGAGATTCAATCAATGACTGAGATCTCCTACACTTTTGGCTCTGTGAAACAAAGGAGGGTTTTCCTAAATGTGTTCATAAAAACGGTTTATGCCTTAAGAACACTTCTACATATAGATACATTCCCCATTAATGCAACTAGATAGCAATTACCCTCTTTTTAGCAAAACAAAGAACAATAACGACTATCTAGAGCTAGGAAAACAAACTTAATGTAAGATTTGTATCTCGAAAGAGACAGACAGTGATTTTTTAAAATGTTCAGATCTTGAACCACCACACTTAGAGCCACAATCCTGTACTTCTAAAAGAATCTTGAACAAACTATCCAATGCCTCATCCATTGGGTAGGAGTCATATGAAACATAACCTAGACATTGTGAACTTATCACCATAATTCTTTACAATATGAGATCTTTCAGTTTTTAAAACAATACTCCTTAATAAATCCTGAGCATATTATCACAAGCCTGTAACTCCTTTTCAAGCATTTGATTAACTCATTAAGTTAAAGCAAGAAAAGGAATTACACATTCAAATATACCATTGAAACTGAATGAATAAACCATTGATAAAATCCATTCACAATCCATGACATATACACAGGAGAGCAATTATCTTAATTTTTTAGATTTATTTCAATATCAATCATTACAAAAGCATAGCATGTTTATCTTATACAATTCCCAACCTAGAATGATTTTCTAGTTAGGAACTTCAAAATACCACAATATAATTCTAACTATACATATTCTAAGCCTTAAGACCCAATAATCTAACCCCAACAATGAGCCACAAAATCTCCTTTATAGAATAGGAGAGAAACAAGCATTGGGCTCCATTGTTCATTTCAAAATGAATTTCATCCTAATGAAATGAAATTCGGATTCACTTCAAAAAACTCCTCATCATTAGAAATAACAATAAAATGAATAGAGGAATCAAAAATGGTTACACCCTTGTAACAAGATGGAGAAAGATAAAAATACACCAAGTCACCCATGCGCACATCTATATCAGACCCGAACCACTGAAACAACATCAAAAGGTAAAAGCACCATCCTAGCAACCCATATCACTTTCCTGCATCATGAATAAACACATGGCCCCAATATAGGTGACTGCTCTTGGTTCTCACTTCAGTATGAAGTGAAACCATTACCTTATTCTTGCAAATGCCAACACTAGACCCAACAACATTACACCGTGCCATCGCAGAAATTGGAGAAACTGCAAGGACCTCCTCATCCACTCCCATGAGCTCAGTCATGGCCGTGAGGTAGCTATGATAGTCTGAATCAATTTCGAACCCTTCACCTCTAGAGCCTAAAGAGAGCACAATAGGTGATGTGCAACTTCCAGACTGCTTATCCACTCCTTGGGCAACTATTCTAGGAGTACCAAGAAAAATTTGTTCCTCTATGCACTGCAAAATTCTTGCACCCACTCTAGCACTTTGTCGTACTATTGAATTATCCATTGAAGATGCTATCTCAAACTCAGTAAGCAAATTAATCTCCCACAAAAAACAAACTTAAAATGTGATGATATTGATGAGAAAATTAGCAAGCATTTATAGAGCAAGCCGGTGCAGGGAAAATTAATTGCCCAAATTGTAGTATGAGCAAGTGAGTGATTAGTGGCTAATATTGCCACCACAAAATAATTCCAAGCTTATCAAAAATCACATACAACACATCATTGCATTATCATGTGGAT
Source organism: Sequoiadendron giganteum (assembly GCA_007115665.2). Taxonomy (NCBI): domain Eukaryota; kingdom Viridiplantae; phylum Streptophyta; class Pinopsida; order Cupressales; family Cupressaceae; genus Sequoiadendron; species Sequoiadendron giganteum. The sequence continues at coordinate 60,145,922 of CM021108.1, read as the reverse complement.
ACCGCTCACACATAAGGAAATCAAGAGAAAATCCACTAAAAAACCTGCGCCATTAATTAAAATAACTTGCAGAGCGCAAATAATCCTCACACGGGTGAATAGTAACCTTTTGAATTCAAACCATCTATGTGAAAATACTTGGCAAGTCGAACGACTCAGATTGAGTCAATGATCGTTGAATAATCCACATCACCACCTGGGAAAAACATCAATCAATCACACCCCTTGCAATTAGGAACCCATGATCAAGCAGCAGGCCCCACCCAGCCCCCTTGTTTCGTGAAGCCAAGCCACATGTCACTAGCTCACAAACCTCGTGGTACCTCCAAGAACATTAATTCGATCATGTGAGGCCTACGAGGGATGGTCATCATTAATCCTCGTCATTTTATATCCACCATTGAAAAGACATCCACTTGTCACTGTTGGAGCATTAGGACAGGCCCCACTCTACCATACTTGACAGATGGTGGCATCTCGCACACCTCGCACCACTTTAGCAACATCAGCAGGAAACCTTGCGAGGTCTGAGAGGAGCAATCCAAATCAAAACTCGTGATCCGATAGTCAGCCAAACTGCATAGGGAAAAATAATTATAGTAGTGGGGCCAACTGGAAAAACCCTTGGAGGCACAATAATTTAGCCTCAAGTGGCAAAGAAAAAACTGATAGGTTGGATGAAAAGGGGCCGATAATAGCACGAAAAAAAAATCTCAGCCGGATGACTTAAGAGACCAGTGACCCCCAATAACAGGTCAATGTTAAAATATAATGTGAGGGTTTAAAAGGTACCAATCAATTTTATCATGGGTAACAAAAACCCGAAAACCTAAGCATTAGATCCCTAGCCATAAAAGGTAAACAAACATGCCCAAATCATGCAAAATTTTGACAAATTTTAAAAGTCCCATTAGTGGCTCTGACTGGGGATGTATGCCCCTACAGGCAGAGCAAGATTCTAGAGTCTTTGGGGAAGCAGACCTAATCATTGAATCACACAAGTACCTTGAAGAATGCTTTACCATGTTTGTCAATTGGAACTGGTTTACATCGAAATTGGTGGCCCTAGGCCCCCAAACAAGGGATCAAATTCTACCCCTATCAAAAAAAAAATTCTCTACTACTTGGAGTAAAACAAATCTGCAAATTTTACCTCTTGGAGTCCTTATGTTATTTAAGTAATCAACATGCTCAGAAATATCATAATTTTTTCTAATACTCCTATGCATATGATCAGTCAGTATCCCATATCCAAACATTAACTGCAACATATGACCATAATGATATTTTACCTTGGCCTACCCCTAGTCATGTTTCATTGAATGCTTATTCATTTGAGCTGAGAAATAGAAACATTCATATTTTATCTGTTCTTTGACATCACACAACTTGGCATCAAAAAACATGGCATCAACATCAATTCTCACATCAAACTGAAAAATCTCATAGAAAACTTTGTGCATGTTATACAAACCCTCTTTGCATAAAAAGGAAGATACATAATTTGGGGAATCCTCACCCTGGTGCTTTCCATATAAGCCTAGTTGCCAGCTCCTGTGTTCAAACATCCTAGAATATTTCTTGATACTACAGAGGTGGGAAACATGAGCTACATCTTTCTCCAGGAAATGTGTGAATACATTCATCTCAAGCCTCTCACAATACATCTCCTCCTACATTCCATCATCCATTCCCAAATGCAAAACCTCAAAACTAGACTCAAGCAAATCAACCTCAAAATGGGCAATAGAAAAATAGTTGTATGCACTGGCCTCCTTATGTTAAGCACCACCTATTGTATGTGTTAACTTATAAGTAAAAATTTTAGCACAAGCTGAAAAAATTTCACCAGCAATATCAATGACACCTTCGTTATAAGCTGAAAACTTTTCACCAGCAATATCAATGACATAAGGTGACAACAAATCAATCTCAGCTTCATAAAAATAGTTAGGAATACCAATAGTACCAATATATTCATCGATATGCTGGTTACCTTCAATATTATTCTTTAGATCACCGTATTGAACACACACCTCATTGTCTTCAAATTCCTCAACATTTACACAACAAACATGTTCCATTTCCAGCACATCTGGAGTATACTCTAAGTATTCATCATTTGAAAATCTTCCCCTCATTTGAAATAAAATAAGATCATGAGGCTTTGTATTACCACAAAACTTTGGTAAGGGGAAAGGTTCCACTTCATCCTCGATAATGCAATCATCACTTCTAAAATCACAAACACTAGCCTGTAACAAAATCTCGGTGACATGTGCATTATAATCATGACATGGAAAATAAATGGGTGTCTCACTTAATCCTCCATCACCTTGCCCCTCAATCTCTTGTATAGTTTTCCAACATTCTTCAAAAGGGAAAACATCCTCTTCATTTTGTGCAAATATACTCTGGTTGATTCTACAATCTCTATCCATTTAAGGACTTGGGCAAGGTTATCAGGTTTCAATTCTTTTGGCAAAGCACTCAACCCCGGTTCATAAAGTTCACAAAAAAATTTAATACATACAGAATCATCAGGTCTGAAACTTCTAGGAATTTTTATTAAAGCATCCAAAAATCTCAAGAAAAACTCATATGGTGATTCTCCCTCTTGTCTCTTCATCTCATACAATTCTTACACAAAAGAGATTTGATCATCACTACTCAAGTTGAATTAGATTTCAACTTGGCTTTCATCATTATCATCACACTGTAATGGTGGATATATTACTGTTGCCAAAGCATTCTTATCAAAATGAGTTTCATGTAGCCAACTCTAGAATTTTACTAGTATGAGTTATAACAGGGTGATCAACACTTATAGCTAGATATCCTTTCATCATTGAGTATTTCATGTTGTTCTCAATATCCATAGCCATTTTATATGCTTGGTGCAAGGTTGTGGGTTCTTTATCTCTTAATAAGTAGCCCATTATTTTGTCAAAAGCACCAAGATACGCAATCAGGCATTCAGCCTCACTTGGTCTTATTTCTTTAGGAATTTCTCTTACAACTTTTGAAAATCAAAGTTTAAAATACAGAACTAGCTCATCTTTTCTTATGTGGATTCCCATAAAACCTTTTCTTACTATGTTGGGATTTACTCTTTCACCAAATTGTTCAATAAAAACTATCACCAACTAATTCCATGAGTTAATAGAACATGCAGGTAAATATGAAAACCAATCCCTAGCATCACCCTTCAAGGATTGCACAAAAAGATTCATAACAACATCCTCATGACTGACTTCATAATTCCCCATTACATCTATAAAATCCTGTAGATGCTTAGAGCCAGATTCTGAACTTTGCCTCGTGTATTTAGGAAAATATTTCCTAATCTTCTTAGGAATTAGATTAGGGAAACCTTTGATATTACTGAAAATAAATGGCATATACCTTTGAATTACAAAATCCCTTGAAGGGCTTAGTGAAACTTGTTCCCCTTGCATATATTTTTTTGACATCTCATACGGAAACTCAGAAATACCCATTCAATCATAATCAAAATAAAACATGGTTATTAAATACATCATTTACTATTTCAACCATGATTCTAAAAGTGACTGAAATACTCATACCTTGAGCTTTTAGAGGTATAATGCAACATAAACATACTTCTCAAATAATTTTACATATTGCATTATTAGAAGTATGGAAAAGATAGTCATTGTTCCTTTCCTGATGCTAGAACATCTAATTAGGAAACATTGATCATCCCTAGTTATGAGTGCCTCTCACAATTAAAATATTCATTTGTTTAGATTTAATGAGAATACCTGGAAATCAAGAAACAGTTGTCAACCTTCTCTCCTTGACTATAGATGTCACAGATCTGGCACTTTTCTTTGTATATCAATTGGTTCTTCAGACAGAGTCGCCACCTCTTCAATAGAGGACTGAATTTCAAAAGAATATGAAATTACTTCTCGAAACTTGTCACATCCTGGGTCTTCATTCACAATAGAGTCACACCTCAAATATTCTGAAATCATATTGCTACCAATCATTTCCAAATACATAACCTCTCACCATCCAAACTTAAAATTCAGGTCCACTAAACAAATGATTCTGGAAAACCCCCTCCTACTGCTATGGTTTTTCTCTTCTCTTTTATTTGTAAATTTCTCAGAAGTTCTCCCCAATAAAATCACCATTCAGCTAATGACATAGGCAGAAAACCCATTCCATCAAGTTTAAACTTATGGTTACAAGTAATATGTCAGTATTATAATGACTCTATAACATTATTTTCTACAACCAACACTTTTGAGTTTTTTCCCCAACTAAGTCACCATTCTATTGATGCTTTTTCCAGCGAAGTCTTTGTAATTCTCTAAGGGGTTGCCAATCCCTATACTTAAGAATTGAGAAAGCTAGTGGCCAACTAACAAGATTCAGTTAACAACTGAGATCTCCTACACTTTTGGCTTTGTGAAACCAAGGAGGGTTTTCCTGCAAGATCAACAAAGGATTAGTAATACCTACATGTTAATAAAAACATCAAACAATGAAATACATTAGATAATAAGGGAAAAACGAATGAAACTGGAATAGCCTCACCCAATCTTCTCTCCTCCATGGTTCACTTTCATTGTACCTCCTCAAGCGTTGGTATGATAAAAGGATGCCCTCAGATTGTGTGTGAGCAACACTCTAAAATGTCTAGTCTTGACAAAGCCTTTGAAGGATTTAATAAATTATACTATATGCAAACTAGAATTCAATCCTAATGTGCAAGTAATGATAAAAGCCGAAGATGATATGAAGATAAATACAATTCTAAAATAACAAGAGATGGCCAAAAATGAGATCAAGATTGTCATTTTATAGAAAATGCAATCTTGAATGGATGGACGAGATGAGAGATTGAGGAATGCCCTAGAATCAAAGGTCAAGATTCAATAAGGCAACTCTCAATTAGGGTTAGGGAAAAATGCCCACATGTGTGAATAAGATTTAATTAAATGAATTAAATCAAGACTAAATGTGACAGTTGAGATGAAATTAGTAAAAATCAGAAGACAAGAGGATGGGATTTTAGAAAATCAGTAATTTAAGAAATTACTTGATTTGTAGAAGAATAATTTCATTTTGAATTAAATTAATTCAAAATATGGATTTTGTGAGATAAGAAGTAATTAATTTTTGAAATTAATTACTAAATGAAGAATCAATTAATTATGTGAGATATTTTTAAATGATTTTGTTTTATTTAAAAATATAGAAGTGTCACATACAATAATTAAATAATTACAAATAATTATTTAATTTAGAAGAAGTAGTTAATTAATTAAATAAATTAGCAAATCTATTTAATTAAGAGGATTTAAGAATTAGTGACACATTAAATAAATATATTTTAAATATATTCATTTAATAATCAGGAGGACATTAATGATAGGGATTAATTAAATAAATAAGATTTTATTTGATTGCAAGAAGACTTTGATAATTAGTGACATATTAGATAAATAAATAAGATTTATTTATTTAATAATCATGAAGAATGAGAGATTATGAATTAATTAAATAATTATAAATTATTTAATTAATAGTTGAATGTGGGTTAGAAACATAATTAAAATGTTATAATCAGTAGGAACAAACTCAGTGGATTATAGAGATGTACCTACCCCAGCGGGTACTTCGACAGTTTGGGGAGCAGCAGGTTGTGCCAGTAGGCACGACAGAGTATGCTCGGTTTTCCAGGGAAACCATATGGGGGCAGCCCATATCAGTTACAGTGGCTGAGCAACAGATTGATAGCTTGGTGGCAATTTAGTGGGTATGGAGAGGGGGTCCAGCAGATCCAGGGACATTTGTTGAGTTTGACGCTTGGTGGTCCGTTCATAGGCCCATCCCTTTGAAAAATCTGGATGGTCCACCACTGATAGATCGGAGGTCATTCATTCCATGGATTTTGAAGTGAGGTCAGGGTGGCAGAGATGGAGAGAGAGATGGTAGAGGTGTTGGGGGTAGAGATGGAGGTGGGGTAGGAGGAGGCAGAGATGGGGGAGAGGGAGGAGGTGGAGGAGACGATGGGGGTGGAGGAGATGGGAGGGGTGCGAGGAGGAGGAGGGATGGCGAAGGGTGGAGGCAGCCCATGAGAGTTAGGAAGAGAGTGGGTGGTGTACCATTGTCACCCATTCGAGAGGAGGGGGAGGAGAGAGAGCCAGAGGCGAGGGTTGAGGAGGTCAAAGGGGGAGAGGAGGAGGTGGAGGTGAGGGTTGAGGAGGAGGTGGAGGTGAAGGGTGGATAGGAGGAGGTTGAGGTGAGAGTAGAGGAGGATCCACTTGTTGGGGGACACCCTCTTGACATAGATGTGGAGGAGGTCTGGGCTGAGGAGGAGGAGGAGGAGGATGAGGCAGATCAGCGACTGCAAGAGCGCATGATCTTCAGGGATGATGAGGGTGACATATCACCCATTTTTCCTACTAATGCCACCATTGATCAGTGGATCGCAAACTTACAGAGAAGACTAGATGTGGCCTTGTCTCGGAACAAGGCCTTAGCAGCAGAGTTAGAGGTCACCCGGGTGGAGAGAGATCAGGTTGTTCTCCGACGGTAGGAGTCAGAGCAGTGGGTGACAGAGTTTGCCGAGTTATGCTCAGGGCCAATAGGAGATATGGCCAGAGAGTTGCCCAGGATGGCAGAGAGCAGAGGGTGATACAAGGCTCTATACGATTAGATTGTTCCACCAGATCGACGAGACCCAGGTTTGTCTCGATCCTACAGTAGGATAGGCAGTGGCAACCGAACACATAGCAATAGTCACACGAGTGCTGGGGGGTCCACTGCATCCGGGAAGTCATCAGGTCACAGGTCACATAGCTCTCATAGGCATTCATTAGGTCATAGTCACAGGTCAGATCATGGACATAGGTCAGTGTCTTCAAGGCATCAGATAGGGTAGAGCCAACCTCGGGTTACTGATCCCACAGGATCTCAGAGTGAGACACAGGAGAGGACACCTATTCAGGTCACTTTTCATGTGGTTGGTCAGGCATAGCCACCTCGTAGTTCACCTCCACGGGATGGAGGGGGGCCTTCCTAGGACTTGCTTCTAGACATTTGTATATTTGATATTCAAGCCTGTGAGCTCCATTTTTGGGATATCATATGACTTTATCTTGTGACATGACATGTTTTTGAGATTATATATATGCGATGTAGTTTTGATGTGGCCTATATGATGTTATGTGTTATGGTATTCTATGCTTAGTGAGATGCTTATGTGATGCTTTTATGATGCTATGAGATATATTTATGCTTATGTCTATGGATGCATTTATGAATGTGGCTATGTATGCAGTGTGTAATGTGATGCTAATGCAAATGTTCATTTATGATAGCGTTTATGCAATGTGAATCATGGTACTTGTTTTATTTAGATGTGAATATGAAATTCTCATTCCATTATGTATGCAACTTTGTTTTTGTATGTCATAGGATATCATCACAGAACCCTAGAAGAAAAGACGAAGATGGATGTTAGTGCGGAAATTAAAATCCTTCAAAGCTTTGCTATAGTGCTATTCTAGTTGTTTCTCTTTAATCATCATTGGGCAAAAAATGTCATGATGGTTGACAAACACTATGATATGACATAGATCAATAGTGTGCAAGGTCGAACCATCACGTAGATCAATAGTCGCAGACAAAGGATGATCATGACTCATGTAAGGAACACAATTGCCCCTAGTCACTTGTCATGACCAATTGCCAGAAAAACAAAACCAATCATGGGATGTCAGTGCTTCTCTAAATCCTGACGATAGGACATCCTTTAGAAACTAGCCACGTGATAGTAAAAAACAGACAGTAAAATCATCGTTCTACGTTGTTTCTTCTCTAAATCCTAAAGTCAGGGCATCCTGGAGAAACTAATAGTAGAGAGATAAGCAGATAAGGATAATCATCATGATATGTCATGGTTCCTAGGACATAAGGAACTAATATCATGATAATCATCAAAAGACAGAAAAAAGTTTTGCCCAGTGTTTTAATGTCAGGTGGTGTCAAATGTCGAGCAATATCAATTTTAGGAAGGACGCATCCTAAATGACGTTGATATCTAAGAGATCAATTCTCAGAGTTAGGAGAATCCATCAAAATGTTAGATGACGATGATGATGCTTAGGAAGGACACATCCAAAAGCATAAAGAAGTGATGAGAGTTTCCTTCAGAAGGACACATCTAAAGAAGAACCTAAATTTTTTCCATGATAAATTGTCCTGATAGGATTTTGACTACATGTCATTGCTGACATGCTAAATTGACTGAAAGTGTTTTGTCGAAACAGATTTTTGATAGACTGATAATTCAAGATTGACATAAGATTCGATTGATTTGATGGTAGTTTGACATGTGTGAATGTGTAGTGCCATGAACCCTAATGGACTGACCTAGTGCGGCCTCGGGGGTCCATTGATTAATGGCCTTGCCTACGTCGTGCACTCAGAGACCTCGTAGTTCGACACGACCAATGACATTATCCGAAGGATAGAAGCTTGAATCATGATTTATTTTGTGACAAGCCTAGAAGGACTAACCTAATGTCTTGGGGATTCAAAGATGAATCTTGCCTACGTAGAAAATGCATAGAGACAACGTAGTTCAGACTAATGACAAAAGATTGACTAACGTGACCGATTGAATTGATCAGATTGACTTTTATTTTGGATTTTGACATTGATTTGGATGTTTTTGTATTTTCTCAGGACATTTTCAAATTTTTAGGTCTTTTTTCAGGACTTTTTCAAATTTTTAGGATTTTTTCAGATTTTTAGGATTTTTCTCAGGACTTTTTCAGATTTTTAGGATTTTTTTAGGACTTTTTAAGAATACAGGATCATGTGCGGTACCCATTGCAGTTGCAAAATAAAGATCTTGCCCCCAAGCAGAGTGGGGATCATCCGAATCGAATGGAATGGAGATAGGTAGATGCAAGTCAAAGGAAAGGATATGCAAGGAATGATGTCAACCAAATTTTAACCATGGTCAGAATTGACAGGACTTAGGATGGATGTCATGAATGTGTCAGGCCTTTGTGATTATGACAAATGGATAAAGGTCTATTTGGGTAATAGTAGATGGCGAAGCAATGATCGAGTACGCATGGCACCTATTTTCCAAGTTTACACCATGGTACTTATCCAAAGCACCTGTTTGCCAAGTTTTCACAATTGGATGAATTCATTTCTTTTTACGATTTTTCCATTTTTTTTATTTTTTTTGGTGTCACCAAGACACCTGTTTGCCAGGTTTTCATCAAGGGAAGATTTTTTCTTTATTTTTAATTTTTATTTTATTTTGTAGGTTTTTAGCCCAGCTCTCTAATGCTATGTGTAGAACTTTCTTAGATGTAAACTATTGATAGGTTTTCTCAACTATTTTCCATCAGGTGTGGCCATCTGATAAGCTCCATAACCAAATGTGGTAGTAATCATATAAGGACCAAGCCAATTAGCCTCAAACTTACCAAGATTTTCATAGTTCACCTGATTTTTGGGGTTCTGCATGAGAAACAAGTCACCGATTTCAAACTTTTTCACCATGACTCTTTTGTTATAACTTCGGCAGAGATGATTTTGATATGCCTGTAAATGATTTAAGGCATTTTTTCATCTTTCTTGTAACATTTCTAGCTCATGGAGACGAGTATGTTTGTATTCTTCATCATCAATCAGTCCTTTCAAAGAGACTCAGAGAGAAGGAATTTTGACCTCGATGGGTATTATGGCCTTAGATCCATAGACCAAGGAAAATGGAGTGGCTCCAGTGGGGGTACGAATGTTGGTACGATAGGCCCATAAAGCAGGATTAAGTTGTAGGTGCCAATCTCAGCCAGTGTCATTGATAGTCTTCTTCAGAATGTGAAGCATTGTTTTATTTGATGCCTCAGCTTGGTCATTACCTTGTGGGTAGTAAGGGGTGGAAAAATGGTGTTGGATGTGGAATCACTCACAGAGTTCCCGAATGTCCTATTTTTGAATGGATTGTCATTATTTGTGATGATGGATTGTGAGACACCATACCAGCAAATGATGTAATTCAGGATAAACTTGGATATTTGTTTACCGGTGATGTAAGTGAGAGGGACGGCTTCAATCCACTTTGTAAAATACTCAGTGGTGGTGATTATGAATTTATGGACATTAGAAGAGGATGGATGGATCCTACCCATGAGGTCGAGTCCCCATTGTGCAAAAGGCCATGGAGAAGTGATTGGTCTCAATTCCTGTCAATTCCTGTGCAGGCACATGAATCAAGTCACTATACACCTAGCATTTTCAACATGTTTTGACAAATCGAAGAGCATCTTTTTCCAATGTCGGCTAGTAGTATCCAAGTCTGGTGACTTTCCTAGCTAAGGTTGAGCCACTCAAATGAGATCTGCATATACCCTCATGTACTTCTCGTAAAGTCATTTGGGCTTCATCAGTGTCGAGACAGTGAAGAAGGGTGTTGTCAAAGCCACGGCGATATAAGGTGTCACTGACGATGGTATGTCTAGCCACTTTTCGGATAAAGTATTTTCGTTAGTTGTTGGACAAGTTGAATGTGAGGGTTTGGGATTTAAGATAGTCATATATGTCCTGATACCAAGGCGAACTGGGACAAACAATTTCACACACCATTTCTAACTCTGGAATATCGTATGCAAGCATCAATAGTTGTTCCACTAAGAATTCAAACTGTGATACATTCTTAGGGATGTATAGGAGAGATCCAATGGTAGCCATTGCATTGGCTGCTTTATTTTGTGTCCTTAGGATTTGTTCAGATGCAATCATTTTGAAATATGTCAGGAAACTATCCACCATTCATTTGTAGGGAAGCAACTTCTCATCTTTTGTGTCATAGTCATCATTCACTTGATTGATGACTAATTGAGAATCCTCGAATATGAACAATGTCTGAATTTTCTATTTAATTACTATCTTGAGACTTGTGACCAATGCCTCGTATTCTGCAATATTATCTGTACAAGGGAAGGCAATCCGAAATGATTTAGGAATTAAATCCCCTTGGGGTGTGATAAATAATATGATAGCTCCTGAGCCATGACCAGTGTGGGATCCATCAAAGTATAGTTTCCATGGTAGAGCTGGTTCTGCGTGAAAAATGGACTCATCCAGAAAATCAGTTATCAGTGGATGAGTGGCTTGGATTGGTGCATCTGCCAGTTGATCTTCTATTACTTGACCTTTTATTTTTTTGCACTCCACATATTATATGTCATACTCGCTTAATATCATGACCCATTTTTCCAAACGGCCTATCAATGTTGCTCGACTCAGGAGATATTTTAATGGGTCAATCTTTGCTACCAAATGTGTTTAATGGCTCAACAGATAATGTCTTAATTTTGTGCCACGAAAACAACTGCAAGGCATGCCCTTTCAATGGTTGTGTAGTTGAGCTCATATCCAATTAGTGTGCGGTTGATGTAGTATATGGCTCTTTCTTTTTCTTCATGGTCATTTTGCACCAATAATGCCCCCAATGCATTTGTCGTCGCAGAGACATAAAGGATTAATGGTTTTCCCTCAATAGGTGGCATCAACACTAGTGGTGTTAATAGATATTCTTTTATTTGTTCAAAAGCTATGTTGCATTTATCTTTCCATACAAAAGGAATGCTTTTGCGGAGCAGATATTGGAATGGTTGACACTTGTCTGCCAACTATGCAATGAAGCGGCGAATAGACTGCAATCTTCCCTGAAGTGTTCATAATTCACTTATTCCTTTTGGAGGAGGCATGTCTAGAATTGCTTTTACTTTTGCTGGGTCAACCTCAATGCCTCGTCATGAAACTATGTATCCCAATAGCTTGCCTGAAGTGACCCCAAAGACACATTTCTTTGGGTTCAATCTAACCTTGTAATCCTCAAGCCGTCTAAAAAATTTGTCCAAGACTTTGAGATGTTCCTTCCTTGTCAAGGATTTTTCCAATAGGTCATCTACATAATCTTCCATTAGGATATGCATCATGTCATGGAAGATTGTTTTCATAGCCCTCTGGTATGTAGCACCTGCATTTTTTAGGCCAAGGGGCATGACGTTCCAACAGTATGTTCCCCAAGGACAAGTGAATGTCGGTTTATGTTGATCCTTTGTTGCAATTCGGATTTGGTTAAAGCCTGAGAAACCATCCATGAGAGATGGCATCTCATACCCTGTTGTGAGGTCAACAATCATGTCTATGTTTGGTAGGGGGAAGTCATCCTTTGGGCAAGCCTTATTCAAATCTTCGAAATCCATGCAGATACAGATTTCTCCATTTGGCTTTGTAATAGGAACAATATTGGATATCCAATCAGCATAGTCTATTGACCTTATGAACTTAGCATCCAATAACTTCTTTAGTTTAGCCTTGACAAGTAGTGCAATTTGTGGATGCATTTTGCGCAAATTTTGTTTGACTGGCTTACTTCTTGGGATTAAAGGAAGATGATGCAGAACCGATTCAAGATCAAGGCTTGGCATGTCAGCATATGACCATGCAAAGTTAACTTTCCTATCTGTGAAGAATTGTTTAAATTCAAGTTTTTCTTCATCTGAAAATGATGCAACCAAGAGAATCATTTTGGGATTCTCTGGTGTGGCTATGTTAACTTTTGTTGTGTCCTCAATGAGCATAGCTGATTTTTCCTGTGTTACGGGGAGAAAGTCCAATCCTCCATCCTTAGGCACCTCAGAGAGGTTTTCACCTTCAGATGCATCCTTTTTTTTACTATTTTACTATTAGAAGGTGCCTTGCAGTTTTCACCTAAAGACATTTCTTTTTCTTTTTTATTCTTTGTATTTTTGCGACTGGAGGATTGCACAGTCTCCCCGAAGTAAGCTGCATAATCTAGATCAATCGAGAACCCTATTTTGTGATCCCCCCATGGAATACCTTCTCTTAGCCCCATGAATTCTACAATTGCCTCATCATTCTAAAATATGTCCATCACCGATGGATCTTTTTGGTCCCAGTCGATTAGTTGTGGGTAAACAAGGGGGAAGATGTGGAAACTGTGCAAATTGATGCCTCAAGTGTAAAGGCAAACTTATCAATTTCCACTTCCATGTCTAATGCAATGGATGGTCCATACTCCGAGTTAGATGAATCAAATTCAAAATCATAATATGGGATAAAATTATCAACATCGTGACTAGTGGTTGGCATTTCAGAAGTATGAATAGTGGGCTCAGATAAGTTAGGCTCATGGGTGGGCTCAGGAATGGGGTGGGATGATTCAAGTATTGTTGACGACACTTTTTTTTCTTCTGGATTCCAAGGAATGCTTACCCATTCCTTATTTTTGGAATGTCGGTCAATAGGGTCAATGTTATATTCCTGTTGGAAGCATTTTTCAAAGGAAAGTTGGCCAGGTTCCAAGAATAATTCATCAATGTCATACTCACTGACGGTTTTGTCAGATCCCCATTCCCATTCATTTGAGTCAGTTTCGGTAAGGGATTCTTCGCATGTCTCAACACTTTTTGTAACCGTTACAACCTTACTTGAAAGTTCAAGGGTACATTGATCATCAGTTTCAACTTGGTCAAACCCTAGCCCTATGTATCTTGGTCTTATCGTCATGATAATAGGTTCCCGTCTTCCATTGTTGTTCTTTCCAAGGCCGCTTGTGCCATTGAAACCTAAGGCTTTACATATATCATAGCCTTTGCCATAGAGATGTAGCGGTAGTGGAGATAATTATGTTGGGTCCTTGTAGATCTAGTTATCCATGTCAATAATGACTTCATTACCCATATCACCCCACCGTGTAAAAACACTTTTTGGTGGAACATTGAAATTTATTTTGGGCTCAACTGCAAAACATGTTCTACTAGAGACTTTAGTTGGCTTTGGTATTCTAGTGATACAGTAAGTCATATTCAATTTGAACTCTCCACAACCAAGGTCTTGGATCTGAAGGTCTTTACTTGGGATGGAGGCCGATGCAGATGGTGTGGTAGAATTTGATGGAATGGATGATTTTATGAGTGTTGATGGGTCAATATATTTGGATGAGGTGGAAGATGAGGCCTCCCGATTGATGGGTACCTAGTGCTCAGCAGTGGCTCACAGGTTGGTACAATATTGAAATGGATCAGGATCTCCTCGGATAGTGACCTCAGTTCCATCAAAAAGGAATTTGAGGCATTGGTGGTATGTTGATAGAATAGCCTTTAGAGCATGATCATGTAGATTAGGTGTTTTGATCATATCACATGTACAAGGCTAACTAGATTCCCCATCATAGCAACCATGGGTGAGTTGAGGGTCTTCAACTATCTATTGAGATGATCATGGTAGAAGGGGGAATTTTCTACATTGACATATTAGATTTGACTGATTAGATGAGGATGATATTTTTTGTAGTCCATATCAATGGATTCCCCAATGGGCACATGACAAACATGAGATACACAGGTTATAGATAGACTAGTTTCTTCTAAGTAGATACAAATACATAGTCAAACCATTCTACTATGACCATGTTATGAGGAAATTTGAGCACATCTAGGTGCCACTAGGATCTAGTTGATGTACCAATGATTAACATAGAGTGTTGCTAGGCCTTGGAACAATCATCATCTTACTAGTGATGATGTATACTTTATTGGTTTAGAGAAAAAGAATCAAGACTTTCCCCAATCTCTGAGGTCGATGACATAGGTACCACTCAGGCCTACAAGGAGTGGTGGGTTATAGCTCGACTAGCTCCAGTCTTCCCTTTGTACCATCCTATGGGTTTCACCAAAACTCTTTAGATCACAAAGAGGATAGAGATGATTATCAAATAGATGGGGATATAGATGAGGATGACATTGTTCTTGACATCTTTCTAGGTTTAGACAAGGATGATGAGGATGAGGAGGAGGAGGAAACTCATTCTATGAGTGAGGATAGTGATGAGGGTGAGGAGGATCTAGTTACCTCCAATAGAGGCAAGATACCACCTATCAGGTTCATTAGATCTCACCCCGCAACCATACTAGAGATCCACACACATAAGCATAGGAAGGATAGTAGTAGCATGCCACCCATACCTCCAATATAGAGGGGGACCACCATTGTGCAGCCATACCTTGACTAGCAAACTAGGGATCTAGGTGATGATGTGATATTTATGTTATTTCCTTATGCATGTATCTTTTATGCATTTTCTTTATGTATTATTATGATGTTTATTGATATTTTTACTATTCCTATCTTGCAAGATCGACATGAGAGTTACATGAGCTCTATCAACAATTAATCACTGAGATAGTGTATCCAATACACATAGAGGATGATATACTTCTTGAATGCATGCCCCCACCTTCTATGGCACTACATGTAGACCTCTTCAAGTCAAAATCAAGGTTAGGCATAGCATACAAGAGAGACACTAGTCGTACCAGCCATCTTCAGGAAAATATTGCAATAGTCCTAGCCTCTCGAGGTTCCACTAATAGTACAATAGATATTTACCTATGAGAAACCATACCAAATATCCACACACACAAGTGTGGGGAGGTCGATAGTAGTAGGCCACCCATACCTCCAATACAAAGGGGGACCACCATTGTGTAGCCATACCTCAACTAGCAGACAGGGGATCTAGGTGATGATGTGATAGTTATATTATTTCTTTATGCATGTATCTATTATGCATATGCTTTATGTGTAATTATGATGTATATTGATATTTTTATTATTCCTATCTTGTAAGATTGATGCAAGAGTGGCGTGAGTTCTATCAATGATTGATCACTAAGATAGTGCCTCCACTATATAGAGAGGATGATATACTTCCTAATTATATGCTCCCACCTTCTACGGGGACACATGTAGAAATCTTTGATTTGGTAGTGAGGTTGGCCATAGTGTGTGAGAGAGCCACTAGTTGTGTCGACCAGCTTCAGGTGCAAGATTCAATAGTCCTAGCCTCTCGAGGTTCCACTCACAACAAGATAGAGAGTGACCTATGAGCAAAGATATAGAGGCTACGAGAGGAGATTTCTAGGATACAGGAAGATAGAGAATGTGTTGGACTCAAGGGAACACTAAGAGGGGGGTGAATTAGTGTTCAATCATTTTTAAACTCCATCAATTTAAAACATGAAACCATTTCATCATTACATTAAAGAAAAGATGTATGAATTCAGAGTAAATATTCATAACACACAGACTTTTATGTGGAAACCTTGTTAGGGGAAAAACCATGATGGAGTTTAATCCACAATTTGAGTACTCAAATATAATTGTTTACAAAATGAATGCACTTGCATTCAAGAACACTACCTAGAGCTCACTGCTCAAAGAGAAAGGCTTACTAACTTACAAAATTCAGATTAAAACCATCTGAAGGGTGAATTGAGATAGTATCATCTACTTATGTCAGGTGAAAGTTCTGGTGAAGCTCATAGATTGGATTTTGGATCTGCTTTCTGACTTTGCACTTCGCTCTGTTATTTTTTCTCTTTGCATCACTTATGATCAAATTCACACTAATGCACTGTTGAATCTCACAATTTTCACTTACACACATACACATGCTTCTAAATTCACATTCTAAATGATAAAACCAATCTCTTATATATATCCGCGATCAAGGATTTTTTTCATCCATCAGTCGGCTTTATAAAATATTAAGTTACTTTTATCTTGTCAGCCAATTCCATCACTAAATCTTTATGTGGATCCTCCAAAGTCGATTAAGACAAAGAGAGGAACCAAATAATACTTAATTGAGCATGAAGAATTATAATTAATTATATCTTATACATCCACAATTACACTCTTTGTTAGGTCGGCCTTCTAGCATAGATAATCAACAAATTAGTGCATTGTATATCCTATATCATGTACTAGTGAGTGCACATCAAAAAACCTTCCTCAGAGATCCACAACCCAAAATATCTATCTGGTAAGGTTTTTAGATCAACTTTTATGCCTTTAACCGGATGCCATGCTCTTTATTTTGTACTGCCAGTAGGAACCAAAATTATACTACACATTTGAATGTAAGACTTAAGTTGCATGACTTGGGTTGCCATCAATGATAGCACTTACAAGCCATATGCAAACAATCTCCCCAGCCATATGCCAACAATCTCCCCAGCCATATGCCAACAATCTCCCCCTTTGGAATTAATGGCAACACTTAGTGAAAAATGACTAAGTGTCAGAATCATTATAGGTACACTACCAAAACATTTATTGTACTTTCCCCCCCTGAGATTTATAAGGAATTCTCTCCTCCTATATTGCTTTATTTTCTCCCTCTATGGGGAATTTTTCACTACATTCTCTCCCCCTTTGACATCAATGACAAAGCATGGATGTCATATGCCAAAAGAAAAAAAGTGATATTGACAAGATAGAGACAAAACATGTGTTCAAAATCCTCAAGGCTTCAAAAATTTAACACATACATGCTTACAGTTCTCCTCCTTTGATCAAAATTAAAAAAACTTGAAAACGATTAATTGCTATCTTTAGAAGATTATCTTATGGTTTTTCTTCACTTCCAGAAGGAACTTCTTCCAACCATCTATTGTAATTCCAATAATAATGATCAAGCTATTGTTCTTGGAATTCTTATTAATAATCTCATTGAGAGATTCAAGAATTGTAATTGCTTCTTCCGGTTTCTCACCATTCTTCAATGTTTCCACCATCTACTCCAGCCTGCATTCAATTAGATCCTTTACCTTCCAAAAATTATCCACAAGAACATTCTTGGAGAGTTGAATTTTTTTGTGTTCTGACTATATCTCCTAGACTCTTTTCCTGATGATTCCATCTAGATCTTGAGATATGTCAAAGCTTTTGCCAATTTCATTCAATTTTGTTTCAATCTAATCCAACTTCTCTTTGTAATTTTTTACTACATGGGGCCAACAGATGAAATAGTTGTAGATGATTGTGGCCAATTTTATGCATTGCCTCAACTCATTCATTTTATTCTTCAGCTTGGAAAGGGATAGTCTGAATTTTTCCTTCAGATGAGAGACAACTTCACCTTCTTCTTCTTTGCATGTGTCCTTAGAGCCCATTGAATCTTTGTTGCACTTGATCATCTCTTCAAGTAGAATGTCCTTCAGAATTTCCAATATTATCTTACAATTCTCAACATGAGCATTTAAAACTTCCTGAATCAAGTCTTGATCATATGATGGTCTAACCAACCATAACCTTACAATTTTTGATATGCCACCTACACCTTGAATAAGCTATTGTATCTTTTCTTTTGTCACATCTTCTTCTTCCTCACTACCTTTTTCTAGTCTAGATTCATTTCCAGGGGATTCTTACTTTCTTCATCATATTCTTCATCTGGAATGTCCATAATTTATTTTTCTTTTCCTTTTCCCTCAATCCTGGGAACTTTTCTTTCCGGAGGGTTGTATTCAATAATTTCCTTTCCTCTTTTTTTTCCTCTATCAGTGCTACCAGAAAAGGAACCAACTTCCATTGTTCTTACCGAAGGGGAAATATTGACTAATCCACACTTTTCAAGCACATCCTTAAAGAAATTTTCAAATTCCAAATCCCAGTTAGCTAGGTTTTTAGAATAAGAGTATATTTGATTGCATACCGATTTGTCTGATTTCCATACTACATTGTCAGTTTTGGACAACCAATTCAAGAAATACATTACCAAACATATAATTAAAGTGTCAAACTTGAATGGATAACTTGATTCCTTTTTTAGTTGTACATTCTTCATGAGTTGATCCTTTAACAACCCGCATAGGTCAAAGTCATGACCTTCAATTATCATTTTGTGAGCAATGTACACTACACCAGCTGATGTAGCTCCTTCTCAATTTTTGTAGAATATTTTATATTTTATTTTGTGTGCAATGTACTTCATAATATAATTCTTGATTGTTGTGATCATCAGAGCTCTCTAATCTCTGATTATTCTGGTTATGGTTTCGACCTCTTTGTTCCGAATAGATTTCTTCCTAGGAACATCTTCGACTTTGCAAAAACTAGTTAAGTTCTCAATTACCTCTTTTGAAATGATGTAAGGTTTGTCCAAAGTTAAAACATCACCATGTAATCTGCTTAAAATTAATTTCATGAATTCTTTATTCTCAAAGTATGGAAACTCACTCCACATATCCAATTTTTCATGCTTCGCTTTGCTCAATTGCTTTAATTCATCAGGGAGTAAAAAATTCCTCATAGACCTAATCTTTGCACTGTTATATTCATCTAGAGTGATTGAGCCTTTGATTTGTTCCATTTTTCCCTTTCACATTTAGGGTTCACAACCACACACTAAATTGTATGAAGGATTTTAGAATGATTTGAAATACCTGATAGATTTCAAGATTTGTCAATGAATCAATTTTATTGTTTCGTAATCCACCTATCGATTTCTTCTCCTTCTTCTCTTCTTTGATGAAAAGTAACAAATGACGGTTCTAACTTGACTTTTATAGCTCACACATGTGTAGTAAATACATTTTCTCTAAGTTTTCTAGAGACTCAATTTTCCCAAACGGAAATAGGAAAATCTTCTATAGACCTATGAATTATCTGAGTTCTTTTTGCTAAAGTTATCCAAAAAAATTGTACACCATGAGTACACCTTCTTGACTATTCTTTGTGTTCTTGTACCATCCATAGATAGGGGAGGAAATATTTTCTTGAAAAACTCCCCCTAGGCCAGTGGCCTAAAATCAATTACCGGAAGAATTACCGGAGACATGTTCCAATACAGAACCATTTCCAGCATTAGAATCATTCTTCCTAACCCATGTCTTCTTCATTTGATCTCTAATTTCATCTATAGTTACCTTTTGTTTCCCTTTATCATTTTTCTCTATATTTTTGTCTTTGTATACCAGACCTCTTTTGTTTGTATTCTTTTTTCTACAAAATCTTGCAATGTGACCATACTTATTGTAGTTATAACAAAAAATGCTTTCTTGTCTATTCCATTGGTTTCTTCTTGATCTGCATTGATTAGCAATATGCCCAAATTTCCCACATGTATAGCATTCAACATTTATTTTATCAATAGAGTGACTTGACATATTTTTGCATTCAATTGATTTATGACTAAGCTTTTTCCAATTGAAACACTGACCAAAAAATGATGAAACTTTTGACCTCAAATTACTTCTACACTGAGCAACCATATGACCAAACTTATTACAGGAAAAACAATACACATTAAACTTTTGTGCATTAGGTTGTCTTACCGGATACCTTCCATTTATGTTTTGTCTAAAATTATTTTGTCCTGATCTAGAACTTTCTCCCTTTTCATATCCAAGACCTCTCTTATCATTTTCACTCTTTTTTCTTTGAAGCAACTCATCAATATTTACTAAACTAATCTTAAAATTTTATTTGTATTCATTTTCAATGACAAGATCATTCCTAAGAGTAACAATTTTCTTACCAAGTTCTTCTTCATTGTTTCTAGTTTTTTGCAGTTCAATTTCCAACTGAGTGAATTCTTCGTTTATTCTGCTACATTCATCAGATTTCTCTTTTAGGGTCTGAGCAATATTTTCCTCATTTTTCTTCCTTTCTTCTATCTCTTTAGTCATCTTCATCATCATAGATTCCATCTCATGTTTTAGGTTTGTATTATCTCTAGCAAGATTTTCACATTCCTCGGTTATCTCCTTCAAGGTTTGATTTAGGTGAGCATCATCCATGTCTTTGTTCTCCTTCTATTGTATTTTATCATAGAGATCTTTCCTCTTCACCCTAGATTTAACTATTGGTCCTTCAATGACTAGATGAATTTATCAGTATCTCTACGATTTGCTTTCAATTCTTGAACTTATGCTTTAGACTGATCAAGGTCATCAAGTGCCACCAGAATCTATTCTTGAAGACTACCAGATTCCATCACATTCCAAGATCCACCTCAAGCTAAAAACCTTCTTCAAAGGAACTTCCTCTGATACCAATTGTTGGACTCAAGGGAACACTAAGAGGGGGGTTGAATTAGTGTTCAACAATTTTGAAACTCCATCAATCTAAAACTTGAAACCATTTCATCATTGCATTAAAGAAAAGATATATGCATTCAAAGTAAAAATTCATAACACCATAACACATAGATTTTTGTGTGGAAACCCTGTTAGGGGAGAAACCATGGTGGAGGTTAATCCACTATTTGAGTACTCAAATATAATTGTTTACAAAAGGAATGCACTTGCATTCAGGCACACTGCCTAGAGCTCACTACTCAAAGAGAAAGACTTACTGCCTTACAAAATTTAGATTAAAACCATCTAAAGGGTGAACTGAGATAGTAGCATCTACTTATGCCAAGTGACAGTTCTGGTGAAGCTCATAGATCTGATTTGGGATCTTCTTTCTAACTCTGCACTTTTCTCTACTCTGTTCTTCTCTTTGCATCACTTATGATCAAATTCGCACTACTACATTGTTGAATCTTGCAATTCGCACTTCTACACATACACACATTTCTACATTCACATTCTAAATGATAAAACCAATCTCTTATATATATCCACAATCAAGGATTTATTCATCCATCAGTCGGCTTTATAAAATATTAAGTTACTTTTATCTTGTCGGCCAAATCCATCACTAAATATTTATGCGCATCCTCCAAAGTCAGTTAAGACAAAGAGAGGACCTAAATAATACTTAATCGAGCATTAATACTTATAATTAATTATATCTTATACATCTGCATTTACTATCTTTGTCAGGTCGGCCTTCTAGCATATATAATCAACAAATTAGTGCATCGTATCTCCTAGATCATGTACTATTGAGTGCGCATCAAAACCAAGATATTGAAAGCATCAAAAAACCTGCCTCAAAGATCCACAACCCAAAATATATATTCGGTAAGGTGTTTAGATCAAATTTTATGCCTTTAACTGGATGCCCTACTCTTTATTTTGTACTACCAGTAGAAACCAAAATTATGCTGCACATTTGAATGCAAGACTTAAGTTGCATGACTTGGGTTACCATCAATGACAAAACTTACAAGCCATATGCCAGCAATCTCCCCAGCCATATGCCAACAAAGTGCATACATCGAGAGTGTGTTGAGGTGGTCATACGAGAGGCTAGAGCATCTAGCTTATTAGAGAGACTTTAGGTAAACTCAAGTAGGTCACAATTGCATACTTTTGTATCACAACGGCCATGGAGGTTGTTGGCTTTTTTTAAGAACCAAACTTATCTCCAGAAACACCTATGCACTTTACTATTTCCAATAATCAGTATTTTAGAGGGATTGGCCAATGAATGAGTGGAAGCCACAAAACCTCTACTCCTACAGTTCAGGCTTTGTAAAACCCGAGAGGGTTATCCCACAATGCATACTTTTGAATTCATATAATTATAGTCAAATACATTGCCAATAACAGATACTTCTCATTAAGCTATTCAAGATCCTAATACATTAAATAGGTTGGTGGCTCATTTATCAATGTATTATACTTAAAACATGAGAAGGTGAGACTGTAACATATAACAACTACAAAAGTAACCACAAGAGTTTATAAAATAAAAGTGATTAGTTGATGAATCAGCATAGAAAATGAATCATGAATACATCACATGAACCAATTCCTTTATCCTGAGCACAGTCATAACTAGCCTATATGATCAGATAACAATTCATGAATAGTAACATATAATTTCAAGAGGCACTGCATTATAGCATTCTCCTATTGCATTCATGACTAATACTAATTAAAAATATCCTATCAATTGATTCTTATGAGTTATTAATCTCATCCAAGCATTTACATCAATTCATTGAATCAATAAGAAAGAATGAAATCAAAAATTCACTATTAAAAAATGGAGATAAATAAAATACATCTCAAATTACTTTCATTTATAACTCATAAAATGAACACAAGGAGAAACAATAGCCATGAAATTGGTATTTCTCAGTATATATTATGCTTTGTTGTTATCCAAACTAAAAATAGAATTATGTACTCTCATACTTAAGACAAAAACTCCAAAAACATACTTAGTATATCTTTTACAATTCACTGTGTTAATTGCATAAAACAATGAACCCCTACTTCTTGGCCTTGAATTCCTTCTTATAGAAATGAAGGAGAAAAAACAAGCCTCAAGCTAGAAAGTACACATGCCAAAACCCTATTGTACCGCTAAATCAAAGATTATTTCATTCAATTACAACATACTCCCAAGAGGTGGGAGACATGTGAATAAATGAGTGTAGTTTGTGTTCGTTGCAAGAGATCAAGTCCAATCTTCAAAATGGGTTCAACCAAACAATCACCTCAAAACTTGTGCCCATGCACCAAAAAGAAAAGAAGGAAAAGCATGAGGAAAACAAAAAAATATAAAAGATAAGACCACGTCTGCAACCTTGTCATCAAATCAACCTTGAATAAGATGCACTGTATTTTCCATACTTTAACATAAGCCTAATATATACTAAATCTAGTCTATGTAGTGCTTCCCTATCTATATGTTATTCACCATGGTTTCAAACCTCAAACTTTCAAATTATTAACTTGCCATCCTTAGTGTTTAACCCCCACTCCTTCCAAATATTTGCCTTTCCATGCTTGGAATTCTTCTTATCTAGGCCAATCAAAATTCATTACTTTATTAGCCCTTTGTCTATAAGGTGCATATTTGGTGACAATTTGGTTAGCTTCCCTATCAAATTCTAGCAATATAGTCTCAGCATGGACTAACATATCCATATTTACTGTCAATGTGTCCATATCAAAATTTTGACAATTTTTTATAGCTTGATCTGAAATAACACTATTTACTTCACTTCTCCATTCCTGCAAAGTCTTAATGCTACCATCACTCCTTAAGATAGATGGGAGAATTCCATGATGAGATTCATGGAAATATTTCCCCAATTCCCTTATCCCGTTCTCCAATGTTTCAGCATTCCCTCTGTATTCCTCAATTTTATTTACCAAGAGAATAGTAGGTTTAAACCTCTCAAGCAGATTAGGGTCTTGCTTAACCCCAATCCCCATCAGCATCAAGTCTTGTTTTCTAGAGATCCAGACCTCCATAAGTGGGATGGCTTTTCCTTTGTCGATATCAAACCTCTGTATGGCATCAACCATGGATGAATAGCTATAGTGAATACTATTTAGTTTGTTGCTCAATTTTATGTTCAAGTGCTCCAAGACTATTGTGACAATCCTCATGTTGCTCTTAAAATTATCTTCATCATGACTTTGACACTTTTCTTTGTATTCACTTAATTGTCTAAGAAACTATTCCTTTTTGGCATCCCCTTCATCCTATGACCCTTATAATACATTGGGTTCTACTATTGAAATGGAAACATTTCCCATATTATATGGCACAATTTCCCATGAAGTACTTACATCAGTTGTAATTTCAAGGGATATATCCTCTTGTACAGTAGTGGGAGAATCAATATCATCTTGTTTGAGCTTTCCAGCTTGTAATTTTTGCAACACATCCTCTAACAATGTTATCTTTGTATGTAATTACATATTATTTCTCTCAAGACTTCCATATTTGACCAACAAATTATTCAGTTTTGTTCTAAGTTTATCCTTCTTAGCTGCCAAAGACTCCAAAGTAGCCTTGGTGAATTATGCAGCATGAACAAACAAATTTGTAGCTTCCAAGGCCAATGTTTTTGAAACTATCTTGATTATTAGGCCTCCCTTGTAATCAAGTGGAGGCTCAGCAATGTCTAGTTTTCTTGTGTTTGGGGCTAAAGACCAAATAGCCAAGGCTTCCCATTCTTCACTGAAATTAGACCCTTGTAATCCAAGTGCAACTTATTCCTTTGTATCATAGAGTGGTCTGTCACATTTTTTGATTGTGTCAAAAGAAATGGTTGAGGCTAAGTCCCATTCTGGTAGAAAAAAATACCTTGTTCTCACCAATTCTCGACCTTCCTTAGCAGTCATGTTTTGAAACCTGGCTCTCATCCCATTCAATACCTTTTTCTGAATGACAGTATTAGGCAACTCTTGATGTAGGCTCATCTCCATAGCTAAACATTTTACATATTCATCTAGTTTATCCCTATAGGAAAAATCCATAAAAGCTTGAGTTTTCACAAATTAAGCATCATCCAAGAACTTAGTACATGCCTCAACTCTTATGTCATCATTTCCATTTAACCCTCTATGATCAACATTACTTAATCTCTTTCCCAATTGAATAGTTTCCCTTACTATAGATGTAGTTGACACTCCTTGTATTTATTGCTCAGATACCTAAATGTCATCATCAACGCCTTCATCATCATAATCCACTAAGCTAGTGGTCACATTTTTTTGTTTTTTCAATGGTGGCTCCTTAGATGGTACTTTACTAGACGGTGGAGAATCAACATCCATAGTTTCAGACTCTATCAACCTTGGTGGAGACAGGGAAATCACTTGTTCCATAGGAGAAGTTCTATTTTCCTCATGTTGAATGGGAGCACAGGGTTCAATAGATTTCTTTGTTTTACCCTTTCTTCTTATGAAAATTTTTATTTTTGGCTCCTTGGGGGCTTGTGATGTAGACTCCCCTTCAATAGCATAAATTCTTCCTACGCTTTGTTCTTCGGAAATTGGAGCTTTCCCTTTATTTTTACTAACCACCCCTTTAGTTTCAAGGTTGCCTACTATTGAATTAAAATTTCTTGTAACATGCTCCACTTTTTCAATTATGTTCTCAGTCTCAGGGAGGATTTTGAAATTAGGCTCTTCCTGCTTTATCTTCCTTTGCATCTTGTTGAATTCAATCCACCTCACCAACCTCTTTTCTTGCTCCACACTATCAAATATATTCCTTATCACGTCCTCTGGATAATGGTAAATATGAGCATATTTGTAGCTTTTGTTTCTATCATTCAACCAGGACATAAATCCTTAAGGATCATATCTGAACCTCTCAATTTTCCTTTTCATGCAGTATCCTTTAAGCACTTCAATGATACTGTTCCAACCTCCTTTAGTCATGATAAAATCAGAAAAACAAGTGTATAAAGGAAAGAAAGTTCCATTTCCCTGATTTAACAAATGTTCATTCTCAACATTTTCTAATTGCCACATAACCTCAAGGAAACCTATTCTTTTGGACACAAACCTTGGTTAAAAATGTGGTGCTACCTTAGAACCATATAATCTTAAAACAGTAAAATCATTGAGAAAAATAGCATCTCCCTAGTTATTCTCAATGCCCCTCTTAGGTCTTCTTTCCTTTGGTCTCAAGAAGTCATGTAAAGCAATAGGAACTTTGGGCAACCTCACAATCAAATATTTTTTCAATTCAAAAGAAAACAAATTCCAGAAAGTGACATAATCATACGTCATGCCATCCTTATCCAAAACAGTGGTCCAACATTGCATGGAAAAATCCCAATCACCTGCCTTTCTCTCCAAATCAATATTCTATCCAAAATAA
Organism: Sequoiadendron giganteum; assembly: GCA_007115665.2. Lineage (NCBI taxonomy): Eukaryota > Viridiplantae > Streptophyta > Pinopsida > Cupressales > Cupressaceae > Sequoiadendron > Sequoiadendron giganteum. The sequence goes on along the minus strand of CM021108.1, from coordinate 60,119,507 downwards.
ATTGCACCCTTGTATAAGAACATATGCATCAGCAGTGAATACCAGTTGGGTGTTGCCACAATAGTGGTTTACACTTTCTTGGAGATCCTAATTTTTGCTGAAATCACATATTTTACAAAATTATAATGATTTAAGCCTTGAAATTTTTCATTTAATGGATTCCAATTGAAGAGGATTTGATCAAACCACCTTATACCAAGCCCCCTTGGATAGAACCCCACTAGTTTTAAACCATACCTATAACGGAGTATCCTTTACACCTATCAAAATGCTAATAAAAAATCACCTTTGATTTACTTTTTGGGGGATCAAATGAGTTCATTTAAAATTTATTTTTTGTAAGTATGTAGTCCTTATTATAAGCTTCCAAAAAAGTATGATTTTAATTAAATTTAATTTTATTATTATATTTATTTTTTATTTCTTGTGAATGTAGGTTTTTCACCTAAAATCAAGCTCTTTGTTCTGCACATGTGAAAAAATAGTAGATTATCAAAATAAAATTTTGAAAAATATGTTCAAGATGGGTATTGATGTCATTGATCCATTAAAAATAAATAAAAAAATTGATACATATAGAAAAATTTATGTTTTATGTAGTCCGCCTATGTCTGAATTGTAATTGGTTTGACTTCGAAACTTGATTAAGGAAAAGATATTTAATAAAACACTATGAAACCAAATGAATTGGTTAGATATCATAGTTACAAATCTAAATTCGAAAAAATTAGAATTTTACCCTTCATATAAAAAATGTTATGTTGTATACGGTGAGCATCACTCCTTAAAAATGTTGTTTACTGATAAAAACTAGTTTTTGAAGGAGATGAAAAAAAAATACAATTTGATTCCAAAAAATTTCAAAATAATATATTTAGAATCTATAGACAAAACTTCACAAATCACTAGTTTGCATCCTCTTCAAATTCCTCACGGTTTAGCCGCTATAGGAGCCTGAAAGTGAATATTTAGTTTTAAAAAATAGTTCAATGTCTAGTTTGACCAAAAATTGTAAACCAGTATTGTGGGATCACCAAGCTACATCCTACCCCAGATTTTCCTTTCTTTGATCTAACCATCCCCTCATGCATTTTTTCATAAAGATATCCTACGTAATCATATACTCCACAATATTGGGGATGTTGGATTTGGGCAGCCATATACATCCAAGCCATTGGGATTCCAGAAATAGTATCATAACCAATTATTTGACAAATGGAATAGAAAGTCCTCTTGAAATAAGGAACAAAATAATTGACAGGGAAAGGCTCCTTATCATGTGATCCTATCACAATCTTTTGTCTTGCAATTTCTACTAGAAATCTTGGTAAAATGTGGACCCTAAATGAAGCCTTGGTCTTTTCATACTCTTTTCTAAGAGATTCTTCATTTATCATATACATTTCATCACTCCATTTCATGAGCTTGAAAACAAGACCCATTTCCTCCTTAGTGATTCTATATATCCATTTATTTTGCATCAAAGGTTTTGGTAGTCCTTGTGACTGGGTCATAGTTAGTAGCCATCACCTTTAGCAAGTCAACATCCATATAAATATTTGGCACAATTAGCTTTCCTAGGTCATAGTTCCAAGAGTTTCTCATTGGGACACCCATATTTTTGTTCTTGAACTAGCCATAAAACAATTCCCATCAAGTATAGGTTAATTTAGCATCTTTTATGTAGCCTCTTTTTTCAAATAGACCTTCTACTATTTGTGGTCCCCTAGGAATCATCTCTAGTGGAAGGTGGTAACTGATCCATAAGGTCTTTATTCAGAGATCTCTTGGGAACAAAAACCTCTCCTTTGGATGAAGATGTTTTTTCTTTAAGGGCCATCATGCAAGATATACAATCAAACAAGGTTTGTTGCTCAAGGCCTATGGATTTTGTAAGGGTTTGGCATGAATTATTCAAATGCAGAATTAATGAAATGCCCTTTTACAAATGTCAAACTTAATAACCAAACCAAAAAAAACCCTAATAGACTTAAGCTTGAGAAAACATAACCTCTCAATAATGCCAAAAGGAAAATGATAATTGACTTACTGTTTTTACATAGGTTGACATCCCTAGTTTCGACGTGAGAAAATGTTGAGTGACCACAGTCTTAGCTCCTGGAGTGTATTGAGTGTACTTGTAATACAGAATTATGCCTTTGATGTAAATATTAATAATCATGCAATTCCTTACTTCAGTAGCTCAATATCCTTTCAGTTATTAAGACATCCTCACGTGAACTAGAACGGTTTGCTTGCTATCAACTTTGTTTTGAATGTTGACCATTGATTTACTCAGCCAATTGATTGATCCATGATTCATATTTAATTAGCTCACTGTGAAACATCCGATTATACATAGCTGAAACAATTTCCCAATGACAGGAGGCCACATGGAAGAAAATGTTTGTAACATGTGGTCCCTACCATCTCTTTTTCTTTTCAATCCCAATCCACATGTCGGTCTTCCCTTACCCTCATGAGCCATAACTCACATGCACCTTTTATCAATGGGAGGATGGGGAACAACTAAGATTGAATCAAGTTGTATCATCATACACACTGCTTAGCTACCTTTAATTTTATGTCTTGTACAATATCAAGGGCTCAAATTAAAAGATCTTTAGGTGCATATGATATATGGGCTTTAGTAACACACACGTTACCCTCCACATTTTTAATATTTATTCCACACGGAAAACACCTGCTTCCCTGTCGAGAAACTAAAAAGGAGGATGGGGCCCACATGGGATGGCAAGGAGTAGTCTAGGTTGATCCACATCACCCAAAATTAACCATCAATCAAGGTGACACTCAGCAATATTAATTCTCAAACCGATCATAGAGAAGACGGGTGGCAATTGCCTGCTAGCCCACATGGTCACTTCAGTGACCAAGAAAAATAGATGGGTCAATGGGGAATGACCCAGATGTGGCCACTTAAATTATCACCAACCGTTGATCTAACTTTAGCAAACACGTGTATACCTTTTCAGTGATGTCAGGCCCATAAATCATCAATAACACATGTCCTTCACCTGTTAGCCCAAATTAATAAAATAATTCAAGATAAAATAGGATGAGCAAGCAAGCGACGGTTCATATTTTTTTCATCGATCACATGGCCCACAAGAGCTTTATGGACCTGCACATGTAAAAATCTTTAACCCTAAAAGGGACCTTTCCTAGGATGATTATCCCACAGCCACAACATAAGGACTTGCAATCTTTATTAATGGGAAATATTTATCTCACCTTAGGATAACCACCAAATAATAATCCAACTCAATTAGCCAGTAAAACCAAACCAGAGGGTCGATCACTCAACGAAATTTGATGTAAAAAGTTATAACTTGGAGAGACCGATGACCGGAAGGAGTCAACCCAAAAATTAAAAAAATACCATGATATAAACTCCAAGTATTTCTCATATAAGACTAGATTAAACCTAAAACCCGTTGTATTAGCAAGTGATAAAAAACCCAAAACTCCCCAGACTCGGCAAGATCATGAGAATGGAATAAATTTTTCAAGGGGTTTCAATAGAGGTCATCGGCCCTTAAGGGATTTGATAGTCACAGACCCTATTAGCATTGTTTTCAGTGATGCATATGCACCTAAACTTTTGATGATATATATATGCAGTTTTATGTTTTATTATCTTGTGTTGAATTAAATATTAATGTGATTTATCAAATATCCTTTGTAAGCATATTTAATAAATATCTTCATGATTTAGCGTTTTATGTGATCTAATTAAATCATTTGCAGTTTATGTTAGATGCTACACTTTGATGAAGTATGCTATGTTAACCTAAATACTCCTATGATCTAATAACATTAAATTCATATAAGTATTTACATTAACATAACATACTAGATTTTGAATAGTATGGAAACTAAAGTAATTAATCAAATTATTTGAATAATTACCCTAGAATCTAAAATACACACTATTATCATGTATCAAAGAAGGAAACAATGTGAGATAAAATAGAAACTATCCACTTAATCTAACAATATTCCTCTAACACACTTTTCAAAACAAGAAGTACTAAATGTAATACCAATACAAATGTGCGACATTTATAGTTTCTTTTAGAGGTGTACCATCTATTTCTATTAATGTGTAGGATCTAGATCCATAGCTTTCATTTATGATGTAAGGTCCTAACCAATTAGTGTTGAATTTTCCTTTTTCATTCAGCGGAGCATTAACATTATGTTGATTTTCATACAACACTAGGTCTCGTTTATTAAATTCATGATGAATGACACTATCATTATAATTGCATTGTATTTTTTTGGAATAAGCTTGCAGATGTTTGAGGGCATTTATATGTTGTTCATCCAACATTTCAAGTTGATTCAGCCATTGTTCTTTATAAGTAGTGTCATCAATGAGCCCTTTAAGAGAAATTCATAAAGAAGTAATTTCTAACTCTAAGGGAATTATTGCTTTAACACCATAAACTAGGTTATAAGGAGTGTTTCTAGTAAATGTTCTAACGCTTGCACAATAAGCCCGTAATGCATAATTCAATTGAGTATGCCAATATTTATTATGTTTACTTACTATTTTTTGTAGAATTTGTTCAATATTCATGCTAGTTGATTCTTTTTGTCCATTTGATTGTGGGTAATATGGTGTTGAAAAATTATGTTGAATATTGAAAGTTTCCAACAAAAAAATTCACTTCATTGTTCTTAAACAGAGTTCCATTATCTAAAACTAATGCAAAAGGGAAACCAAAGTGAGAAATAATATTTTCTAAGATGAAATAACATATTGCATCAACCATTGTGGAATGAAGGGAGATAACTTCTACCCATTTTTTGAAGTAGTCTATTACAGTAATGATAAACGTATGTCCAACCGAAGAAGGAGCTCATATCTTCCCAATAAGATACAAACCCTCGAGTGAAAATGGCCAAATAGGAACTTGAGCATGAAGTTTGAAGGCAGGAGCATGAATTAAATTGTTATGTTCTTGGAATTTAGGGCATTCCTTCATGTACTCAAAACATTCTTGTTCCATGTGTCTCTAATAATATCCTATATGAACCAATTTTTGAACTAATGATCTTCCTCCAAAATGTCCTCCACAAGCACCTGCATGAGCTTCTTCAAGTGCTATAGGGATTTTGGATTTTTTAAGACATCTGAGTAAAAGGCCATTAAATTATCTTTTGTATAAAATTCTAGCATGGATTATGTACTTAGATGCAAGTTTCTGAAGATGAGCTCGAGTGTTTTTAGTTCTATTCTTAGGAAAGGTACCATCTTTTAAATAGTTGAACATAGTTGTGTACCATTCACTAGAGTTGTCAATATCGATCGATGACTATTCTTTGTTTTTATCATCTATCAATGGTTTAGGGATCATTTAAAATTTAAATGTGAAGGTGATGAGAGAATCATCAAGAGATACCAAGGAAGTGATGCTTTCCATTACATCTACATTTTGATTATCCTTTCATGGTATGTTTTTTATCGTATATGATTCAAATTTTTCTAATAATGTCATCGTGAGGTCTCTATATGGAACAAGTTTATCATGCTTTGCTTGGTATCAACCATTTATCTATTTATTAATTAAGAGTGAATCACCAAATATATAAATGTGTTTGAATTTTAACGCTAATGCGACATGTATACCAACTATTAAAGCTTCATACTCTGCAGTATTATTTATACATGGAAGTTTAAATGCAAAGCTAAGGGAATAAGCCTATTTGAAGGTGTTGAAAGTATGTATTATATTGTAATTCATGTCACCATGTTGGTCCAGTACCTTGTACTAGTGTGAAGATCATGCTTATCTCATCCGATATTTGATCTGATATCTCTAGTATTTTTCGTCTGCATATTCTCTCCAGTAATCAGTATGACCTAAGATTTTGAGAAAAGTCTTATAATGGTTGGAAGCATGTATGTATGTATTCTCAGATGTTCATATATTTAGGTGATGTATTGGCATCGATCTTGAGATTACATTTTGGTATTAGGTTAATCAATGGTTGACCTAATATTTTTTTATAATGGATTGTGGATTATATATGAGACCTAGCCTTGGTCCCAGTCGACATGATGTTGCATGACACGGGTGAATTACATTCGAAAAGCTCTATATGAAGCTGACAAGCTATCATTTTGAAAATATGAATTTCATCAATTAGGTTGACCTAATTAATGCATATGGATATATCAGGTATATATGCAAGATAGTTAGAAGATGAGAAGTGTGGAAGGAATGTGAATGCAAAAAGAAGAAGAAGAAGCATGTATATACATGTGTATAAGCGAAGTGTGTGAACAAATAGTTGAAAAATAGTCTTTTTTCATGCAAGAAAATACTCTAAGCATCACGAAATTGAATCTGCACATGTTGTGTAACTCCTCAGTTCAACTCTGGTGGTTAGTCATTTTTGTTTACTTATTTATGTAGGTAGTGAGCCTCCATATTTGGACAGTAATTCCTTGCAAGCAGTGAGTTTTTTGTATCTGGAAGTGAGCCTCTTTGTTACCAGTATTGATATAAATTTATATATTGTGAGTTAATCCTCACCCTGGTTTTCCCCTCATTGGGTTTTCCACATAAAATCTGGTGTTCTTGTGTTGAGTAATTTCATATTCTATTTTTCTCTTATCTATATTTTTCTGCAAGGTAATTAAAGGTATTTTTTCAATTTAGAGGATACTGATTCACCCCCCTCTCAATATCCAGTTTATTCAACAATTGGTATTAGATCCAAGTTCCTCTAGAGAATTCTAACATCTTGAGGAGATTATGTAGATTGAACAAATGGATAAAGAGGAGTTCGGACTACCCTTGAAGATCTTGACAAGGCTGAAATTGAAAGAAGAGACTTGAAGGAGAATCTTGATGAAGAAAATGAATGTATCCAGAAATTAAGAGAGAAACTAAAGAAATTCAAGGAAATATAAAGAGAAATAATTGAGGAGTTGAAACAAACAAATGATGAGAATACCGAACTAATTTTGAATATAGATGAAAAGAATAAAATTGAAGAGTGTTTGAAAATAGTGATACAAAGAAAAGTTGATGTCTGCTCTAGGCTCGAATAGGAAGTGTTGAATCTAAAAGAAGAACTTGAGAAAGAAAAACTCTATGAAGATGATTTCAAGACAAGATCCACCAAGCTTGATGAATTGATAGTAGGATAAAATCTTCTAAAGACAAAAGTGGTATATGTAATGAAGATGAAGAAAAAATGCAGAGCTTAAATCCAGTAATCAATCAGAAGACTCAAGACAAAGGGAAGAAGAAGATACTCTAGAAGGAAACCACCTATCAGACAACCAAATGCACAAAGGTACTCATCATTCAATGGTGTTTTCTTTTCATGTAATAAATTTGGTCATAAGGAAACGGAGTGTAGGATTAGGTTGAATCAAATTTTTGGTTCCTTCTCCAAACAATGTTATACATGCAAGAAGATAGGACATAAAGCTACTGAATGCAGATCTTCAGTAAAGATGATGATGAATAGGTTCAATGGGAAAAGGATAAATCAATAATTTAATGGCTATTTCTATACCTACAATATGTTTGGACATAAAGCGAATCAATGCAGAACTGGGAATAATGGAAATCAAACAAGTCAGAGAAATATAGTTTGTTACTATTGCAAGAAACCATGACATATCTCAAAGGCACGCAAAAATAGAAAGGAAAAACATTCTGCTTCGGTGGAAGATAATAAACTGGTTGAAAAGATTGATAAGGAAGAGGTTAAGTAGGAAATGAGCAAGATATGGAAAAATAAAGGAGAATCGAAGAATACTGATGCATCTGTACCCTCATTTGGTGTAGATGAATCCTCCAAGAATTAGACATAGCATGGTCTTAGGGGGAGCTTTATCATAAAATCAATTAAACCCCTGAAAGTATAGTCTGTCAGGTGTTGGAACATGGATATGGTGTAAGGTATGATAGGAAAAAGTTAATTCAAAAGAAACCGGAAAAAAAAGAGTGAGCATGTTCTTTTGTGGAGTAAATTAGGGTTTCTCAATGTAAGTGGAAGAGAAGTTTGTTAGCTTTTTGCAATTAATGTGAGTTAGGGAAAAATGATGAAGTATAAAGGAAATTTCATAAATCATTTTGATCATCAAATTCATTTGTAGGATTTGTAGAGTGACTTGGAACTCTCTTGAAGCATTTTTGAATTGATTTGAAGATCTTCGAAGAAATCATTGTGGACATTAAAAATTATATGACAAAAGTTTCCCTATCTTGCAGCTGCAGAGGAAGATAATAGAAGAATTTTCTTGTTGAATTTTTAAGAGTTATAATGGAAATTTATAATAGAGGGTCAAGTGGGAATATCCCTCTGAAGTTGAAAGGAGTCAAGTTGGATGAATTCGATCATCAAAAAATTATGAAGATGGAATTAGGGTTGGAACCAAAAGATTTACGAAACTTACAAACCCTAGGTTTGGATTTATGGGAAGAATTCCCTTGGTTTTCTGATAGAGAATTTATTCTATTCCTTTTGAGAAAATTCAAGGATGGCAGAATTGTACTAGATAAATCCTACCCTATTTCGAAGGAAGCAATTGAAGCAGTTACCGGACTGTGTAGTGTCGAAGAACTTCCTAGACAGAAGACTATACAATATAAGAAAGTAGAGGAAATGATGAGAGTTGATAAAGATCCCCGAGCACTATTGATCAACACTATTGATGATTCTTCGGTTAGGTATGTTACATACGGAATTTCTTATAAAATTGATTTAAGAAATCGAGAAAGCTCTACTTCAGCCAATGCAATGTATTTGGCACATAAAATGGTAAAAGAAAATAAGCAGTTTGATTTGTGTAAGATAATCCTTGAAAATATTACCAAGAACATACGAGTGTCATTGGTAGAAGGATACCCATTTTGTTTTGGGTCCTTTCTTACATGTCTAGTACTTTATTTTTTGAAATTGCTACCAAGAAAGAAAGATGTTGAATGGGAATCTGAGATTCCCATTGTAAGATAGATATGCAGATACTTGGAAAGTTTAAAGGATAAATAAAGCCCATGTACAAAAAATTTCTTATCCTTGCAAAATGTAATGAGCTCTAGTGAAGTTATGTTGAGCCGGTTTGAGGAAGGTTCTTCCTCCGAAACAAAAGAACCGGAAGCAGTCACTAGTGATTCCCCTCTGGAATCAAAGAAAAGAAAAGCTCTCTGAAAATGTCATTGTTATCCCTAAAGAGAAGAAAGAAGAAGAATAATCTGTGGGTGGATCAGAATCTTCCGATCTAGATGACATCTAGACCATGTTAATAAAAGGGAAAATGAAGAAAATTGGTGACTTGTGGAGTACGGCCTCTCCCATTAAGAGACTAAAAATTGATGATGCTTTAGTTGAATATCTACTTCGTAAAGGTATTTATGTATCTATCATTTCTAATTCCTTACTTGAACAGTTAGTTGAAATAGTTGAAGAAAGAATGTCGCTTGAAGGTTTAGAAGGATGCAAGCTAGAAGCTCTAGTTGAAAAGAGATTCTCTAAAACAAAGCAGAGGTTATCTGAACTAATCATGGAGACGAAGAAGTGCATAAAGGAAATGTCAAACATATACAAGTATTGTCTCCAATGGTCTACTATAGTTGATTATTTTAGAAGTAGAATTGAAGCAATTGAATTTGAGGTGAACAACATTGGAAAGAAGTTTGATATTTTTGAAGACAAAGAGGGAAATAAAAGGTAGAGAGTTGGTGAACTGCAAGCTAAAATGATCATTTTGTAGAGAAGAAGGGATGATGTAGTAAATACCTTCTGGCTTCTCAAGGAAATTGTTGAGGTCCGGTTAGACCATCTTTCTGGAATACTCTCTAATGTAGAAGACTATGAAAAGAACTGTTCATCCACATATTGGTCAACCTATTTCACACTATTGGTTGTATTGGAAAGTATGTGTATAAGAATGGATTCTACAGTATTTGAATGGAAGAAATTACATCTGGTTATCAAAGAGAGTTACAAAAAGGTATTTCAAGTGAAAAGTGTAATTTTGGTTTAAAATATTGGATGTTTGAAAGTTTTGATGTTTTGAAATTTTGAAAGAATTAGGATTTGTGAATATTAGATGTCACCATTTTTTCACCTTTTTGGAACCCTTTTCCATTGATGTCAAAGGAGGAGATATTTGGAGAGTTTTGGAGTTTTTGGAAGAGAAATTTTGGAGAGATTGTAGGAGAATTTTGAATTGGACTTTTTGCACACATTGCCATCAATGTCAAAGGGGGAGATTGTTGGAAGTATGTCTTATATTGTCATTGATATCACCATGTTGGTCTGGTACCTTGTTTAGGTGTGAATATCATGCTTATCTCATCTAGAATTTGATCTGGTATCTCTGGTATTTTTATTCTGTATATTCTCTCTAGTAATCAATATGATGTGAGGTTTTGAGAAAAGGCTTATAATGGTTGGAAGTGTGTATGTATGTATTCTCAAATGTTCATATGTTTGGGTGATGTGTTGGCATCAATTTTTGACATTGCATTTCGATATTAGGTTAATCAATGGCTGACCTAATATTCTATTTGTAATGGATTATAGATTATTTGTGAGACCTAGCCTTGGTCCCAGTCGACATGATGTTGTATGACACAGGTGAATTACATTCAAAAAGGTCTATATGAAGCTGACAAGCTATCATTTTGAAAATATGAATTGCATCAATTAGGTCGACCTAATTAATGCATACAGATATATCAAGTATATATGCAAGATAGTTAGAAGATGAGAAATGTGGAAGGAATGTGAATGGGTATGTGCAGGATCATCATGGAAAAAAAAAGGCCCTTAAGTGGCGATGAAAATTTAGAAAAATTAGAGTTAGGCAACTTGACATAAAAATTTCAATAAGTTATCTATATTATTTCAAAAATATATAACAATACAATTTGTAGAAAATTGAATGTAGTTTCTAAACTACTAGGTTTATTTTAAAAAAATCTATTTGGTGAAATGTTGAAATTTCAATGCAATAGTACTTAAATTTTAGGGAAAAAATAAGAATTAGGTGTCTATCTGACCACCCTAACCACAATAAAATGAATTATTTTCAATAATATTTTAGATATAAGTAGAGGACTCATGTCCCGATGTGATGCATATTTTTTTGTAATTTTTTTCCAAGTAAATAATTAATTATGATTTTTTTATTACAACTTTTAAAAATATAAAAACTCATATGTTTGACCACCTTAACTTGGTCAAAACTTCATGAAATTTAAAAAACAAAAATCCTATAGTATGCAAAGCATAGAATGTGATGCATTTTTTAGATTCAAAAAAATGTGATACCGTTTGAAAGCTATATATTTTTTTCAAATTATCCTATCAATCGAGACTTTAGTTGTAATTCAAATAGAAAATGAATAATAATTATTTATTAAATTCAAAGTAAAGCATAATTTATATTGGTGGAAAACTGAGAATGTCCTTTAAAAACTCTTTTCGTTTAATCAATTTTGGGTTAAAAAAATCATCAGACACATGGGCCATCATATCACTTACATATCGCCACTTTTTGGCCCATCATAATCCTGCACATACCTGAATGTGAAAAGAAGAAGAATCATGTATGTACATGTGTATAAGTGAAGTGTGTGAATAGATAGTTGAAGAATAGTCTATTTCATGCGAGTGAATACTCTAAGCATCACAGAATTGAATCTACACATGTGGTGTAACTCCTCAGTTCAACTCTAGCAGTTAGCCATTTTTGTTTACTTATTTTTGTAGGTAGTGAGCCTCCATATTTGGATAGTAAGTCCTTGTAAGCAGTGAGCCTCTTTGTTACCGGTATTGATAAAACTTTATATATTATGAGTTAATCCTCACCGTGGTTTTCCCCTCATTGGGTTTTCCATCTAAAATTTGGTGTTCTTGTGTTGAGGAATTTCATATTCTAATTTTCTCTTATCTATATTTTTTTGTTAAGGTAATTAAAGGTTTTTGTTCAGTAGTTTTAGAGGATGTTGATTCACCCTCTCCCCCCTCTCAGTATCAGGTTTATTCAACAAAAGAAGGAATTAATATAACTCCTATACTAGAGCCAATTCGACACTTAGAACCATCAAAGTATAGTTCCAATGTTTCTTTTTATTTTTGAATAGTCAACACATTCTCATTGGGGAATGAGTCTATATTATGTAACACTAGGGGAGAAGGAGGATCAACTAATTGGTCAGTCAAGGCTTGTCCTTTAATTGGATTTTGGGAGACAAATTTAAGGTCAAACCTTGTTAACATCACCCATTAGCTAAGCATCTTGATAAATTTGTTGTAGGAAAAAGGTGCTTTAAAGGATTGAACCTTTTCATGACATAGATTTTAGCATTCAGTAAATAATACCTCAATTTACTAATAGTGAACATGAGAGCCAAACATTATTTCCTATCATCATATATCATATTTTGTAATCAATCAAGGTTTGGTTAATGCAATAAATAGGATGTTCTTTACCATTGTCATCTTGTTGAGCCAACAATGATGCAAGAGCATGGGTTGATGTTGTTCTATAAAGGATAAATGGATTATCTTGCATAGCGGGTTATAAAATAGGTGGAGTGGCAAGATAACTTTGTAAACTCTCAAAGGCCTACTTAAAATCCTCATTTCAATTAAACTAAAAATATTTCTTAAGAAGATGTGTAAAGAGGAATGTTATGTTCGCTAGGGATGCTACAAAATGATGGATAGCTTGAACTCTTCCTTGTAAGTTGTGTAAATGAGAAATGTTTCAAGGAAGTGGAATGTTAATAATAGCATCAATTTTCTTTCTGTCCATCTCAATGCCTCTATAAGATACTATAAAACCTATAAGTTTTCCAATATTTACACCAAAGACGCACTTCTTCGGGTTCAATCTCATGTTATATTTTTGCATTCGCTCGAAGATGCTTCAAAGAATATTCACTTTGTCTTGTCGAGTTAAATATTTGGCTAGGATATCGTCAACATAATCTTCTAAAATATTATATATGTAATCATGAAATATAAATGTCATAGCTCTTTGATACATTTCACCTGCATTCTTTAATCCAAAAGGCATAACTACCCAATGTGAGAGCTGAAAAAATGACATGGTTCTATTGAGGAGAACCACCATTTCAAACCCTCAACAATGGAGAAATTTCAGATTTAAAAGAACAATTAGAAATGAAACTACCAAAACAATCAAAATGCTTCCAAACAAAAACCAGACTACATTGGCATCCTATCACCAAAGTCTTGGTATGCACTTTTGCTTTCATATTTTTACAAGCATAGGTGCATCAAGAGGCTATTAGTGAATGGATTAAGCAAATCTGTGAAGATGCATGCATGTGTAAGATTTGTGTAGGGGCCAAAATGAGAAGAGAGTCCTATTTAAATAGGCATCTTTAGGGTGAATGCAAGTTGTGGAAGGAGTGTGGGATAAAAGATTGGCTTGGAGGAAAAAGATTGAAATGGATAAATGCATGTAGGTGGTAAATGAATAATTTAATAAATATGTGTGATAGTTAAATGAATATGCAAATGCATGAAATGTGTAAATGTATTAATGTATGAATATTTTATAATGGATAAAATTATTGTGAAAATGGGTTTAGTGAAAAATGATTATGGACTTATAAATGATTTTATGAGATGAATGGATAAATGGATTTACGCCAATGGAAATAATAATGGATAGATTATTAAATAATTTAATGGAATATGCAAATGATATTTTAATGATTAATACATAAATGATAAACAATAAATGATTAAATGATTTTGTGAATAATGCTTATGGATGCCTATAAATGCTTATAATATGAATAAATGGTTATAATATGGAGATATGATTATAAGGGTGACCAATTGAAATATGCAATGGGTAAAAGTGATTACGAGGACAATTTTATGTGTCTATGTTTTGCCCCTCTTTGAGACAATGCAACTTCTTGTGTTGTTTCAAAGAAAAAGATTGATCAACTAATACATGCCCCAGAGATATCCTAGTAAGGGTTATGATAAGAATGTTATGCCCCCTCAATAAATTGATCAAACAGATTGTAAGAAGATTAATCTCTCAATAGATGTCAAGAAAATGATTAGATACTTGATATTGTGTAAGTGATAAAGCAGTGATGTACATTTGATGGAAATGCACAGTAGATAGGCGTAACTGAAAAAATTGATGGAAATGATCAGTATAGCTGGGTTGATGAGTTGATGAAGCTGATTTAGATTGATGCAAGTACAAGACAAGTTGATAGAATGATTGATTGATTGATTAAGGGGACATAATATTTCGAGAAGCAAGTTGATTGATTTCTCTGCAACAAGAAAAATGAAGAAAATGAAATGCAAGAAATGGAAGATCCAAGATGGGAGAAAATGAAGGTGATGAAGCCTTTTGTGCCTTTAAAGTGCTTTTATCATCATCAAGCTTATTATTTCACAAATTAGTATAAGCGTCTAGATAAGATGAACATCTAGATGACCTGAATATTGTTTGCATTTTTATTTAGTAATGAAGTATAAGCTCTAGGTATAAGGACCCTAGATGACCTGAATACTTATTGCATAGAAGAAACTATCAGACAAGGAATGCTCCCATCCACACTAGACTCATAGGTTCTCAATGGTTTTATACAACCATGTCTTAAGACGAGTCATCCTATGAATAAGAAACAATCCATAGACAGCAAAAAAGTGAACATGCCCCATCTTCGCCTCTCTAGTCCCAAACATCCTAGAGAAGCTAAAAGACATGCCCCCAAAGATAAAATCATTAAACAATCAAAGATAAACAAACAAACATGCATCATGTATCATGCATCAATATAGAACCGATTCTTGGTACAATTGTACGTGTTTGGTTGGATTTGTAGGATGGGTTGATAAGTATGCTGCAATATTTACTTGATTGTTACTCGTGATGCAGTTTGATTTCGTTGAAGTTCAAAATTGTGTGGTGATTTGAAAGTCACTATTTAGGGATTTTTTAAGTTATTTCATTTTTTTGATTTTTGTTATATTTGATTTTTATGTATTTTTTCAGGACATTTTAGGATTTTTTGGATTTTTTCAAGACATTTTATGATTTATTTTTTATTTTTTTAAGGACATTTTATGATTTTTTATGGATTTTTTCATGACATTTTATGATTTTTTTAAAAAATATTCAGGACATTTTATGATTTTTATTGGATTTTTTCAAAACATTTTATGATTTTCTTTTTTAATTTTTCAAGACATTTTATGATTTTTTTGGATTTTTCAAGACATTTTATGATTTTTTTGGATTTTTAGGACATTTTAAGATTTTTTGGATTTTTCAAGACATTTTATGATTTTTTTGGATTTTCTCAAAACATTTTATGATTTTTTTTGGATTTTTTCAAGATATTTTATGATTTTTTTGGATTTTTTCAAGACATTTGATGATTTTTTTTTGGATTTTTTCAAGACATTTATGAATTTTTGGGATTTTTTCAGGACATTTTACAATGGATCTCAAGCAAGAAAACAAACAAAGAGGGTATTTTCTCTGACCGCGAGATGTTCAATACCCTAACCCATTGGCAAGGTTGAGGAAATGCCCTAGGAATAGGACCAACCTAGTATGCATGGAAAAGCAAGAAAGTGAGGGGACTGTCGAACAATTCACAAGCCATGGTGAGTATGAAAAGGGCATTTTGAAGTGGATAGTGAATGAAAAATGGGATGAAAAGATCAAGTAGAGCTCCAAAGGAAAGAGGAGCAAAGCCTCTACACATGGTGTCGATTTCTCAGTTTTCACATGGTACTTTCTCAAGGTGCCACCGAAGTAGTTTTCACCATTGAACGAATTGATTTCTCTTTACTTTTTCTATTCTTTCATCATTTTTTTTGGTATTTTCTTAGGAATTTTTTCCATTTTTTTATATTTTTTGAGGACTTTAAAAGAGTGTACCCTCTGAATTACTCAGGTATAAAACTTGCAGATGTGCATACTATTGATGGGATCACTAATAAATTCACCTTCTGCAATAGATAACTGGTATGCCCCAGATCCATACATAGCAATGATAACGTATGGACCCAACCAATTAGGCTCAAATTTACCCTTCTTTTCTCTGTCTTATTGATTTCAAGGATTTCATGAAGGACTAGATCTCCAACCTCAAATGTGTGTGGTTTCACTTTCTAATTATAACTTCGGCACATCTACCGCTGATATGCTCTAAGATGATTGAAATCAGTTTGTTTTTGTTCATCTAATAGCTCCAATTCTTGCAAATGGGAAACTCGATATTCTTCATCACTGATGTGATTGTGTAAGGAGACATGCAAAGAGGGCAACTCGACCTCGATGGTCAAGATGGATTTAGATCCATAGACAAGGGCATAGGGGGTAGCACCTATGGGAGCATGAACACTCGTGCAATAGGCCCACAAGGCAGGATTCAGTTGAATATGCCAATCTCATCAAACTTCATTGACTGTCTTTTTAATAATTTAGAGAATAGTTTTGTTAGAGGCCTCAACCTAGCTGTTACCTTGAGGATAGTAAGGTGTGGAGAAATGATGTTGTATATGGAATTTCTCACAGAGTTCATGGACATCCTGATTTTTGAATGGATGACCATTATCTATGATGATGGATAAAGGAATGCCATAATGGTAGATGATGTAGTTTAGTATGAAACTAGCTATTTTGTTTCTAGTGATATGAGTGAGAGGAATAACTTCAATCCATTTTGTCAAATAGTTTGTGGCAACAAGATTGAACTTATGACCATTGGATGAAGGTGGATGGATCCTTCCCACAAGATCGAGTCCCCACTGGTAAAAGGGCCATGGTGTAGCAAGGGACTACAATTCTTATGTAGGAGCATGTATCAATTTTGCATGTTTTGACACTGCTTGCATTTTTTAACAAACTGATAAGCATTTGTTTCTATTATGGGCCAATAATAACCCATACATAAGAGTTTCTTGGCTAAGGTAGGACCGCTAGAATGTGCCCCACAAATACCTTCATGTAATTCTTGTAAAGAGTTTTTGCTCTCGTCATGCTCAAGACATCTAAGTAAAGTACCATTGAGACTTTGGCGGTAAAGGGTATCAGCTAAGAATACATAGCAGGAGGCTAGACCGATAAAGGTTTTATGGGATTTATTGGATAGATCTAATGGCAAGGTGTTATCTTGGAGATAGGTATAAATATTGCCATACCATTAAGAATTAGGAGCAATAATAAGAAAAATCATTTCAGATTGTGGTATATTGTAAGAAGGTTCCAAAAGAGATTCTACCAGGAACTCACAGTAGGAGGCATTACTTGGAATTTCCACAAGTGAACCAATTGTTGTCATTGCATCAGCAACTTTATTACTATCTAGGGGAATATGCTCAAAAGAGATCGATGTGAAATAGGCCTTGAAATCATCCACCATTCTTTTGTAAGGCATCAATTTTTCATAATTTTTTTGTAGTCATCATTAACTTGTCTAATCACTAACTAAGAGTCACCAAGAACATGCAACTCAAGGATTTTCCATTGCATAGCCATACGGAGCCCAGAAAGTAATGCCTCATATTCTGAAATATTGTTGGTACATGGAAACTGTATATTATAAGCTTTAGGTATGCAATCCCCTTGTGGAGTGACAAAGAGAATGCCAGCACCTGAACCACCTTGTGTGAAGGAGCTGTCAAAATATAAAGTCCAAAGATGTGTAGATTCCATGTTGAAGATTGATTCATCAAGGAATTATGTGATAAGAGGATGACTATCTATCACAAGAGCATCAGTGAGTTGATCTGCTATAGCTTGTCCTTTGATTTATTTCCTTTCTATGTACTCAATATCAAACTCACTGAGAATCATCAACCATTTAGCTAATCATCCCGTGAGTGTTGCTTTGCTAAAGAGGTACTTAAGAGGATCAATTTTTGTAATGAGATTTGTCTGGTGTGTAAGCATGTAATTTCATAGCTTCTTTGATGGAAAAACTATGGCAAGGCATGCTCTTTTCATAGGACTATAATTGAGCTCATATCCTACTAGAGTGTGACTAATGTAATAGATAGCAAGTTCCATTCCTTCATAGTCATGTTGTGCCAAAATTGCCCCTAGTGATGTGGTGGTTGTGGATATGTACATAAATAAAGGCTTGTCATATGTAGGAGGTACTAATACTAGTGGTGTCATCAGATATTATTTTATTTTCTGAAAAGCTTGTTCACACTTGTCATCCCATCTAAATGAAACATTCTTCTATAATAGATGCTGAAATGGTTGAAATTTATTTGTGAGTTGTGCTATAAAATGGCAGATAAACTGAAGTTTTCCTTGTAATGATCTTAGTTGTTTGATAATCCTAGGTGGAGGAATTTCAAGTATAGCCTTTATTTTTCCAGAGGTTACCCTGAAGGCACATTTATTTGGATTCAATCGGACCTTCTATTTTTCTAATCTTGTGAAAATTTTATCCATGATCTCTAGATGTCTAGCTCTTGTATAATATTTTCCCAACAAATCATCTACATAGTCTTCTAGATATGTATGCATCATGTCATGAAAGATAGTGGTCATTACACATTGGTAGGTAGCTCTGGCGTTCTTCAACCCAAAGGGAATGGAATTCCAATAGAAGGTTCCTCATGGACAAGTGAATTTTGTCTTAATTTGATCTTCAAGAGAAATTTTAATCTGATTATAGCTTGAGAAACCATCCATGAGGGATAACTTTTCATGTCCTATTGCCAAATCCACTATCATGTCAATGTTTGGAAGGGGGAAGTCATCCTTAGGACAAGCTTTGTTTAAATCTCTAAAATTCGTGCAAATTCGGATGCCCCCATCAGGTTTTGAAACTGGTACTAAATTTGAAATCCAATCAACATAGTCAACAGGTCTTATAAATCCCACATCTAGCAACTTTTGTAATTCAACTTTTACTAGTAGAGCAATATGTAGGTGCATTTTTCTCAACTTTTGTTTGATAGGTTTTTCCCCCTGGTGGCAAAGACAAATGATGCTTTACTAGATCTGGATCAAGTCCTGGCATATCTACATAGGAGCAAGAAAAATTGACTTGTCTTTCCTTGTAAAATTGTATATGCTCTATTCTCTCTTCAGGTGTTAATGACTCTACTAAATGAATTATCTTTGGTTTTTCTTTTGTG
Source organism: Sequoiadendron giganteum (assembly GCA_007115665.2). Lineage (NCBI taxonomy): Eukaryota > Viridiplantae > Streptophyta > Pinopsida > Cupressales > Cupressaceae > Sequoiadendron > Sequoiadendron giganteum. The sequence goes on along the minus strand of CM021108.1, from coordinate 60,100,328 downwards.
CCTAGATTAGCTGGTATTATCTTCTCCTCTTGCATAGATGATTTTTCATGATATACTACTAAGGGAAGTGTGTCAAGCCTTCCATCCTCAGGCACCTTGGAGAGATTTTCACTTTTGGATACCTCCTTTATTTTTACTTTTATCGATTCTAATAGTGTCGCAGAGCGGTTTTCACTAGAAGATCTATTTATAATTTCAATAATTTTGCGACTAAAAGAGTTGGCACCCTCCCCAAAGTAAGCCGCACTATTGAGTTCTATGGTGAAACCTATCTTATGATCCTCAAGAGGTGTATCTTCTCGTGCTCCCAAAAATTTTATGATTGCCTCATCATTTTGAAATACATCCACTTGTGGTGGTCCCTTCTATTCTAAATTAATGAGTTCGGGGTGAACCAAGGGTAAAGGGTCATTATTTGAATCAATATTTTGAATGGATTCAAGGGTGAAAATGTTATGATCGGGTTCAGGGGTAGGGATACTATCATAGTCATAAATTTTAATGAAGTCATCGATGGCACATTCCTCATTTGTCTGTGTAGCATTAGAGGACTCTACTTCCTTACTTGAAGTACATGCGGTACTCAAGGTCTTATCCTTTTGTGCATCATATCCTAAACCAGGGACTTTTTGCATATGAGTAGGTTGTATTGGTTCCAAAATACCCTAATTCTATAAGCCAAGAGGACTTTTACCATCATATCCCTTTTGTTTCATAAGAGAAAATCCTTTACCATATTGTCCAATAGGTATCTTTATTTCAGGTTGTTATTTTTCTATATCCTCATCTTTGTATAGCCATTTGAGGAGATCATTTTCTTTTATTTCATTATAGAGGACTCCCCATTTTTTGAGTTTGGTTAATTTACAAGTCGCTATAGTCTCTACATCTAATATCATCTTAGTCATCTGTGGTTTTCCATAGGTATGGGGAGATAAAGGTAACTTTCCAATGCAAAGGGCATGATTCAAAGTATATTCTCCTACTCCTTGTTCTTTTACTTGCATTTTGGTCTCAACTTCCTTGGATTTTGAGGAGGATTCTTTTAAGGATTCAGGATCAACATATGCTTGGAAAGGGAATGCCTCATGATTTCTTGGGATTGTGATTTCAATTTTGGGACTTAGATTATGACAGTACATGAAAGGGTTTGGATCTCCTTATATTATGATTTCAACACAATTTTGTGGGAATTTAATGCACTGATGGTATGTAGAAGGTACTGCTTGCATTGCATGAATCCAAGGTCTTCCAAGGAGGATATTATAGGTTAGTGGGAGATCAAGAACCTAGAAAACCACATCCTTTACCATAGGGCCAACTTTGATTGGTAGAGTAATTGATCCTTTTGATGAGCATTCCTCTTCATCATATACCTTTAGGGTAATCTTGTTCCTTGGATCAACTGTGTTTTTAGAAAACCCTAGTTTTTTGATCAATTCTTGGGTACAAATATTAAGGCCTGTTCCTTCGTCTATCAAAACTCGCTTGATCTTTGCATTATTGATGAGGAGATCAATGTGTAAAGCCGAATTATGTGGTTGTTGAGGGGATGAATCATCATTTTCAGTAAAAGTGAGAGTGTGAGGTGAGATGATATGTCCCACCATAGCTTGGAATTGGTCAACATGTAGGTCCATAGTCACTGTAGTAGTAGCAAGCGCTTTATCTAGAATAGCTTTATGCTCAAGAGATAGGCGTAGCAGCTCAAGTATGGAAATTTTTGGGGGAATGTTCCCTAAATTTTCTATGAGGTTATATTGTGAAGTTGGTGTAGTGGGTTTTGAATTAGGACCTTTAAGGGTGACTATGCCTTTGCAGGTAGTAACCTTGCAATCAGGTTCTTTTCCTTTTATAATGAAAGTGTTTACATGATTATCACCCTCACTGATGTTATGTATGGTATAATCATACTTAGCAGTAGTACAGTTTACACCATCACCAGATTCAAGGGCCTTTCATTTATCCTTGTCATTCTTAGGGAAAGGGTTTTTTAAACACCTCACGATTAGAGTTACCAGAAGCAATGTGTTAGTTCAACTGCTATCATACCATCATTAATAAGGTCCTATATTAGTTGTCAAAGTTTATTGCAACTATTAGTCATATGTCCTTTATGTCTATGATATTCGTAAAAATTATTCTCATTCCACCATGGGGGTTTGACTTGTGGATTATATTCCTTTATTTTAGGTAGTTTTATAATATTAATTTCAAGAATCTCTTTTAATCTAGATTCGAGTGATTGTACCAATGGTGTAAAATTTTGTTTGGGGAAACTTCTTTGTTTTTATTTTCCTTTATCTGAAGATGGACCTTTGAGACTATAAATAGTCGATGATGTTTTAGTGGTTTTTACATCAACAACTCCGTCATTCACTACATTCGTGTTCTTTACCCAAAAAGGTTTCTTGTTGTTTGAATTTGGTTTTTGGTCTATGTCATTATTTGGTTTTATAGTTATGTCATCAATGAGATTTTATTCTATTTTAAATCCCATCCTTATGGCTTCATCAAAGGAATCTAAATATTTGAGGCATAGTTCCCTTCCAATTTCTTTGTTCAAATTTTGACAAAATAGGTCAACCAATTCTTGATCAGGAATGGCATAAGGTAATCATTTTGTTAAATGTCTCCATCTTTGTAAAAATGACACAAAAGATTCACCTGGTTTTTGTTTGGTGTTGAAAAGGTTTCTCATGGTCACTTTAAAGTCACAATTGAACTATAATTGGAGATAAATTTATCAGCCAATTCTTGAGAGAATTTGATGGTCGAGGGTAATCGTGAAAACCATTCTATAGATTCTCCTCCTAGACTGCGAGGGAATAATCTCATAAGGTACATTTCATCAACTACAAATTCCATGGTAGTAGAACAAAATTGTCTTAAGTGGTGTTTAGGATCTCCTTTCCCATTGTATCTATCAAGTTTTGGTATGTCCCAGTGGTTAGGAAAAGGTGGCATTGGTATGCTTGGATCGAAGGGATAAGGACATATGTCTTCAATGGAGAACTTGTGAGATGATGCTTTACTATTCTTAAGAGTGTCCAATTCTTGTCTCAATGTTCTAAGCTCATCCAAAATAGGATAATTTGTAGGTGTGATTTTTCATTTCTTTGAAGATCACTTGTAACCTGGTTGTAGATAAAAGGGTCTATGATCTTTGATTCTACCATCGTTTTTTCTTTGGGATGCTTAGATTCACTAGATTTGGGTTGATCATTCATCATGATTAGTGACATGTCAAAATCAAGAGGCATTTTGATTCCCTCATTAGCAATGGCCTTGAAGTATTATTGTGGATTATGTTTGACTACCTCCGTAAGAATTTTAATGAATCTATTATCATTAAGAGCTTCATTTATAGTGTATTGGGTTATTTCTTTGTCCTCAATTTCACTCATTTCACTAGTTGCAACACTAATATGATATTCCCCATCAAATTATTTTCCCCAAGGGTTCCCTTTGTCTTGAAACATTTTTGCTCTTGTTCTAGGGGTCATAGGTGATTGTTTTGATTTTCAATTTTAGGTATTGTATGAGACCTAAGACTAGGATGCAATTATTCTAAGATGAGAGATGGAAATGGTATGGTATGATGTGACAAGATAAGAATGCAAGAGCTCAAAGGAAACTTTAGGTCCAAAGTTGGTTATGATGTAAAGGCTTTACTCGTGTTATGATCGATAGACACAAGGACAAATGATCAAGAGAGGGTATGTAGGATATGATGGACTCCAAAAGGATTTCCCTACTCAAGGATAATGGTATGTTTCCCTAACTCAAGGATGATGAAACTTAAGTGATGCAGGTGATAGATAGCCAATGGTTTGATTTCAAGACCTAGGAAGAGTAGCCTAAGTGCAAGCTAAGGTATTTTTTGATCGATGATGAATATGTGAGGGAATAAATTCTTGGAACATGCAAAGGTTAGGTGAGATGATCTTGATATACAAAGGGGTTGAACATGCAAGAACTAGGTGGAGTGATATATGTATGAAAGGACTATGTATGCAAGACTAGGAATATGTACGGACTAGGATGAAAGGGATATGAATATGTAAGGACCATGAATATGCAAGGGTTAGGTGAAATCCAAGGACTAGATGAAATGAAAAGTATAGTTGGAATGCAAGGACGAGGTTGGATGGAGGATTGAAAGATCAAAATTGAAGGATGATGACCCCAAGAAATCTAAGTGATAGGTTCATGTTGGATGTTTGTGTTGTTGGACCCTTTGAGGTTTGAAAAGTTTGAGATGTTGCAAGTTACTAGATGTGATGTTTGTTTGAGGTCTATTTTTTGAACACACACATAAGATATAGCAGACAAAGTGTTTGATTTTAACAATAAAAGAACAAATCCTAAGGCTAGCAAGGATTATATTTGCTAGATTCCATGTGGGTTTCCCCAACCGCACCTATTCTTAGCGGATGAATCCAGAATTTTGGCCACACGGGCTCCACCTTACAGTGCACTCACTTCTCAAGTCAACCAATATTCCAACCCCCATAAATCTCCCTGATCAAGAAGAGTTTGCTATCAATCAATAAAAGGTAAGTGTGATGAATTATTTTGACTCTCAAGAGTTGTAAAGAGAAAGAATATTAGAATGATTGTTAAGATGAATGGAAATCAGTGATGGAAGAAGGAATGGAATGACAGTGCAAGGTTGTAGTTGATAAATTTAAAAGCAAGAAAATAGATCAAAAATTGGCGTTACAGGAAAAGAAAAATAATTTAAGACATCAGGGCAACATTGAAATAGAGGGCATTCAAATCACTAATAGATAATGAGGAGAAGAAGAATTCCGCAACATTTGAGAACGAATTTGGGTTGTGCATTGAAATTTGTTAAAAATAATTTGGTTGGGCAGTGTACAGGGAGAAGTGGACATTAAGGGGGAGAGCTGAAGTTGATCAACAATGGTGAAATCACATTGGAATTTTACAGATCAGAGGAACAGGTTGCAGACATTATCACTTTGGTACTGGGCAGAGATAAGTTCATTCATACAGAAACTAACTGGGTGTTAATGTGGGCGGAAGCTATGTTCATGGGGGAGTGTTGGGAATTCACCCATCTCCCACTCGAGTCTTTTTGCCTCTACTGCACCCCCGCGCCGTCCTTCTCTCCTGCTCGCAGTTCACCGAAATATACCAGGCTACCGTGACCCTTCTCTCTCCTATCCATGGTTTGGTGATTTCCGTTCTTGCAGTCCACCTCGTTACCACGCCTAACTGCATGATGCCTGCGATAATGCAGTTGATCGCCTGGCAGCCGTTACCGCCCTCTCGTGGTTACCCACCTGACCGTGTGTGGTACCGCGGTGACAGTCATTGCTCCTTTCGTCATCCGCTCGAAGCCATTACCACTCCATCATGGTCTCTTTCAAAACCGTCATGATATCGCGGTGTTCGTCGTTGCTCGGAGTTTGGCTATCTTCAAACCGTCGGATCATGGTTACCGCTTTACCGTGGTCTCTTCCCTAATAGTTGGCACAACTGCAGTGGACCATTAGCTAACTGCCAGAGTGCCAACTGCCACACCACGACCATCTTCCTCCCTCACCGTGGTAATGCGAGATAGCATCTTTTTCTGGTCACCGCGGCCTCTCCAAAGCCTTCAGCGGTAGCATGGTGGTTGACTTCGATTGACCTTCCTTCTGGCGGCGGTTGTTTCTGGCATATGTTCTAGCAGATTTTTATTGTTAAAGGACAGTATTTAATTTAATTTTGGATATGTTTTTATTATCTGTTCTATGTAGTTGTTTTGAATAGATATGATTTTTATGGCTTATTCATTAGCCTTTAATTTTTTAATGAATTCGTTCTTTTTGTGACTTTCATATGAGGTGATGGGGTTGTATATTGTGGAGTGATGGGTAGACGTTTAATATAGTGAAAAGAAGGCTCTCAAGAGTAAAAAAAGGAAAAGAGCCAAAGCTTTGTATGGAAAGAAAATATTGTGAAGAAGGGTTAATATGATTTGCAGAAGCATGAATGTAAAAATGATGAGCAGCAGCTCTGTGATGAAAATTATTTTTTTCAAAATCAATATAATATAATGCTTTTCTAGGTTGGGCTATGTGTTTCAAATTCCTAATTTTATTTGTGTTTTTCATTTTCTACTCTCTTCAATTTCTATTTTTTGCATATCCTTCAATTCTAGCATATCTATTTTTGCATATCTATTTTCTGCAGGCTATTTTGAGGTATTTTGAAGCATTCTAAAGCATTCTGTTAGAGTATTCATCTACCCTATCTATGTGTTCATCAGTCCATCAGAGCATTATGTCTTATCTATGCTTCCACCTACTACATATTGTTTAGGATTTTAAATTAAGTTTTCAATTTAAGTTTAGTTTTAAATTTAAGTTTTAATTTAGGTTTATATTCTAATTTTTAAGTTTGGTTTTTTAAATCTAAGTTTAATTTTTTTTACTTTTTAATTTAGTTTTAAATCAATTTTTTATAATTATTTTAGAGTTTTAGATTTATTTTAATTTAATTTTTAATCTAGTTTTAGATCAATTTTAATTTAGTTTTTAAACTAATTTTTAACTTAGTTTAGAGTTTTAGTTTATAATTTAATTTAGATTTGTAATGTTTATATTTACTCTTTAGTTTAGATTTTTTAACCTTTTAATTTAGCTTTAATTTAGTTTCTAATTTTTCACTTAGATTACTTTTTAATTTAGTTTAGATTTTTTTTCTAATTTAATTTAGTTTGATTTTGTAATGTAGATTAGATTTTGGTTTTTAAGTTCTTTTTTTACTATAGATTTTAAATTTAATTTTAGATTTAAATTAGATCTTAATTTTGAATAACTTTTAATTATTTTTTAGTTTAGATTTTAATTTAAAATTAATTTGCTATTAACCTTAGTCTAGACTTATTTTTAATTTTAGATTTTTACTTTTAGTTTAGTCTTAATTTTAATTTCAATTAGATTAATTTTGTATTTTAGAATAACTTTTAATAAGATGCAGAAAAGATGAAGATAAAGTTGATGATGGTTGGGGTGCTCCTCCTAACATCACTCCAAACCCCGCTGATGTATGGGGGAAACATTTGGATGACCGGGACCCCCCAAGATCTACTGGCACTGCCTTGGCTGCCTAATTTGTTTTATGTTATTGGACCTCTGGGCTAGGCCCATGTGATATTTTGGACTTTCTGGGTTGGGCCCATTTGTTATTTTGGATTTTATGGGTTGGTCCCATGTGACATTCAGGGTGTGCCTTCTTACCACCCGCCCCTTTTTTGTGAATTTGTAATTTTATCTTTATTAATATAAATATCTGGAAAATTCATCAATTTTTTTTTAATATTTTTAATTAACTTTAAGCTAGTTTCTAGTTCAAATTTTAGATTAGATTTTAATTAGATTAATTTTTAGATTAGATTAAATTAGTTTTTTTTTAATTAACTTTAGATTTTAATGAGAATTAACTTTAAATTTAAATTAGATTTTCACCTTAATTTAGATTTAGATTTTTAGATTTAAATTTTAACTTATATTTAGCTTTTAGTTCTTAGTTTGGATTTAGCTTTTAAGTTAGATTCTAATTTTAAATTTAGAATAGTTTCTGATTTAGAAATAATGTATTTTCCCTTCATAATTTAATTGTCGATTTGTGGGCTAATCTTGGTCTTTTCTTACAGGTTCATTTGGCAGAGATTTGAAATCAAAACATAAGCTTGTCGAATAAAGGAGGCACGGAAATACTAATGAGATTGTGATGTAGGACATTCATTGAAGACATGATTTTGAAACCAATTATCTTTTAGATTAGAAAACACTTCAATCCATGCATTAAAAATGAGCAATTGTCTTCTTTCACATAAGCTTAACTAGGGGTTCAATGAACATTGTTTATTGTGCTTGAAGGTGGCAGGTTATTATGCTCTCACCTTGTGTAAACTAGGTGATCATAAAACTAGACCCATCTATTTTATGTGTTACCTCGATTCAATAATCAAGGTATCCTCTACCCTTGTGCACTTGTCCGATCTTGGGTGCAAGAGAAACGATTATTGACTCTAGGAATTGGGCCTTCCTTGGTGGAAAAAAATAATCACCCCAAGGAAACTCAAACTGAAAAACAGAGTTCTTTAGCCGAGCTACCCCCGATCGTATATAAATGTGAATCCTAATGGAAAACTTAGGATTACAAGTTTGGATGTGTCACACAGACAAGTGAACTCCCCAAAACCCTGTTGAGTGTAACCTCTTCAAGCTGGAGTTCCTCCTTATCAAAGCAAATCTTGCCCCATGTGTGGCCACTCAAATGAGGGTCCTGAACTAAAAAAATTTATGTAGTTGCCAAAATCCCATCATCACTTCCCATAGTGGTACTTTGTTGGTGCTAGGGAATCTAGTCTTCATTTTTTTTATTTGATGTCTTGATTCTACCTTTAGAATGTTGTTGCATTTCATTATGTTATTTCTCCAATGACAGTAGTTGAATATTGGCATCCTCTTTTTCTTTGTTTTGTAAGTCAGATCAGCATTTCTAAAAAAATATTCATCCTCTTCTTTCTAATGAAACTCTTTCCATTATGGGTGCTGCCATTCATACTATGACAATTTCTGATTTCTGAAACTTGCAATCTTCCATTTATCATCACATCTTATTCTTCATACAAAAAAAACTTTTGTTGCAAGACATTGAGAGCTACATCTCTGACTCTTTCCCAGTACTATTGACTGTATCTTTCAAAATTTACCCAAGATAGTGATCCTTAACAGTTGCGGTTGTGACCTCTGATTTATCCATTCTTATTATGACTTCTCACCAATGCATAAACAAAATTTTATTACAATCTTCCTTTTCTTAACAACTTCATATGTTGCTTTTCAAAAAAAAATTGATCATTACAATGACTAATTCTTTGACAGTTGTTGTTGTAACTCAATTGAATTTTTGCAATGGTAGCTTCAGCTACATTTCTGAATTTTATTTGACCTTACACATGACCCATCTACACTCAAACTTAGGAGTACTTGAAACTTCATCTTGCATAACTTTGTTCCTTGATTTCAGCAATATTTTCTCACTTTACAAAACAGTCAGAATTTTCAACACACAAAAATAAAACCATTCATCTTACCCTTTCTATTGCAACTGCAGTTTTAACATCTTCTGTATCAAATCTTCAAAACATTAACTAGGTACTTTCACAATCTAAAGATGTCTCATTAGACATCAATTTCTTTTCACTCATGATGGTTTCCATTTCTTTTGAACTTTCAAACCTCTCAGAATTTTTATGAACTTTCACATATGAACACTTATATAGTCTTTTGAACACACTTGTTAGCTTGTGCTAGCTTGAGTCACTAATCCATCCACATTCCATCTTTATCACTTCTGAGCCGGATTCATTCTTTGACACTTTACTCCAACACTTTCTCTCACATTGATTTTTTGAACCACAAAGACTGCAAGGGTGTAAATCCCAACACTTCTCCTTGGTGTGTCCTTTTCTACGACAATGAGAACACTCATTACTCTTCATTTCTCTAAAAAATTTACCTACACTTGTAGCAGTGTTTCCCTTTCCTGGAACATATCTGAGACCTTCATTCTTTGGCCTCATTGTAGCCTCAATTGGCTCTCTCATTCCTTGTTCTTGTTTGCCTAGACCTTGTCCTATATAACCCATCCTTTTCATGATTTTCAACCCTACATTCTTTTCAAAATAATCAACATCTTTTGCAAATTCTAACACTTTATCACAGCTAGCCATAATTGCAAATTCTTTATCATGTTCATCTTGACAATTCTTAACACCAGCATTTTCAACAGAAACAGATTTTTCAAATAAAATACACAAATCTGTTGTATCACATGAGACATCACAAACAGAGGATTTTTTTTTCACACAATCATCACAAGCTCTTAATTTATCATTTTCTTCTTTCAATTTTATGATTTCCTTCAGCTGTAAACAATTTTCCTCTTCAACCCTTTTCAAGATTTTCCCCAAATCTTCATTCTTTTTCTCCATCTCATCAAACTGTTTTGCTCTAAGCTCAAATTCTTCATTTCTTTTCTTAATCTTTTCAATGGATTTCAACTTGTCTTCTAGCTTTCACTTTCCTCAGTTCTTTCTCAAAATCATCATTTTCATCTAGCAACAAACACTTTTCTTTCAACAGCTCTTTTATTATTTCAATAAAACATCCATTGTCCTTTTTAACAGTACCCAATTCATTTTTAAGCAAACTTAACTCTTCCTCTAAAACATCTTTTGCAGATGAAAAATTTTCATTCTCTTTTTTAACTCTTTTTCCTACTTTCCCCATTTGTAACAGGAAGTTTCAACTTACCTTTTTTGATCTCAACACTGAAATTCAATAGCTGGGTCTACAACTTTTGTTTGTTCTGGAAACGAATGTTCTGTACAATATTTTTCTTTTTCAACAAAGCTTCTAATTTTTAACAACTCACAGCAAAAATCTTCACAGGTTCTTCTTCTTAACACTTTACTGGTATCTCTCTTCATAAATTTGAAAAATCTCCTCGTAACAGCTTATTTTTCCTTGTGGGATTTTGCACAGCCTTTTTGTAACAGAAATCTCTTCTTTGTTTTCAAAATACAGCAACTTTTGGCTCTTCTTAACAATTTTCTTCAAACATTCCTCTTTCTTCTAATATACTCAGCCTCTTGTTTACATCTCTTAGAAACTGGTTAGAAGAACACCTTCAAATTTTTAAACACACTAAATCTCCCTGTCAGCTAAACTGAGTTCAACCCCTTTTTTTATAGACATTCAACCTTTCTGATATCTTCCTTTGTAGGAATGGATTCTCACTCACTCAACAACTACATGTGACACAAGAAATTTTTCCTATTGACAGAGCACTTGAGGCTTCCTAAAGCAAAGACCCTTTTCTTAAAAATACTTTTCTTATCAACTCTCTTCACAAAATGCTAAACCCAGATAAGTTCTTCAGACTTTCAGGCATAACCAGACAGTGATAACTTCACACAAATTTACCACAAAACTCTACACCCAGTGAGACTGACCAACGCGGCTCTGATACCAATTTGTAGAAATTGAAGAGAGCAAAAAATGAAAAACACAAATAAAATTAGGAATTTGAAACACATAGCCCAACCCAGAAAAGCATTATATTATATTGATTTTTTAAAAATTAATTTTTATCATAGAGCTTCTACTCATCATTTTTACATTCATGCTTCTACAAATTATATTCACCATTCTTCACAATATTTTCTTTCCATACAGAGCTTCGGCTCTTTTCCTTTTTTTACTCTTGAGAGACTTCTTTTCACTATATTAAATGTCTGCCCATCACTCCACAATATACAACCCCATCACCTCATATGAAAGTCACAAAAAGAACGAATTCATTACAAAATTAAAGGCTAATGAATAAGCCATCAAAATCACATCTATTCGAAACAACTACATAGAACAGATAATAAAAACATGTCCAAAACCAAATTAAATATTGTCCTTTAACAATAAAAAACCGCCAGCACATACACCAGAAACAACTGCCGCCAGAAGGAAGGTCAACCAAAGTCAACCACCACGCTACCATTGAAGGTTTTGGAGAGGCCGCGGTGACCACGGTGACCAGCAAAAGATGCTATCTCACATTACCGCGGTGAGGGAGAAAGACGGTCGCAGTGTGGCGGTTGGCGCCCTAGCAGTTAGCTAAAGGTCCACCGCAATACCGCCAACTATTAGGGAAGAGACCACAGTAAAACGGTAACCATGACCCGACAGTTTGAAGACAGCCAAACTCTAAGCAATGGCGAACACTGCGATACCATGATGGTTTTGAAAGAGACCATGGTGGAGCAGTAATGGCTTCGAGTGGATGATGGAAGGAGCAATGATTGTCACCATGGTACCGCATGTGGTCAGGTGGGTAACCGCGGGAGGCCGGTAATGGCTACAAGGTGGTCAACTGCATTGTCGCAGGCATCATGCGGTTAGGTGTGGTAACGAGGTGGACTACGAGAATTGAAATCACCAAACCATGGACATGAGAGAGAAGGGTCGCGGTAGCCCGGTATACGCCACTGAACCATGAGAAAGAGAGAAGGACGACATGAGGGCGCGGTAGAGGCAGAAAAGACTCAAGTGGGAAATGGGTGAATTCCCAATAGTTTTGATGAAAAAGTCGTCATAAACTTCCAAGCTAAAAAAAATGAATTTGCTGAAAAGGTGTTAGAAGCTCTGTGTCATGATAAAGAATTAAAGAAATTATAATCCTTTAAAACATTATAGGCATGAATATGGATGAGCCTCCTTTGCAAATTCATGAGAAACTGATAATTAGAGATAGTTTGACGTTGTTGCAATGGCTCAAGAAACTTATAAGCAAATGCATTGGTATGTGTAAATGCAAATAGATTGGCACGGCTAGAGGTAAAGAAAATAATGACAATAGAAAGGATAGGGCCAGCGTACATAGCTTTATTTTAATTACAAGAAAATTGCACCAAAAAATAACAGGCAACATGTGCACAATATAAGCCCAAAAATAGAACAAAGGATAAGATTGTCTGATACGCTAGAAATAGACAAGTATCTTGTGCCAAATAACACTTATGCCAGATAATGGACATGTAGAATATTCTCTCAACTAAATCTACTAGATTGATTTGCATACCAGAAAATCCTTGATTGCAAGTAATTATCTCATGTTGTTTGCAATATTATAAAAACATATTTATATGATTGTAGAATAAGAAGAGCTAAATATTCTCTTGTAGGGTACATCAAATAAGCTACATATGGACTTATCAAATTTACAATTCCCCTCGTATCATCTCAACAAGCCTCCATATAAAAACATGAATTAAAAAATAAGGGCACATATGGTAAACATATAGTTGCTCAAGTCAAAAAAATGTTTTGCAGTTGGAGAAAAATGGAGTTCTCAAACATGAAGTGCAACTTGAAAATGGAACATCAGATATTTTAAGCTGGGTGCAACAATATTTCAACCCCAATATTTTAAGCATTCTCAGACATGAAGTGAAACTTGAAAATAGAACAACAGATATTTTAAGTTGGCTAAAACAATATTTCAAACCCAATATTTTAAGCAACTTGAAACGAGTAATGGAACAACGGATATTTTAAGTTGGCTGCAACAATACGTCAGGTTCACCATTTGTAAGAGGTAAAAAAATGGCATGGTTCTATTGAGGACAACCACCATTTCAAACCCTCAACAATGGAGCAATTTTAGATTTAAAAGAAAAAGTAGAAATGAAACTACCAAAACAATCAAAATGCTTCCAAACAAAAACCAGTCTCCATTGGCATCCTATCACCCAAGTCTTGTTAGTCTTGTTATGCACTTTTTCTCTCATATTTTTACAAGCATAGGTGCATCAAGAGGTTTTTAGTGAATGGATTAAGCAAAGTTGTGAAGATATGTGCATGTACAAGATTCATGTAGGGGCCAAAATTAGAAGAGATTCATGTTTAAATAGGCTTCTTTAGGGTGAATGCAAGTTGTGGAAGGAGTGTGGGATAAAAGATTGGCTTGGAGGAAAAATATTGAAATGGATAAATTCATGTAGGTGGTAAATGAATATGCAAATGCATGAAATGTGTAAATGTATTAATGTATGAATATTTTATAATGGATAAATTATTGTGAAAATGGGTTTAGTGAAAAATGATTATGGACTTATAAATGATTTTATGAGATGAATGGATTAAGGGATTTACACCAATGGATCAATAATGGATATGTTATTAAATAATTTAATGGAATATGCAAATGATATTTTAATTATTAATGCATAAATGATTAAATGATTTTGTGAATAATGCTTATAGATGCCTATAAATGCTTATAATATGAATAAATGGTTATAATATGGAGATATGATTATAAGGGTGACCAATTGAAATATTCAATGGGTGAAAGTGATTACGAGGAAAATTTTATGTGTCTACACCCAACACAATGTTCCCCAAGTTGTAGTAAAATATATCTTGTATTGATCTTGAGGGTTAATAAAGATTTGATTATATCCTAAAAAATTCATCCATAAATGACAACAAAGCATGTCCAATATTCGAATCTACTATCATGTCAATATTAGGAAGGGAAATTCATCTTTTAAAGATGCTTTATTCAAATCACAAAATTTTGTATACATCCTAATACGATTATCAGTTTTCACAACTACGACAATATTTGAAATCCAAGGAGAATAATCAATAGGTCAAATAAATCTAGCTTCAAGGAGATTCTCAATTTTAGTCTTAACCAATAAATCTATCATAGGATTCATATTTTGTATTTTGTGTCACACTGGTTTAGTGTCTTTTGCAAGGACTATGTTGTGTGTTACAATCTTAGCATCAATTCTCGGCATGTCTGAATAAGTCCAAGCAAAGAGTTCAGGAAAGTCATGAAGTAAGGTTGCATGATCTTATTGTTCATCTTTATCAAGGAACTTTCATATTTGAATTACTTTCTCCCTTTTAATTATATCCATCGATATGTTGATTGTATCTTCCAAACGAAGTGCATTTTTTTTCAAAATTTCAAGTTTATATTCTTCTTTGCCTTTGTAAATTTTGTTGCTTTCCTTTTCTTCATATGCATGTTTAGTGCTAGAAATCTAGCTCATGTAACCCATTTCTATTTAGTATTAAATGAATTGTCACAAAATCCTAACATTTCTTTCAAAGCTTCATCATCCTCAAAGTATTCTGATGATTCATCACAAGTTGTATCAATCAACTCAAGATGCTTCAAGGTGAGAGTTGGTTTATTAGGATTACATATGATAGTGTTGATGTTGAGTGAAGGTATTTTTGTTTCTTGTGTTATCTTAGAAGGGAAATATCCCAAACCACTTTTTGTTTCTTATGTGTTAGGCTCTATGGGAATACGGATACCTCGTTCTTTCTTTCCACATCCTTTTTTGTTATAACCAAGTTGTCTTACAAGCTCATACCCTTTCCCATAGTCTTTCCATTTCTTTCAAGTTTGGAGGTTGTTGGTAGTCTATCTCATCAAAATTATTTGTATAGCTTGTGTATTCTTCTAAAGTAGATGAGGTAGATTCTTGTGAAATTTCCTTTGAATTTTATGTTAACATTACCATTGGTTTCTTTTTCTTTTCGGTGTCTTTTATTCTAATTTTGTATTCTCCCATGAATGTTGTTATGAAATATAAGGAACCCCAATCATCTTCCAACAACTTAGTAAGTTCATCAATCTTTGTCTCATATTCTTCTTCCTTCATAACTTCCTTTTTGTATATGATTCTATGGTTTCAAAAGGATCTCATCCTTATTTATCAACAATCAAACAACTTTCAAGTTCAGGATCAGATTTTAGCATGTAAACCTTTTTTTTATAGACATGCTTCATTACATGATGCAAGGTAGAAGACACTCCATTCATTTCATGAATCCAAGGTCTTCCTAGGAGGATATTATAATAAATATTCTCAAGCATAACATGGACTAGAGTTTGTAATGTTACTTCACCAAATCCAATAGGTAATGTGATGACTCTAAGAGGCTATTTTCCTATATTATCAAATCCACGAATAGATAAAGAATCAGGTTCAATGTTGCTTTTACCTATAATGTCAATCTTTTCCAAAAGGCTCATACAAGGCCCAAACATTGTCAACAAGGGTTTGTTTTATTGCAATTCGATTAACATGGACTACTATTCTTGAAGACTTCATGTTCTCTCTAAATTTCTAAGGAAGGTAACTCTTCTGGTGAAAAAAAATTATAATTTCATCTCATCCATTCCTTGAACTAGTGCTACCACATCATTTGAACTAGTGTTAAGAGGAGCCATAACTTGTTGCAAAGTCATTTGAAGAATTCTATGTTAGCTAGGTGAGGTTTGAATTAGATCCCATAGGGATATCTTAGTAGGAGTATTCTTAAGTTCAACAAGATTGTATTCCTTTCCATTATTCGAGGGAAAACAAGGAGTGCTAGAAAAGATAGGATTAGGAAAGGGTAATGAAACAGGAGTTGTTTGTTGTTGCACATTGTTCCTTGTATTGTAGGAATGTGCAACCTATTAAATAACCTTTCTTTTGTTAATTATTACCATTTTCAAGTGAAGGAATTTTTTTTTATGTTTCAAGGATGAGTATGATTTTTTTTGAACTTGAGGTTTTTGTGAACAAGGGTAAATTATAAGTTGTGGTGTGATTTTATTAAAGACTTTGTATTTTTGTTTATCATTGCAAGCCTTGGTGGATGAACTTTAAGATGAAGTCCTCAAGGACTTCATCTAACATGTCAAATTCATCACTACTAAAATTCTTGAGGGATAGGTTAACTTTGAAAAGGAGATTTGACATAACTATGCTTTCCCTAATGGTCTTGTTTGATATTTTTGTTGTTTGCACGTCTTTTTTTAATTTCTAATGAATGAAAAATGTAAACTAGCTTATTTATCAATGCAATAATGCTGAAAATATAGAATTTTAATACTACCTTTAACTAGAACATGCAAGAAACTTTTCCTAATGTTTCCAAATCTATCTAAATAAACAATAAATTGAATGAAAATACAATCTATTTCAAAAAACTACTCAAATCTTATAACAAAGACAAAAATTCTTATCATAAACATCAAACAACTCAATGTTGTCACAAGGTGTATAGGGACTCATTCACCACCAAAGGTGAATGGGTCCCAGTCTAGATTTTTATAGAGAACATAAAGGCACACAAAACACTAGAAAACACTTAGAAGCCTTACTGATCAGGGTGTACAGGGACTCATTCACCACTCAAACGAGTCCCTAGTTTGAAGGTTTTTGAGTTATTCCTATGGATTTTCTATCTCAAATCTATATAACAATTAATTCTATAAAAAAAATCTAGGTATGAAAGTCTCTAAATGCAACTTTTACTAAGGTTAAATGATGAATAAGGTGACTAGATCTATAATGCAATTTGAATCTAAATTTTTGAATGATGGTCTCAATATGAACAAGATGTAAAACTAAATCAGATCTAAAGCACTTTTTCTAAATATAAGCAATGAAAACATGCAAATTTATCCTAAATGTAATGTTCACTAATGCACAATGAAGAAATCCCAAATTCAATGCAAATCTAATGCAAGCTAGGATCTAGGGTATTGATGCACTCCAAATAAAAAATTAAGATGTTCAAAGGGATCAAGTTCACAAAAATGAAGCATAGAAAAGGAAGGGCTATGATGTCTAACCCCCTTTTCTAGTTTATAGTTTCATTCAAAATATGAGATCCTAGAATCTTAAAGTAACTATCCACCCAAGAGGTGTATTGAGTCAAGATTTAGGGATCTTGCAATATCTCCTTTATACAAGGACAGGGTGGTGAGTTGAATCACAATTCAGAGAGAAGAAATTGAAGTAACAAATAAACCCTAATTCTAGGTCTAACACATGTAATGCATGAATCTAACACAAATCAGAAAGAAATTGTAACTTTTCTATAAAAACAGGAAGTAGATAATGATGTGAACTTGATCAAATCTTGTTTTTCTAAAATCCTAACAGGGACTCATTCACCACCAAAGGTGAATAGGTCCTAGTAAGCCATTTCAGAGAGCTCTGAATCTTGAACTAAATCTTGTACAGTGTAGGGTCTACTACCCCTCATACCCTAACAAGGACTCATTCACCACTAAAGGTGAATGGGTCTTATTAGGTCCTTCCTGAACTATGAATCTGATGTTCAACTTCCAGATCTGCACTCCTCCCTTGCACTTTTAAATTCTTGCCTTCAAATATGGATCTGCCAATAATCTGTAAGACAAATTTGGTAGCTTGTTGGTGGATAGGGGTTTCCCTAATTCGAACCCCATGTTAGTAATTAAACCTTTGATGATGAATGAAAATCTAAAAAATGTAATGTGTGTGCAATCCTAATCTTAAGTGTGTCTAAGATTAATATCCCTAAGAGTGAAAAGTAAATTATATTCAATTTTGTTAGAATAGAACCCTAAAATCAAATATGAACAATGCAATTGACCTACTATAGAAGATCCCAAATCCTCTCAATAAGCCACAAATCTAAATATACCTCTCTTTAGGCTACAAATTGGATGATCATAGAAGATGGAACCACTTAGGAAATAATTCCTTAGGCTTGGTTGTATGACTTGTGCATCTCCCAACACCTAAAATCCCTCATGATTCTCCCTAGGCATCTATCATCAACCTTTCACTAATGCTTGATCTTTGACACAAAATGAGCTTGAAGACTTGTAATGTTGCTCCAAACTTCACTCTTTCTTACTTCTTAACTATGAATGATTGATCTCATGAAATTTATTTTGTCTCTTAGCTTTCTTGAAATCTTCTTCTAGTTGAAAATTATGTAAAATAGCCTTATATTATACATAACTTGATAATTAACCCCGAAATTCAAATAATTCAAGCCAACACTAGATCTAGGATTGAAAATCATTGGAATCTCACCACAACTAAATTCAAATAGGGGTCGCATATGTGAGGAGGACCCATTCACCACTAAAGGCGAATGGGTCCTAGCACAACTTTTGAGGACCATGCTTTGTGGGATGAAATAACATCAAAAACCCATTTCAAAAATTCCAAGAAAGGGATGTCCTATGTGGAGAGGACCCATTCGCTACCAAAGGCAAATGGATCCTAGCACCATTTTATAGAACCTCAAATTTTCCAAATTAAATGTCATGCAATATGATTATTGGGTGTCAGGATAAATCCTTTGAAAAGTGTAATTAAGAGGGCTTGAATTTGAATTAAAGGGCCAATTAATCTCTAATTAACCACAACTAATTAATGAAACCCTAGATAAGTGTGAGACTGTAATAAAACACTTTACAAAACCCTAAATAAGGTATAATTTAAGTACATTTTGGTTAAAAGGGCCCTAGATTCAATGTGAAGGTGTACAACACATTACAACACTAAATATGGGCATTATTAAGTTAATTAATTATCAATTTGTAATGAAATAAATAGGTCTCCACCTTTTTGGAAGATGGAACAAGGGAGCTGAGATCCTCCTATTTCACTATCATTACACTCAAGAAAATCCTAGAGATCTCAATCCAAGGATGTAAAGGGGAAAGAGTTCTACAATAGCAATGTCCTAGGGTATATTTAGATACTAAAAGAGGGTTAAAGACCAAGATAGGGCTTGGAAAGAATAATGATATGCAAGATTCAATGACAAGACCTAATGATATGAAAAAATTCACTAAGTTACCTAAAAATGAGTGTAAAACATAATAGAAAATTGAAAGATCGAAGATGTGCACTTGGAAACTTCTGGAAGATTGAATGGAGACTTGAAATGTTGAATATGCTAAATTTAATGCACACTAGGACTCATATGCCAGACTAGGCGATTTAGTCCCAAATTAGGGTTTCTAAGTAGGAACAAAAATTTGGTAGAGACAAGTCTAGAACTCTTGAAAACTGCAAATTTCATTGTACTAATACTCATACACCAGAAGTGGTGTATCAATCTTGCTTAGCTTTTTCAAAGGTTCAAAGTTTGAATTTACTCTTCAACCTTTCCTCTATCTTCTCAACTTGATTTTTGGATCCGAATTGCTAAATTCTACTTTGTAGATGTCTTTTAGTGATCTTGTAGATGAGATGACAACTTTGACAATTTTGAACACTGGACAACTTTTCTTCAGTCTTGCTCCTTAGAGATTCTTCAACCTATATTTGCAAATCACCCACTAAAGAGAGGGAAAAAAAATTTTTGTTGGTGGATAGGGGATTGCTTTGGTCAAACCTCATTTTGGTAATCAAACCTTGTAATGAAATCAAATCAAATGGAGGAATGATGAATGAACAAAATGATATATTGCAACTCACCAGACCCTAGAAATAAAGTGCTACAAACATGTATGAAATGGCTAAGTTGAATGTGTATCTTAACTCTTGCTTGAATGTTGTAGATCTTGAATTAAGTGCTTGCTTGAATCATGAAACCCTACATCATAAATGTTAGCCCAAAAACAAACATGATGCATGATGACTTTGACATGATGCTTGATACTTGAATAACACTCTAAAACACTTGAATTCTCTCATGAACTCAAATTTAATATAAGGAATGATCTCATGAAATTCTTAAGTGAAAATGGGTGACACAACCTTGTATTTATACTTGTGTATGCCAGATTTTCTGAAATTGCAACACTACAAGCTAACATCAGTTCTAGGAGAATAAAAACCCACTAATAATTTGAATTTAATTTAATTTTAAGCCACATGGGACTCATATGCCAGAAGTGGCATATGAGTCCCATTAGGCAAGGCTATGGGACACATTTTTCAAGAAGTGCTTAGATTCATGTGAAATCTAGATTAGGGCCCTAGAACTTAGGTGGGACCCATATGCCCAAGGTGGTGTATGAGTCCCAGATCACTAAATCTGGGCCATACAATCCAAAAACACCTAAATTATGATTGGACGTTGGTTCATGTCAAGATTATCCTTGGAAAGATGCATTAATTAAGGCTTGTGGATGCAAAATAAGGCCAATTAGAGCATAAAGAAGCCTAATTTATTAATGAATCTCTAGATTAATGTGAAAGTGTTAGGATACACTTTAAAACACCCAAAATAAGGCACAATAAATTTCATTTAGTTTACAAGGGCCCAAGACTTGATGTGAATGTGTTAAACACACTACAACACTAAATCAAGGCCACATTAAGCTCAATTCAACAAGAAGGGTTAAAATGTAGAGGATTACATTTTTTGTCATTACATCTAGCCCCCACTTTAGTGAGAGGAGGAACTTGCTTCAAACTCACACTAAAGTAGACAAACTCTAGTAAGATATGATGACAATGATCAAGAAGGATGATCAAGCCCCCAGGATCAAGATCCTATGGCAAACCAACATAGGCACAAAGGAACACAAATGAAAATGATATGAGGAGAAATATCAAGGCACAAGCATACACTACCAAAGACATAAGGAAAAACAAAAATAAAACAAAAGGGGTCGATCAAACTTAGATCTTTTGTCCTACATGTTGTGGATCAGATCTAAGTTTTTTGTCTAAAAAATACATGCTCACAAGGGCTAGTGGAACCTCAGGGCATCCACTAGGTGATCCTCCAAGGAGACACATACGCACATGGTCGGTATGCACTCACATAAACAACCAAGTGGCTATGGGAAATTCATGCCTAATTTTGGCTTCCCATACAACCAGACCAAAGTTATACCTCTTGATATCTTTGATAAGGTGCCACACAATAATGAACTTTGAGCTTCATGAGGCAAGCAAAGCTTTGTATGCTTGATACTCATGGAAAAACAAGATGGCACCATGGGAAAGAAAAGTCCATTATGCAAGGTGGCCATATAATAGAAATTGTAAATACAAAATAATTAAGGAACATTCAAAGGAGTCTTGCTTAGTTCATGTAAGGTCTTAACTTAGGGGAAATTATGCCTAATGTCTCCAAGAGAGGAAAAATCATTGAATAGAAGACTCACAACTTAGGGGATGCAGTGTGTCGCATCAAGCAAATAAGAGGAATATAATATGCTAAGATAAATCACACTCTTGAAGGAAATCACACCCAATGTCACCACAAAGCGAAAGATGTATCACATTAAGTAAGAAAACCACACCATAAAACATGAAATTCAAAAGAATAATGCCAATGTATGCCCCTAATTTAAAGAAATTGTTAAACACCATGATGTGATAAATTCCTTCAAAGTAGAAAATGATAAATACTAACAATAAAGAGGACATGAGAGCTTATTTGGAAATCCCTATGCCAAGTCATATGTTTCCAAATAAAGCTACATTATGAAAAAGGGTTCCCCCCAAAATGAAACTCCGAACAGATAAAGGATCCATGGATTTGGGGTTAGTATGTTCTTGCTACAATGTTTTGATAGAGCTTGAAACTGACATCATTCCCCAAATACTCGTGGAACAGGAAGAATGACACAAAGAGAGAGAAAAAAACCTTTGGGTTTGACATGGAAGAGACATGAATGTCTCGATGCCTTGCTTCATCCCTGAAAGGAAAACACAAGACAAAGAAAAGAAAATATTTTGGGTCAACATGGAAGAGAAATGGATGTCTTGATGCCTTGCGTCATCCCCAAAAGGAAAAAACAAGAAAAAGAAAAGATAAAGGAAAAGTTGAAAAGGTTTACAACATAGAGAAGAATGTAGGTAAAAATAGAGGAATGTCACAAAGAGATAGAGATACATCAAACAGAACAATACGGGGGATCACATTACACACATGCAATCACCTAAAGAAAAATAAAAAATAAGTAATGCAACTACTAGTAAGGCACATGTGAGTCAACCTATTAGCAGGTTGTTTGCATCCCAATCATGTTCATCATATACAAAGGGTAGAAAGCTAGCCAAAGGGATAATAGAAAGTTCCAAACTATGGGTATCACTGAGTTCAACACTCTTCTTAAGAGAATTATCATGTAATCTCATGGAAGAGGAAAATAATGTATTCAACTTGTTATGCACCTCCTCATCAATTTTAGCACCTTCATCATCATCATCCAAATTAATCACAATGGGAGGTCAAATGATAATGTCCAAAGAATGGTTTAGCTCTTGTTGCGACTGTGGTATAGGTTGTGTTTGTTTTGACAAAGGGGTGATTCATCGTGCATTGTTTCATTCAATTTTGGATTTCAATTTTCTTTATTGTTTTCTTCTTTTATCCTTCAAGCAAGAGTATGAAATCTACGCATACGCTCTCTAGCATTTATGTTTCTTTTAGCTTTATTTTCAAGTTTATCAAACATAGGTTTCTTTTCTTCCCTAAGGGGAGAAACGTAAGGAACCATGGAAGGTTGTTCAACCACTTTCTCTTTAGCTTTGTAAAAAAAATTATCTTAGGAGGTGTAATGGGATTGTTTTCGATATCTCTTGGTTTTTTTTAGGATATAGGAAAAGGTTTTGTCTTAGTTTTTTCTTGGTTGTTTGAAATGTCTTTTGGTTCAATCATAGTTTCATCAAGGATGGGAGGCTCGGTCATGAGTTGAGGAATATTTTGAACAGATAGTTTTGCTATGTATTTCATCTTAAAAATTTGGTAGGATTTGAAAAATCAGTCTTCTCAAGGTTTAATAGGTTCCATAGGCTCAAGCCAAAATAAATCCAATCAAAAGTTTCTACAGGAAGACAAAGGGTTAAAGTCACTATGATGCACAGTGAAAATCTCATTGTCAAAGGGAAAATTTAAGCATTTATGTACAATCAATGAGATGGCCTCCATGGAGCATAGCCATGGGTGACCAAGCCTCACACAGAATTGGTCTAATATCGAGATGATGGAGAATGATACATCTAACATTTTTGGTCCTATTTGTAAAGGAAGGGTGATCAATCCCATCGTAGGGAAAGAAAAACCATTATATTTTTTGATCCATGCTTTTAATTTATCATATGTTTCTTGATAGAGCTCATGCACTAGTAATAATTCCTCAGTGATCACATTCTCTCCACAGACAGGATCAATTAATATCCCATTAGTGGGCTTGTCATTGATTTGGCTAGCTATGTAGAGAGGACCATCAGGTACATTTCTAATAATATCCTTGGATGAGAAAGCAATGTCAAGAGGCCTTTTATTTCTACCCTTACGAGGTTGAGTTTTGATCAATGCAATCAAACCTTTTCCCATATTATCCATAGTACCATTCATTAATATCCATAGGACTTTGTTTAATTGCATCCATGTTCTCATCATCTATGTCAACATTCATCACATCATTCTTCTTATTTTCACTAGCTTTGACAAATGAAATATTATGATTAGGCATAGGGTTGGTAAAGATTCACAAGTTTTGGTTGGGAGGGGCAACAGACTTATTTCCTTGATGGTTAACACTTCCAATTGAAAGATGACAAGAATCAATGAGTTCTTGCACAAGATATTTAAGACGCTTACAATATTCCATATCATGTCCATTTTTTTAGTGATAATGGCAATACAAATTTGATCTAAAACTCAGAGGTAAAGGATTATTAGGATTGGGAGTTTTAATGAGAGGCAAGGTAATCTTTTTTTGTTCTCAAATTTGTGACCTTGTGTTATGAAAGGTATCGAGTAAGGGAGTGAATTTCCTATCTAGATCCCCAAATGCAATATGAGTCATTTTCATTATGGAAGTGACTTGGGCATTGACATGTTAAGTTGTTTGTTGAGGGGGATTAAGTTGAAGGAGGCCTTTATTCTATTTTCTAAAAGGTTGGTAATTTTTTTGGTTTGCAAACTCAAACTTCTCAGATCAGCTAGAGGTGGGTTTAGTATCATGACTACTAACCGAGTTTTGATAATCATGGAGGGTAGTGCATAAATGTATGAAAGAAGGAAATTTCATCATGGTAAGCTTATCTTGAATCTTATTTTTCAAGTTCTCAATGAACATATATTGAAGGTCAGGTTCGGGAATCTTTATGTCGATCTGGGAATAAAGCAATTGGTAATGTGAAATGAAGTCGGTAACTTTTTCATCATCCTTTTGCTTACATCTCATCAAATCAGATAAAGTCATTTTAGGAGTCATGTGCACTTGAAAATGGTTTATAGAGGCCTTAGTAAGTTCTTTTAATGAGTGAATTGAGTTTTTTGGTAACAAGGAAAACCAATCTAAGGTTGTATCCTTTAAGGATCTAGGGAAAAGCTTAGCCAAGAGCTTATCCTCAAGAATAAATTCACTACATAAGACGGTATAAGTGGAAACATGGTTAGAAGGATCTCCTTTCCCTCCATATTTCTTGAATCTAGGAAACTCTATACCTTGTGTCATTAGCATTCTCAATATCTCCAAGGAATAGGGATTTCTTTTGACATAATAGGTAGGTTGGCAATTTTGATTTTGGTTTATGGTAGAAACTTGTTTTTGAAGGGATGTAACAGTTTGCAAAAGTTAATTTATGAGAGGATCATTGTTTTCATTTTGAGATGGAGGTGAATATGGTGGGGGTGTAGATGTCTTCGAAGGACAAGTGATTGAAAAGCTTTTCAAAGGTAAAGTGGTAGGAGATATGACATGCGATTCCACAAAGTTACTAGGATGTTAGCAGAGATACCCAAGGAAGGAATCACATTACTAGTAGGCTGCATTTTTGTTGTAAATTGAGGGTTGGTATAGGTAGGAATATAGGCAATAGTTGTGAGAGGAAGAGTTTGATTTCCTCCTTGGATTTGTAAATTGTTTGAAGGTGGAGCACAACTAGTAAGTTTACCAAAAATCTGAGCTAAGTTATGCACAAGTTCAACTCCTTCAATTTCAATCATGAGGTGTATGTTATCTATGATAGGGATAGAAGTGGTTGAAATGTTTTTAGTACTTACTTGATTTTGTAGGTTTTCTAAGTCTTCATGGATTTGGATTATGTTTTCTTATGGAACACTATCAACCATTGTTTCAACATTTATCACACTACATGAAGGTAAAGAGTTGTTAAGGGTATGGTCCATACCTAGTGAACTAGTGTCAACACTAGTAGCGAAAGAGCTAGACAACACAAGATCCACAATGATTGTGCTATCGTGCAATGACATGAGTCTTAAACTTTGTCTCACTATAGTATTAGAAATAGGAAATAAAGTATAAAATCTCATACAAGGGACAAGCAAGGAAATGCAAGATGCAATGAAATGAATAAAATAGAAAATCTGTAAACTAGAACAGAAAATTGAAACATAGAAACAAAGATTTTAATGATGAAAAATGCAATTTGAAATCTAAAACAAGACTAAATCACCATAAAATACCCTGAAATTAAGTAAAATAACTTGTATTGGGACTAAATTGCCCAAAGGGGCGTATGAGTTCCAAATGAGGCTTTTTGCACAAATTTCAAAAAATCCTAATTGAAAGTTATGTTTTCTGGTTTGTATGATGTCTAAACTAAGTACAAATGGATATTTCAGATGAATTTCAATGATGAAAGATGAAAAAATGCAACCTATATGCACTTTCACTAATGCAAGATTTCAAAACCTTAAATGTCGATTAACTAATGCAAAGTCAATGCAAGCTAAATCTAGGATGATAATGCACTCCAAATCAAAATTAAGATGTTTTAAATGAAATTTCACCAAAATGTAATGAAAGAAATAGGTCTCCACCTTTTTGGAAGATAGAACAAAGGAGATGAGATCCTCCTATTTTTCTATCATTACACTCAAGGAAATTCTAGAGATCTCAATCCAAGGATATTTGCAATAGGGATGTCCTAGGGTATGTTTAGAGATTAAAATGGGCCTCACCACCAAGCTAGGGCTTGGAAAGACTAATGATATGTAATATATAATGACAAGATCTAATGATATGCAAAACTTCACTAAATGACCTAAAAATGAGTGCAAAATAGAATAGAAAATTGAGAGATCTGATATGTGCACATGGAAACCTATGGAAGATTGAATGGAGACTTGAAATGTTGAATATGTTGAATTCAATGCACACTATGACTCATATACCAGACTGGGTGATTTAGTCCCAAATTAGGGTCTTTGGGCAAGAACAAAAATTTGGTAGAGACAAGTCTAGAACTCCTAAAAATTACAAATTTCACTTTACTGGGACTCATACACCAAAAGTGGTGTATCAATCCTGCTTGGATTTTTTAGAGGGTCAAAGTCTGAATCTGCTCTTCAAACTCTGCTCCATCTTCTCAACTTGATTTCCAAATCTGAATTGTTGAATTTTGCTTTGTAGATGCCTTTTAGTGATCTTGTAAATGAGATGACAACTTTGAAAATTTTGAACACTTGACAATTTTTCTCCAATCTTGCTCCTTAGAGAGTCTTCAACCTAGATCTGCAAATTACACACTAAAGACAGGGGAAAAAATTGTTTTTTAGTAGACAAGGGATTGCCTTGGTCAAACCCCATTTTGGTAATTAAAACTTGTAATGAAATCAAATGAAATGGAGGAATGATGAATGAAAAAAAATGATATGTTGCAACTCACCAACCCCTAGAAATAAAGTGCTACAAACATCTATGAAATGGATAACTCAAATGTGGATCTTGATTCTTTCTTGAATGTTGTACATCTCGAATTAAGTGCTCTCTTGAATTATGAAACCCTACATCACAAATGTTAGCTTAAAAATAAAGATGATGCATGATGACTTTGACATGATGCTTGATACATAAATAATGCTCTAAAAAACTTGATAATCATATCTTGAATGCTCTAATGAACTCAAATTTTCTATAAGGAATGATCTTATGAAAGTATTAGGTGAAAATGGGTGAAATAGCCTTGTATTTATACTTTTTTATGTCAAATTTCCCAAAATTGCAATACTACAAGCTAACATCGGATCTAGGAGAATAAAATCTCACCAAGAATTTGAATTTAATTTAATTTTAAGCCACATGGGACTCATATGCCAAAAGTGGCGTATGAGTCCCATTAGGCTAGGCTATAGGACACATTTTTCAATAAGTGCTTAGATTAATGTGAAATCCATATTGGGGCCCCAAAACTTAAGTGGGACTCATATGCCCAAAGTGGTGTATGAGTCCCAAATCACTAAATTTGGGCCATACAATTCAAAAACACCTAAATTATGATTGGATGTTGGTTCATGTCGGGATTATCCTCATAAAGATGGATTAATTAAGGCTTGTGGATGCAAAATAAGGCCAATTAGAGCATAAAGAAGCCCAATTTATTAATGAAGCCCTAGATTAGTGTGAAAGTGTTAGGACACACTTCACAACATCAAAATTAAGGCACAATAAAGTTTATTTATTTTACAAGGGCCCAAGACCTAATGTGAATGTTTTAAACACACTACAATGCTAAACCAAGGCCACATTGAGCTCAATTCAACAAGGAGGGGGGAAATGTAGAAGAGTACATTTTTTGTCATTATATAGTTGTTCCCAACTTAAGCGTGAAGAAGGGTTACTTTTTTCTAGGCTATTGACTAGTGACAAAAGTGGATGTGGAAAATCCAAGCATATGATTTTGATATTGAACACATCAAATGGT
Source organism: Sequoiadendron giganteum (assembly GCA_007115665.2). Classification (NCBI taxonomy): domain Eukaryota; kingdom Viridiplantae; phylum Streptophyta; class Pinopsida; order Cupressales; family Cupressaceae; genus Sequoiadendron; species Sequoiadendron giganteum. The sequence continues at coordinate 60,072,289 of CM021108.1, read as the reverse complement.
AGAAGAATATTTTTGATGCACTATCTATAATGTTGAATCTATGTTCCATGTTTCATATCTCTACATATTGGAAGAATGAAATCATACCAATATTGTGTTCATAATTGATCTGTTGGAAGGGAATTTTTCAAATGATAAGTACACTATTTTTAATGAGATACACCCTAAGAATTTTAAAACCTACAAGAAATTAAGGAAAGTTTCATATAGAAGGGACTCAATGGTAATATCCTCCCCATATTAAGAATGCATCATTTTTCAAAATAATAAAATGGAACAAATATTTTAAGTAGGTCTTGTGTATCACATACCCATCCCATAGTACAAATGGAAAAGTGTCTTGATGGATTTAATCATGAGACTTCCTAAATTACAAGGTAATGACTATATATATTGGTGTGGATAGACTAAAAAGGTGTGCATATTTCTTTTTCATCTCTTTATATTTAAATTCAGTACAAGTAGTTAATATGTTATTCAAGGAAGTAATGAAACTCTATGGACTACCCAAGAGAATTTTGAGTGATAGAGATAATCACTTCATGAATTTTTTTCAAAAAGATCTCTTTCTTTTGATGAGAATTGAGTTCATCCCTAGAACTAGCTACCATCCCCAAATAGATGGAAATATTGAGATTGTGAACACAAAGGCGAAAGGTTATTTAATAAATTTTATTTTTTTATCAAAAAAAGGACTTGGATCAAGTGGATTTACTTGGGGAACATTGTTACAACATCACCTACCACATGTTAATCAACATGAAACCCTATATGGACTTGTATGGGTATAAATCTTAAATCTGTATTGATCTCGTTTTGGTAGATAACAAGTTACGGGGAGTAATTGATGTGATCAAATAGAGCTAAGACATTCTAAAGGCACTCAATAATAATCTCCAGTAGGCTCAAAACCAATAGGATATATATGAAAATATATTAGGATTAAGGTGTCATCCACCTTGTAAATCTTATGTCATGGTCCCAAAATCCTTGGAAAGTGTCTCTAGGCACTTAGGGTGTACTAGGAAAATATTTTTAATATTAATTCTCACCATTATTTATAATATGTTCATAAGGTTTGAAGGGTCCACTAGTAACAATAAATGTGAGTTGTGGGAAAATATTTAATATTAGCTTCCCCACATGTAGAAACCTAAAATGGGATAATAAAAAACAAGGAAAGGAAAAATCAGTGACTAATGGGATTACCAAGTGGGGGCTTGGAATGAGGCAATAGGTGTCTCTTGGTATTCCATTTAATGTAATGTTTATCTCTCAATTTTTGGCACCCAAGTTAGTGGTAAAGTATTAGAGCCAAAACTAGTGTCCTTTTGCATTTGGGGAGGTATTCCAAGGGTTGGAGATGTTTGGAATGAAGGGTCATCTTTGGGACCCTTTTTTAGGCTTAATATGTCTTCACACATCTATTAATTCAGCCTCTTAGATCTAGTAAACATGATCCATAGTTGGATGTAGAGTTCCATTGCAAGTACAAGGATAGGTTGAGGCACAAGGAGGTTGTTCATAGGTGCATAGGTGCTGCCACAATAGATGAAAAAGGAGAATAAAATGATTGCATTGTAATCTCATTTATTTGAAGATAATATATGCTTGGCCTCTCTTCTTGGTTGAGTTTTCCTCACTAGGTTTTCTCCACGTAAATCTTGTGTTATATGATGCTCTTGTTTTTTTGATTTATGCCTCATTGATTCTATCTTATCGTGATGTTATTCTTCATATATTGATGTTATAAGTTCACATAAGATAGTGTCTATAAGCATGTTATGTTGGATGATTTTTAGCATCATTAAAACGATAGATCTAATCATGGTAATTCTAAATTAAGGAAACTTAATTTTCAGATTTGCATATAATTTTTAGATTTTCATGTTGTTATTATCTAAGCCTTGTATCTCATCCATAGAATTAATTTTTGGATAAAGATTGAATTTCCCAACAATTTGTATTGAACCTATTTATTTCTCATCATTTTGTATCATAGCTTAAGATGAACTAGGTTCTAGGTATTCCTTCTTTTTGATTTATTAGCTTGGAAAGCTTGTGGGAATTTATTAGAAGGAATTGGAGGTTTTTGGAAGGCTTGTAGGAAAGCAATGAATGTTCTATGAGTTAACTTTTCTTTTCAGATTTGTGAGATTGGAAACCATGGATATTATCAATATGATCGATGTTGGTCATGGAAAGCTCATGATTATGGATCCTTATGGAGTTGGTTATGTTTTGGTAACTTGGAGCTCTATTTCTCAACAATATGTGTGTATCCTATTGGTTTTTTTACTTTACCTTGTGATCGTGTGCAGTGAGAAGGTGTTCATGTTGGATGGGTAGAGACATCCTAGTCACATGGAGAAACACTCTCAATTTGGACTACATAATTATATTCTTATGTTGGATTCATGGTTTTAGCCCTTAGTTACATGAAAGCATTAGAAGATAAGCCACTAAAATCTTTTTGATTTGTGGAGATGATATGATTCATATGTTATAAGCTCTTGGAAAACTTGGTTTTCCTATTGGGTTGCAATTTACTCTTGTTTTCAACTTTGGGTTTGTAGATTTGTGTTTATCCCATTATTCAAAAGACATGTTTGATGTGAATTTCTAGATGTTTAAATGGATTTCATATTTACATAGATGGTTTTGCATGTTTTACATGTTAACTCAAATATGTGGCATGTAGATTTGTGATGAGACTATATTCATGATGTTTTGGATGAAGACAGTTATAGGTTTGCATGGTTTCTTGGAGGATTTTATTGATCTATGGTTACTCCTATGTGGGTTTGTTTGCAAAATCAAATCTAGAGTTGATTATGGTGTTTGAGTCTTGGGAATCCACATTTTATACTTGATTATCTCTATTTTACATGATACTAATGTGGGGTTGAATCTATTTTTCAATTGTTTGAGATGTTGCATATTTGTAGATCTTGTAAATTGTTAGACATGGATTTTGTTTGGTAGGTCATATTCTTAGTCACCATTATTACATTAGTATGTTGTCAACCTCCTATAATGATTTAACAACTAAGCCTTTACAGTTGTGATTCAGAGATTGGACATCTAACCTGAATAGTTATCTCAATCATCATGAAGGTGCATTTAAATTGTCAACCCAGGGATGTAAACTTGAAATGGGTCAGCATTGTATGTGCACTAGGAATCCAAAGTAGCCACATTCATCCTACATCTAAGAGACACAATACTAAAAGTAAATTGCTTGGAAGGAAATAACATAAATTTTGAACATCAACCAATAACTAGACCAAGTTGAAATGCATGACAGAAATAAAAGTTTGAGTGAACAAACAGGAAACTATATGTCTTCTTTGGTTACAGGAACAATCACATAATGGAATTCTAGTGGTTGCAGGAACAGCCAGTGCCAGATTCTTAACTAATTACTGAACATAAAATAACAACTAAACGAAACTAAGGTATGGGATGGAATACTCACCAAGTGGGCCCCATTGGATAATTATTCTCTAAAACTAAGGTAAACTCAAATGCATGAACTTATAACTTCATTTCATTCATTGGAAAACATGAGTACAATTGAGCAACATGATTGTCAAGAAGAAAATGAGTGGGTCTATAAATAATTTAGGAGATTATGAAGCAGTGAATATTGGTAATGTTGAATCTCCAAAATTAGTCTATATTAGGAAATGTTGTTCTCTTGAGGAAAGAGAGAAGTTTATAAAACTACTAATCAAATACAAGGAGGATTTTTCTTGGTGTTACAATGATATTAAAAACTTTATGGGTGGAAGCTTCCAACATCCCATACCTTTGAAAGAGGTTATAGTCACTTTTAGGCAAAAGAAAAGGAACTATAATCCTAAGGTTGGTGATGCCATTTTCAGAGAGATTGACAAAATTCTTAAAGACAAATATACCATCCATCACTCAACTTGGGTGGTGTAGTGTAGGCAAAAATATCCCTTTTTCACACTAAATTTGGAATAAATAATTAATAATAAAATGAGCTAAATTATGCCTTAATCTAGTGTTGTAATATGTTTTACATATTCACATTAAGTTTAGGGCCTTATTGAATAAAATGGACTTAATTATGCATCATTTTAGTGTTGTAAAGTGTACCTTTACACTTTCACACTTATCTAGGACTTTTTTGATTAATTGAGGTTAATTGTGCCTTAATTGGCCCCTTTAATACAAATACAAGCATAATTAATTGTAGTTTCCAGAGAGGAAACCCAACATTCATTAATGTCATACCATAACACTCATCCTTGAAGAATGTATGTCCTAGGTAAGTGATGTAGGACCCATTCACCATAGGGTGAATGGGTCCTCACTTGGGCCTAGTACCTAAATTTAAACTATGTTTTTGGCAGTTTTTCAATGATTCCAAATATGTATTCAAATTTCATCTTGTGATATTTGAATTTCAGAAATTAATGTTACATATGTATAAATATAAGGTCATTTCACTATGTTTCACCTAGAAGATTTTCATGAGATTAATATTATTCAAGTGAGAATTATCAAAAGCATTTCAAGAGCATTTCAAGGCATTCAAGAGCAGATTTCTTGAAGATTATTGCAGCAATCAAGATTCCATTATCATATCAAATATTTCTTGCATCATGCATGTTGTTTGAGCTAATATGGTGATGTAGATTTCAAGATCCTTCCAAGAATTTCAAGGGGATTATTTCAAATCAAATTTCAATATCAATATTCACATCCATTAAGGCCACTTCATGCTAGTTGCAGATTTGCATTCCAAGGTTTAAACAAAGGTTTCATGAGTTGTGACATTACATTGTTCATTCACCATTTCCTTCATGATATTTTATTTCATTTAAAAGTCTAAATACTCAAACGGGGTTTGACCAAGGAAACCCCCCATCGCCAAAAATAACATTTTTCTCCTCTTGTGTGTGTGTTTGTAGGTTTTAAGTGGAAGATCCTTTGAAGAGAAAATTTGAAGAAATTTGCAAACTTTTCAAAGTTACAAGGAAATTTTTCATCTCACAAAAATTATTCTATAGGATTTATTTTCGGCTCTCCGACAATGAAACTCGAGAATCTAGTAGTATAGACAAAGGAGAAAAGAACCCAGAAAGCATTTTTGCAAAACCTTAGCCAGGACCCATTCACCATAGGGGAAATGAGTCCTCAGTGAGCTTCAAAAAAGAAATTTTGGTGACTGGTACACATCATTTTCCCATTTCTAGATCTACCTTTTTTTGTTGGTTCCATTAGTTTTGAGTACAGACTTTCATTTCCACTTTATAGCTTGTATTTTGGAGTTTATTTGATGGTATTAATCTTTCTCCCCAAAGTGATATTTAACTCACTCTCCCATCCTTGCATAAAGGATAAATTTGTTGATTCATACCTTGATTTGACTCACCTTTTGATTGTTATTCATCTCATTGTTTGGATCTCATTTCATGAATGAAATAGTGGAAAATAGGGTTATTTGTTATCATTTTGGTGAACTCCCCTTTGGTAAACTAGCCCCATTTTTCATTGTTTCAAGAGAGAAACATTTTATTCTTCAAAATAAAATGGAGAGATAAGAATCTATGTGGGATTTTTGGAATCTTAATCAAGCATCCTTGAAGGATAACTATTCATTATCAATGATGGATCATATTCTCCAGATAGTGGTCGGGTCAGAGATGATGTCTATTCTTGACAATTTCTTAGGTTATAACCAAATCAATGTGGGAAGGGAAGATGAGCACAAAATGAAATTTACTACCCTATGGGGAACTTTCACCTATAATACAATGCCTTTCAGCCTCATTAATGCTAGGTCTACCTTCCAGAGAGTTATGAACCTATCCTTCGAGGACCTCATAAATAAATTTATTGTTATTTATCTTGATGATCTAACCGTATTCTCCAAGAAAAGGTAGGATCATTTGAGAGATTTGGAACAAGTGCTTCAGAGGTGCAAGCAGCATGGTATCTCTTTGAATCCCAAGAATTCAATTTTCAGAGTTACTAAAGGTAATTTTCTTAGTCATGTTGTATCTAAATAAGGTATTACAATAGACCTACAAAGAGTTAAGGCCATTCTTCAATTAAGTTTACCTTATAATTAGACTAGGGTTAATTTTTTTTTGGTCAATTCATTTTTTTAAGGAAGTTCATGCCAGACTTCTCGGAGATCATAAAACATATTTTGGATATGATGAGGGATAAACAAGTTTTCAAATGAAATGAAGTTGGTAAACAATCTTTCAAGGTGATCAAAGAAGCTATCACCAAATCCCCTATTTTAGTTCATCCTAACTTCAACAAGGATTACATTATTTAGTGTTATGCCTCCGACCACACAATGTCAACCAATTTGCTTCAAGAGGATAACCAGAGCATGCAAGAACCTATCAATTGCTTTTATGAGTGTTCCCTTGAAGAAACATGAACTCAATTACTCTCAAATTGAGAAGCATGCATTTGCAGTTGTCAAAGCACCTGAATAATTCTATTTTTATATATTGCACTCACACTTGATTGTTTATGTGCCAGATCATGTTGTCAAGAGCATACTCACACAGCAAGATATTGGTTACAACAAAAGAGGGGGATGGATAGCTAAAGTGAAGGAGTATGATATAGATCTTAAACCTGCTAAGCTAGTTAGACATAGGGGATTATGTAAATTAATAGTTGTAGATGAATCCTAAGAAGAAGATAATGATAGTCTTCCCATGGTGTTAATGGTCAGCCTCTAGGATGAATAATTTTCCAACATTGCATATTATTTTAGATATAGAGACTGCTAAAGAATTTGTCTCCTAAACAAAAGAGGAATCTCAAGTTAAAGGCAGCTAACTATGTCATTTGGGAGGATACTTTATATAAGAAAGTGTTGGATGGTGTATTTCTAAAGTGTGTTGACAAGAGTCAATAAGAAAGATTATTGGAGTCTTTTCACTGTGAAGCATGCAGAGGACATTTTTCTACTCTAGCGGTTGCATTTAAGATTCTAAGGAATTGTTAGTACTCGCCAAGTATGTTTAAAGATGCATATTATTGGGTAGCTAAATGTGAAAAGTACAAAATATTTGCAAAATATTTTGGGTAGCACTTCCCTTGAGACATGTGGTGATTAAAGGGCCTTTCTAACAATGGGGTTTGGATTTTGTAGGACATATTAGCCTTCAATCAAGTGGCGAGCATACTCACATCCTCACTACAATAGATTACTTCACCAAGTGGGTGGAGGCAATCCTTGTTAAAAGGATAACTTCAAAGGTGGTATGTGACTTTATCAAAGAGAATATTCTAGTCAAGTTTGGGATACCTTATAAGCTAGTTACAGATAATACTACTAGTTTTTCTTCTAGTGAAATTTCCCTTTTCTAGTATGAGTATGGGATATCTTTGTCTCATTTTGCTAACTATTTCCCTTAGGGAAATGGACAGGAAGAATCCAATAACAAGAATTCGGTCAACATTATTAAGAAATTGTAGATAAAACCAAAAGGACTAGCACAAGAAATGATTTGAAGCATTATGGGTGAAAGGAAAAGCAACAGTTGCAGAATACGCTTTCCTAATGCAAAATCCTCAGAAGAGAACTGCAAAAAACCTTCTTTTGAAATTTTCTTGCATTTGAGATGCACATTCACAATATAACAAGAAAGACAAAAATAAAACACACACACACACAGATAACACCAGATATACGTGGGAAAACCCTTACGGGAGAAAAACCCACCACACCAAATAAAGTCACTTTGTATTATAGTAAATAATTACATATAGAGTTATAGACTTCACTCTCAAATGTTAGCTCACAGTAGCATCCCTTAGTTGACCTCCTCACAGACTTTAGTTTGATACATTCACTATTATAATACTTCTTCAGCCTACAATGAATTCACACTCACCATCACCTTAGTCTCTATGCCCACTTTTTCACCCACTAAACAAACAACCATTAGGGTGTAATTAATTACATGCTTCACCGACAAGCTTTCTAATCAAACCGCCCTACAACATGCATCAAGCTGCCCCAGCATTAAATCTAGTTACAGAGAATTACCAAATCTAGACTCTGTCAACCTCAAATTGGATCTTACATTTAATGCAAATATATCGTTGTCAAAGAATAAAGCTTTCGGCTAATAATCGTTGATTTACAACAGCAACGTAAAATCAACAAGCAACATCATGCCACATGTTGACATGCCATTTGTCCACCGCTTGACCATTGAACCAGACCAGCCAACTATGCTCTAAGCTCCTTCTACCACGCTGCCACTAGAAATCCATCATACCCCTGAGGTAAGGCAGTATACCACGCTACCGCGCCAAGGTTGGCAGGCACTCGCGGTATGGCAATGCCACCACGCTACCACTCCAAGACTTGCAAGCACCTATGGTATGGCGGTGTCACCGTATTACCACGCCATAGATGGTAGACCTTCGTAGTATGGCGGTAACACCATGCAATTTCCAGACGAACATAAGAGCCTCGCAGTAAGGAGGTAAGCACCCATTCACCAGATAGCCACGGTTCACCATGCTACCACCAAGGAAGATGAAGGATTTTATGGTATAGCGGTAACACTACACAACCGCTCCTCAACCGGAAGGGACTCGCGGTAAGGTGGTAACATCGTACAACCGTTCCACTTTCAAATTGCTCTCCAACAGTAACGAGGTAAAGGCATGAACATAAGGGAAATTCGTCAATTCTTTAATAGAGGTTCAAGCTAGCAAGTTGAGGCACATTTTCCAACAATGGGTAGACAGTATAACCTCAAATAAATACATAGGGATGACTCATTTTGAGTTGGTGTATGGAATAGGAAGTGCCTAGCCTCTTCCACTAGAGTTATCGGCCAATAAGTTGCAGACCGCCATAGAAGATTTAGAATTTTAGGATGCTTTAGAAAAGAGGATTTTATATATTTATAAGCTTGAAGAACAAAGAGATGAAATGGTGGATAGAATTATTATACACCAAGCCAAGGTTAAGAAAAATTTTGATAAGAGGTCTCGGCCTAGGAAATTTATGATTGGAGATTTAATTCTATTATGGGATAAACATAGAGAACCAAAAGGTGCATGTCAGAAGTTTGATGCTCTCTAGAAGGGTTCGTTCAAAGTCACTTATGAATGTGGTGTGAGCACTTTCTAGCTAGCATGTCTTGATAATACTAATTTTTTCGTGCCTTATAATGGGAAAGATATCAAATCATGCCAAATGTAAGTGTCCACAAAGTATTTACCTTGTACATAGTTAGTTTATGGTTTTATCTCATTTTTGGTGTGTTGCTTTTCTTGGTAGTTTGGGAGTTTTGGTCAAAGAAATAAGTTTGACTATGTCACCTAATGGATAAAGAACTAGTCATGTATAGTCAATTTCTAGGCTCTTTGCTTCATCCTAAGTAGTCTTTGTCCCCGGTTAAAGCCAATTGTTATCAAAAATTTTGTCTGATCTCAAAAACTTTATTGATCTATTATAAATTTAGTTAAGTCTAAAATTCATCAGTATTTGGGTCAGTTGTTGTAACTCTGTCAGCCTCTGCAATAGTTATAATAGCTTCAATTTTTTTGAAGTGTCACTTAAATTCAAGTCTTACACGGGTTTCGATGATTTTTGTTAAATCCGTAACTTCATAAATCTCATTTTGAGTCCAATTCCAAGTCATTTCATAAATTCTCTTAGGTTCTAAAACTTCTATCGATCTTCGATGAGGTTTTGTGAACTTATTCTTTTTCCACCTAAAGATCATGAAGATTTTGAAAGAAATATAAAAAATGTATTCAAAGGTTTTTTGTATTCCACTAGGGTTATATAACCTCTATCGGTTTCCAAAAAAGGTTATATGAACCTCTTTTTCTGCCGATCAATTAGCCATTCTCTTTTGGTTATGATGAAGTGATGATTTGAAATGTTACATGCACCAACTATATGAGGGGAAAATTAATTTCCTATCTACTCCCGCATTAATTGTGAATGGTTTAAAAAGGATATGAGCTAGTGAGTAGAGTATTTTCTAGTTGAGGTGATAGGAAATAAGGAGAGAAGGAGCAAACTGGTATAGTTATCAATTCTTGGATGCCAAAATCACTAAGGTATTTATTTTTTTCTTATTTTAGAAGTTGTTATTGTTTGTATTTCCAATTGAAGGTTTTTTCCATCAGTAAAAACTTCCCTCACAAATTACATATAAACCCTAGGTTTTAGTCATCATGAGATATAAATATCAAGGTTTCGACTATATTTCGAGCTTAACCAATACAATGCCAAAAATTAGGGATACTAAGCTAGGGAAAGAAAAAGTCAACAAACCAAATCCCCCACTCATCACATTAAAGGTAATTGCAAGTGCGTTAATAGAAGAAATTGCCTTTCCCATCACAATTCAATGCCTAAACTTGGTAATGGAGTATATTAAACATTATGATTCTCACAGCCATGAAATTAGAACACAAGACAATAGGCTAGTGGTAAAAATTCAAAGAACCACATTTGTTTCATCCTTGAAACTTTCAGAAATGAAATAATTTTTAGGTTTGGACTTCACTAATACACAAATTGAGTTCTAGAAAAAGAATGGGTTTTACCAAAACATAATTTCAAAAAATTGGTTAGCTGCACCTAAAAGATGTAAATATTGATTACCTCGAGGGTTGTAGAGCAAGCATTTTTCAATGAGATATTAGGAATGGTCATGTTGTTGCACAAGTTGAGAGGAAATGAAAAAGCACATGATTTTGAAGAATGGATGTATTTCTTTATCTAGATTATGCTAGCAAGAAAATAGTTTTCGGATTGGGTGCAGCTCATTAGTGATCAAATGCATGAATTCCTTATCATCTTTGTGATAAATCAATCTTTCATATGTCCTCATACTTGATCTATGTTATTTCCAGTACTAGGCCTTAGCCAAGTTTAATACTGAGCCTTCTTCCACATGATGAAGTTCCAATTTTTAAGTATTTTGACAAGTTATAGTCGAGTAAAAGTTACCTTCATCACAAAAGAATAACTGATACTTTTACTATAAGGGTGAATCAAGAAATAGAGGGGAGAATTGACCTAAGGCTCACTCCTAATTCTATGTAGTTGATTAGCATGTATGGAAGTAATTCAATTCAGTTCTAGATATTTTCATACATTCGAGTTCGTGGTTTCAATGGTCCTTTAAATCTTCCCAGATATGTAGAAGACAAATTCATGCTTATAGAAGTTTTTTGATAACTAGCTGATGTAAATAAAACATTTCAAGAGAAAAATAAGATAAGTGTCCATTTTCCTATCAATTTTGATTACTTCATCTGCAATTTGATGTTAGATGCTCTTAACACTAAAAGAGACCTAGCCAAAGATACCTTATAGTTTTACAATGAATGTTTCCCTTTTGACAGTAAGGATTATGTGAGAAATAACCTACAACTTGGCTTGGTTTTTTATCGCATACCACAACTAGAAGACCACTGGGTAGATTGTCTTGATGAGTTTGAGGTGAGAAGAAGAATTTGGATGAGGTTATCCTTAAGGAAAATAAGAATATCTGATTTGGGATTTGATGTTTAGGGCATATAAGATGATTAACCAAACCTAGTTGATCCTATTTTTACTAATCATATAGTTTCTTAACCTATCCCAATCATGGACTAGAGTTTTAAGGAACTCAAAACCATTGAAGAAAAAACTAAATTTGTTTGAAGAGAATAGAGGAGTGGGTTGCCAAGAACAAAATGAAACAATAACATCCTCAAACCAGATCACTAAATACTTAACCTATAGGTGGGAGTAATCAAACTCCCATAACCTCAAGGACTTCGAGTTCAACTTCACATCAAATATCTTCAAGAGCTCAAGGTGATGATGATGACGAGCCTCCTAAAAGGATTTTATTAAAAAAAACATGTGTAGAAGATAGTCATGATCTTCCCTAATTGGGTAAGGATAAAGGTATAGTTGAGGGAGAGGAGGAGATAGGTAAATTTTCCATTAGCACTTCTTCATCACACAAGTCATCCCTATTGAACATTCAAAATATTGAGAGGGTAGTGCTTCCACAATAGTGTTTTACACTTTCTGGGAGATCTTGATTTTTGTTGAAATCACATATTTTTAGAAAATATAATGATTTAAGCCTTGAAAATTTTCATTTAAAGGATTCCAATTGAAGATGGTTTGATCAAACTCTAAGTGTGAATATGTGAATAAGATCAAAACACTTCTTAATACGACATTATATCAATAATTAAACAAATTGAATCAATTCAACACAGTAATCAATTGAAAGCATCATATTGCTCTCTATCTCCAAAGATTTATTAAATCCTAATTGCTCTCAGATTGTGTAAGCAAATAAGATTGTTAAAATGACAATTCAAAGAATGAGATGATGATAATGCAATGCTAAATGATAAACAATGTAAACTAGCATATATGAAATAGATAATTGTAGCTACAAGAGGCAGCCATGGTTGAAAACTTGATTGCTTGATGCTTGATGTGTGAATGCTTGATTCTTGATGCTTGAATTCCTACAGAGTAAGAGTGCTAAAGATTGATTATATGGATCCTTTTCTTGGTTCAATGAGGCTATATTTATAGATTTTCTGGCTGTAGAAATGCATAGGGAAAGCTTTGAGAGGCTTGGATTCAATTTGGAGAATTGAATGGTGAGAGATGGAGGAGATTGAGAGAAAAATGGAGATTGTCTCTACCCATGAAAACACCAGGCAAGAGAAGAGGAAAGATTGATGGAGGAGGATTGAGAGATCAAATTCCAAATTTGTCTCCAAAACTTCTCGTGAAGTTTCAATCAATTAATTTTGACATATTTTAGACATGGTTTAGACATAGGATATCTAATTCATTTTTGAGAGAATATAGATGGAATATTCCTTGTGCTTTAATTCAAATATTTTTGATTTATTTAAATTAGCAAAAGAGAGATAAATAATTTAATAAAACGAACTATAGCATAGTTGTTTATTAAATTAAATAGAAGAATACGGCAATTAATAAATAAAGTGTTTTGATCTTTATTTAATTAATTTGAGATCAATGTGATAGAATAAAATAGGGATTTGATAATTAAATTGAACAAAGTATTTAATTTTGTTTATTTAATTAAGATGAATTTAAATGTGAACTATATAAATAAATATTTCTATTTATTTAATAGTAGAGGAATTTAGAATAATTAATCAAATAATTTGTATTTAATTAATCGGAATGCTCCAGACCATTTTTAGGTGTATACATTTTGCCCCTCTTCGAAGTGATGTGTTTATGCGTTGCTTCAAAGAAAATTTTGTTGCTACTGCCAGGATCGATGATATATATATAAAAAAAGAATTGTATGCCCCTGACATGCCCCAGACATTTTATTTTCAGATGATTTGATGATAATATGCCCCCTCGGGAGATAAATGGATGATTTTATGATTTTTAGAATTTTTCAAAACTTTGATGATTTTTTGATGATCTAATGAAGATTTGATGATGAAATAATTTATCTCCCGATAAAATGATGATGAAATAGAGCCTTCAGATGAGTTTTAATTAATTTCATGGATAAAATTAATCAAAATGTAATAAAATCCACCAAAAATACCTTTTCAAAATTTATAAATAGTGCTAAAGGTCATTTTTAAAGTCATTTGTGCTTTTTGAGATCAAAAATTCCAAGTGAAAGACTCTTCTGCCAACTGGAGCAAGATGTCGATTCCCTACCACACTCACTGATTCGAGCGTGTTCGACGTCACCGACGGCCACCCACGTATGGACCTCCGGTATGTACCCCTTGACCTCCTCATAATTCGTGATTTTCTATTTTTTTATGCTTTTTAGACATTAGGCATGTTTAGGTCAGTTTTAGCACTTTCAAGCCGCACTGTAGCGCTTACAGTCCGATGTAGTGCTTCCAGTAGGTAGATTAGTGCTTTGAGTTTTAGCGCTTACATTAAAAACTATAGCGCTTCCAGTTGGTATTGTAGCGCTTTCGATGTTTTAGCACTTAGGAGTCTAGAAATAGCGCTTTGATGCCGGATTTTAGCGCTTTGGGACTTTTAGCGCTTTGATTCGGTGGATTAGTGATTTCAAGGTCTGTTATAGCGCTTCTGGTAAAACGGCACTTTGACGGCCTATTATAGTGCTTCGATGCGAAAAATTAGCACTTTGGGACTTTTAGTGCTTCAAAAGCCTGTTTTAGCACTTCAAAGTGCTGAAATAGCGCTTTTAGAGTTTTAGCGTTGTGGGTCCCTGATTTAGTGCCTTTAACTGATAAAGTAGCACTTCTAGAATTTAGCGCTTTGGAAGCCTGTTTTAGCGCTTCCATGTTAGATTATAAATTTTTTGACTTAGTGAACCCTGATTTCATCAACTTGGATCACGTCCATTCTTGGAGTGGTATGATTGATAATCCATATTCTTGATGTTGGATTTGATGAAAATAAAACTAACTCTCATGATAGGCGAGAAGAAATCTTATTCTTGATGATCCTCATGAAAGGCGAGGAAATGATTCAATATCTAATAAATCTCATGATAGGTGAGATCTAGATAATGTTTGATGAACCTCATGATAGGTGGGGTTTGTTGATGATCACCCATGAATTTTGATTGAAAATTCATACCAAAGCTTTTGGAATAGACTTGATAGTAGAATGACTTTTGATTTCTTGACATAGTTCACTGATTGTAGATTTTTCGTTATGATGATAGGAGGATCTAGGTACTCTCCAAATGTGAGAGAGGTTTCCTCAGATGACAGACTTGATACCTCATCTGACACCAGATGAGCTTCGGGTGATAGGTTAGTGTGGTCTGACGAGTTTGCTGGATATGCCCCAGATTAGGATTAATCGGGGTCTATTGACCGCATTGGTTGAGAGGTGGCATAGTGACCACAACACCTTTCACCTACCTACTGGCAAGATGACAGTCACACTAGAGGATGTGTGGCATATTTCGCACATTTCGTTCATGTGGGAGATTGTCACTTATGATTCCTATGGGACCAGTAGCAGAGATGCCCTCCGTAGAGTTTTTCAGGATTAGGACATTGAGGGTCTGAGCGTTTGATGGTGGAGGATTGTGGATTCCTATACGACACTACCAGCAGTTCTAGCTGGATTCATTGGAGGTTTCCTTTGCCTTGATCACGAGTCAAATGGATTCCTCATTGGCTGGGGTAGGACACTTGAGAGCATGATGGTACATGGTACCAGATATGCATGGGGGATGTGCATGCTAGCGCATATTTATCATGATCTACACTCGGTTGTGTACCTAGGTGCACATAGTTTATCCGCAGGGATGACCCTGTTACAGGTGTGGGCTTGAGAGCATTTTGTTATTTGTCGACCATTTCCAGTTGTAGACAGACCAGTCGGCAGACCGTATGTTTTTTGATACAGTGGTCGATTCACGCAGGCCCAGATGAGCAAGTTAGAGCATTGGAGGCGAGTATTTCATGACACTGAGACAGTTACCTGGAGCCCATACCTTGACTATGAGGAGTGGGATGAGGATGGTGCAATGTTGGGGTTCTTGTGTGATTCTATCTATCTCATCGGCCGCACACCATTTGTTCTAGAGAGATTTTTTTTGTGTTGAGTGTATCGACAGTATGGCATTATACAGTGCATGCCACAAGGAGTTGCCCATTATGCATAGTGACGGATAGATATTCCTGATTGGGGTCCCACATTGTCATATGATGTTATTGTAGTGGGATACAGGACTTTACAGCCATCCCCCTGGGACATGCGGAGGGATATTGCAGAGGTGTCAATTACTGAGGAGTATGCCACATTCCTGGCCTTGGTCCCTCATCCTCGCATTACCATTCTCGATGAGCCAGCACCTTTACCTATAGAGGAGGATGTGGCAGAGGGTTCTGCAGGCAATGGGGGTGGAGATGATTCTTCATCAAGCAGTAGCTCAGAGAGAAGTAGTGGAGACAGCAGCAGTAGTGATGATAGTGATGGCGGTGGTGGAGGAGACAAAGGGGCAGGACCAGCCATCAACAGTGTTCCTTCTTCTAGCAAGCCTTGCAAGACGCGAGCGGTGACTGTGCTAGCAGTGGATCAACAGAGACAGATAGCTGGGCTCTAGGCACAGGTCCAAACTTTGTCGGGGCAGTTGGTACAGGCTCGGGGTATGCTTGTGCAGACCCAGACCCAGATGCAGGCACAGGCTCAGGCTCATGCCCAGGCCTTAGCACAAGTACAGGGACAGTTAGCTGCTATGCAGACGCGGGTTGATACCCTGACAGCCGAGCGAGATAGTGCTTGACAGATCGTCAAGAGGGCATAGGAGAGAGCAAAGACTTTATAGAGAGTGGCTGACGGCACCTCCGTGGGAGACTACATGAGAGAGGTTTTGCGGGCTGGCCGAGAGGCAGAGTTTTACAGGGGCCGATATCATGATGCAGTTCCTACCGAGCATAGAGTGAGTTATGCTACATCAAGATCTAGGTGGACACATACGCGAGCAGTGAGTGAGGGGGTTACACAGCCTCCACGTAGAGATCCTAGAGATCCTGGTTCTTTCGGGGGTGGTGGTGGTACAAGTCCTGTTGGGCCCGCACGCTCTGGCAGCAGCAGATCGTAGATGCTATTGTGAGCTTCTATGATGTAGTTTATGATGTAGTTTATTTGATGATGTATTTTTAGACTAGACTTCATTGTATACTTGACATTTTGATATATATATGAGATGCAGTTTATATGATGATGTCTACGTGATAGATGCATTTGTAATGTGATGTATGCAATATTCAATGATTTTATTGTGATGTAATGATATGCTGATAAATGTATGTGTAGAATAGATGATATATGGATGTATGATGTGGTGATATGTATGGATGGATGGATAAATGTTTTTATGGTAATATGATGATGATCTTAAGATAAATGATCTTTGATGGATGATAATTAATGGAAATAATGACATGATTTTATTTATTAAATGTATGGATGGTAAATGATGTATGCATATGATGTTGGATAGATGATAATGTAATGATGTAATGAGAATAATGGTAAAAATGAACATGATGTACCCTATGGCTCGCTTTAATTCATAATTTATTGGATGTATGATAAAATGTATGAATGATGAAATGATGATATTAAATGATGAGATGATGAGTTCTACATGCTTTTGATGATTTTTTGGATTTATGTCAAGTTTACTTAGTCTGATTTTTGGATTAGATAGTCATTTATTGGAACCCTTTATGCAACAAATACTCTGCAGATAATGAATGATGAATGCAATCAAATTCTAACATGCAACTATATGCAAAACAATTGTCATTTTAACAATATCTTGTGTTTTTTTGTCATCATAGAGCTTTATTGAATGTTGAAAGTGAATACAAGCGTAAATGGTTGTGTTAGACCAATGACAACCTGAGTACTACTTTCATGATTTTTGATATTGCAAGCGAACACAAGCATCGAGGCATAGTTGAACTGAGATGACCTGAGCATTCATTGCGTAAACAAGCAGTGATTAATCATTTTAATGTGTGAATTTTGAATGTCATTGGTGATACATTTGCATAGCACATCCCCCGACAATTCATACATTTATATGATTAACTTATAGACAGCAGATAATAAAACATCATTCTTCTTCCTTGTTTCCTCTAGTTCAATACATCATTGAGTAACTCCAAAGAAATGATAATCAAAAGTATAATTTATCCATTGTTGACATTAAAGTGTTTCATTCATTATTCGGATTTTAGATCATCCATCCTGATTTTGTGATGTTTTTGGATTTTCGAGATTTTTGAAAAAAGACCTAACCTAGTAACCTATCTTAGGGGTCTCGGGGGCTAATCAAATATTAGCCTTGCCTACATTACACACGCAGAGACCACGTAGTTCAACTGACACAGACCTATATTTTTGGATTTTTGAAATTTTAGACTTAACTTTTTGACATGTTTTTTTTTGGATTTTTTGATAATGATACAGATGATCGATACCCTTCTGATGATGATTGATGTTGTGCTTTGATCTTTGTTTCTGTTTTTCTGCTATACTGTTGGTCGCCCTTTGGCGAAATTATCCAGATGTTACCCCCAAGCTTAGGAGTGATATATGACTATTTGAAAATGATTTTTGATACGGATGCAAATATGGCAAGACGACTGACATGATATGAAACGATACAGAATGCCAGACTAATGATCCTGATATACATCAAAATAGATGGGAAATTTTATCTTAGAATCACATACAACACCTATTTCCAAGTTTTCACCATATGCTTTGATTACACTCTTCGTGTTTTTTTTTTTTCTCATTTTTCTCTTTTTTTCTTTCTTTTTGTATTTTTATTATTATTTTTTTGTATTTTGTGTAAGATGCCTGTTTGCCAGGTTTTCATCAAGGAAACAATTTTTAGAAGTTTGACCCGTGCACTAGGAGATTCAAGCATAGAATTTTTGGAGATGAATATTGTTGATAGGTTCATCAAACAAATCCCCTTCTGACGTTGATAGTTGATATGCTCTTGATCCATATATTGATGTGACAACAAAAGGACCAAGCCAGTTAGGCTCAAATTTCCCTTTCTTCTCCATGTCCTGCTGATTCCTAGGGTTTTCTTTTAGTACCAAGTCACCAACCTGAAAGACCCTTGGTTTTACCTTGTGGTTGTAACTTCTTAACATCCTCTGTTGATAAGCCGTTAGATGGTTAATAGCTTGTTGATGATACTCATCCAGCAACTCTAGTTCCTCTAGTCTAGAGACCCTATAGTATTCATCTGAAATGATACCTTTGAGTGATACACGTAGGGATGGAATCTCAACTTCAATGGGAAATATAGCTTTCGACCCATATACCAAGGCATATGGTGTAGCTCCTGTTGGTGTTCTGATGCTTGTTCTATAGGCCCATAGTGCAGAATTGAGTTGAACATGCCAGTCACGTCCAACATCGTTAACTGTCTTTTTGAGAATTTTGAGTATTGTTTTGTTTGAGGCCTTTGCTTGGCCATTCCCTTGAGGATAGTATGGTGTTGAAAACCGATGTTGGATATGAAACTTATCACATATTTCTTTGACATCTTGATTCTTGAATGGTCATTCATTATCAGTGATAATGGATTGAAGGATTCCATACCGACATATGATGTAGTTCAAAATGAAAGAGGAGATCTGCTTTCCAGTGATGGTAGTAAGAGGTACTGCTTCAATCCATTTAGTGAAATATTTTGTAGTTGTTATAATGAACTTGTGTCCATTAGATGAAGAAGGATTGATTTTTCCTACCAAATCTAGGCCCCATTGACAAAAAGGCCATGTTGATGTGAAAGGGTGTAGTTCCTGTGTTGGTGCATGAATCAAATTGTTGTGAATTTGACACTTTTGGCATTTCTTGACAAATCAATAGGATTCCTTCTCCATGCATGGCCAATAATATCCCAAACGGAGGAATTTCTTAGCTAGAGTTATTCCACTCGAGTGAGTGCCACAAATACCCTCGTGAACCTCTCGTAGGGCCTTTTCAGAATCATTCTATTCTAGACATTGGAGTAAAGTACCATCAAGACCTCGACAATAAAGTATGTCAGCGATCAAAGTATGTCGTGTGGATTGGCGAATGAAGTTTCATTTTTGGTTCCTGGATAAATCAGGAGGAAGGACATCATTTTTCAGATAGGCATAGATTGTTTCATAGATGGAGGTTTTTGTGGTTTTGATATGGCATATGGTAGCGGATTCTGGAATATAATGTGAAGGACATGATACTTGTTCTACCATAAACTCATAACAAACACACTTCTCAGGCAATTGTAGTAGTGAAGCAATTGTAGCCATGGCATCTACAGCTTTGTTTTCAACTCTCAGAATTTGATCAAACTTGATATTTATAAAGGACTATTTCAGATTATCTATTTGTTGCTTGTAGGGCATCAACTTTTCATCCTTTGTCTGATACTCGTCATTTACTTGATAAATGACTAGTTGAGAATCCCCATATACCTGTAAGTCATTGATTTTCCACTTAATTGTTGTTTTGACCCCAATGATTAATGCTTCATATTTTGCCACATTATTTATACACTGAAACATGAGTCTATATGATTTCAGAATTGTGTGTCCTTGGGGAGAAATGAACAAGATCCCTGCTCTTGATCCTCGTTGTGTATACGATCCATCAAAATATAGTATCCATTGGTGGGGCATTGTTGTCATAATGTCTGCATCTAGAAACTCCATTGACATTGGGTGATCATCTAGTAGAGGAGCTTTAGCTAGCTATTCAGCAATTGCTTGTCCCTTGATTGCCTTTCTCTCAACATATTGAATGTCGAATTCTCTTAGGAGCATGACCCATTTCACCAATCTACCTATTAAGGCAGCTTTACTTAGTAGATACTTCAAAGGGTCGATCTTTGCAATTAACCTGATTGTATGAGTCAACATGTAGTGTCTCAGTTGTTGAATAGCAAACACCACTACTAAGCAAGACTTCTCTATGAATGTATAGTTTATTTCATAGCCATTTAAAGTTCTACTGATGTAGTAGATGGAATGCTCTTTTCCTTCATAGTCCTCTTGTGCTAATAATGCCCCCAAAGAGATATATGTCGTGGCAATGTACAAAATGAGAGGCCTTCCTTCTGTTGGTGGCATGAGAATGGGTAGTGACATTAGATATTGCTTGATTTGTTTGAATGTCACTTCATACCCTTCATCCCACTTGAAAACTATATTCTTATGCAATAGATGATTGAAAGGATGACTTTTATCAGCTAGCTGAGAGATGAATCTTCTGATGGATTGGAGCCTTCCCTGCAATGATCGGAGTTGACTTATATTCTTAGGAGGTGGCATCTCCATTATAGCTCTGACTTTTGTTGGATCCACTTCAATGCCCTTTTCTGATACAATGTACCCTAGCAACTTTGTTGATGTGACCCCGAAGACACACTTCTTAGGGTTTAACTTAACATTGAATTTCTCCATTCGTGTGAAGATTTTGTCTAGGATATGCAGATGTCCTTCCCTAGTAATAGATTTTTCCAAGATGTCATCCATGTAATCTTCCATGAAGGTGTGCATCATATCATGGAAAATTATCATCATAGCTCGTTGATATGCAGCTCCTGCATTTTTTAGACCAAATGGCATGACGTTCCAGCAAAAGGTTCCCCATGGGCAGGTGAAAGCTATCTTTTCCTGATCTTTGGGAGCTATTTTTATCTGATTGTATCCTGAGAAATCGTCCATGATTGAAAACATGGCATGCCTAGTTGTTAAGTCCACGATGATGTCTATTTTCGGTAGTGGAATATCATCCTTTGGACATGCTTTATTTAGGTCTCTAAAATCTGTACATATTCTAATACTATTGTCCAGCTTGGAAACATGCACAAGATTTGATATCCATTTGGTGTAATCTATAGACCGTATGAATTCAGCATCCAATAATTTCTTTAGCTCCGTTTTGACCATCAATGCGATGTGAGGATGCATTTTTTATTTTTGCTTGACAGGCTCGATTCCTACGAGCAAAGACAAGTGATGCATAAGCAGATTTGAGTCTAAGCCTGGCATATCGGAATATGACCAAGCGAAGTTGAAGCTTCTTTGTTTAAAGAATTGGATGAATTCTAGTATTTCTTGTTCTGTCATGGATTCCGCTAGATGTAGGATTTCTGCCTTATCTTCAGTGCCAATATTCACAGACTATGTTGGTTCCATGAGGACGAATGATCTTTCATGATAGTGTTCCAGAAGAGTGTCAAATCTTCCATCTTTCAGTGCCTCAAAAAGATTTGCACTATTAGATGCGTTCTTTATCTTTACTTTTTCCAGATCTAATGCTGCCATAGAATGGTTTTCACCATTAGATCTATTTTCCCTGTTGTTATTTTTGCAACTGGAAGATTTGACACCCTCCTACTAACTCATGTTGTTATGAGTATTACAAACAGAAGTTGTACCAGGTTCAGCATGACATAAGAAGTTTATGATGGCATCATCGTTTGTAAATATTGGTATATTCAAAGGTTTGATAGATTCCTAGTCAATGAGTTCAGGATGGATCAATGGCATGAGGTTATCAGATTCTTTTAAGGTGATGGATGTAAGGGTGTGGACAGTCATCTCGTCATAATCATTCATTGGAATATCAAGGTCCATGATGGTACCTTCTTCCAGATTGTCTAGTTCGCTCGAGGTTTGTTCAGCCCCACTTGAATCATCGATATTTCATGACTCTCCCACAATTGGTCTAGACCCAGAGCCTTGGCCCTCCTCACATGTGGGTGTATATTGTTGGATGACATCAATATGAATATCTATAAAAGATACATCAGATAATGAATCCCATTCATACTCATTGGAATCGGTTTCAGAGAAATTTCTTAGTTGAAGAATTCTTTCTACAACCTTCTTCTCGAGTTCCTGTTTCTCTTCCTCGGAATATCCTAGTTTTGGCTTTTCTTTTGTGTGGAGAGTGAGGGTTGTAATAGGTTTTTTGATTCCATCCTTTCTTAATCCAATGGTTCCTTGTCCTTCATATCCCATTTTTTCTAAAATAGCCTTTCCTTTTCCATATTTTTCGTTGTTGATGGTGACATTTTTGATACTGATATCTGATGTAGAAGGGACCTCATCTTTGTATAGCCAGTCCAAGATTGATTTATTGTTCGTTTCATCCTCTATTGTACCCTTTCTGACAAACCTTTCATCTAGAGCTATAACTGGTAATGATTTTGGTGATTTGATCATAAACAGTTGACCATATGTTCTAGGAGATGGCATTAACTGTGATAGGTTAACCGATTTCTCCATAGAATATGTTCCCATTCCGTTATCCTTCAATTGAACTTGCTCTTGCAGCTTGTGTGATAAATAATTTTGTTGATCAGGTTTATCTGTTGATTGAATTTCAACAGGACTTGTCTCTTTTTCTTTACCCTTCTTTTCTACCCATTTAGTAGTGATGTTGGGATGTTGTTTGTCTTTGGATGATGATGCTTCTCTATTATGTGGTATGAAGGTATCTTGAGAGATCCTAAGGGTGTCAAAATGTTGAGGGTGATTGTAATCAACAGATATAGCCACCTCTCATCCATTTACAAGAAATTTCAAACATTGATGGTATGTCGAAGGGACAGCTTGCATTTCATGGATCCATGGTCGGCCCAAGAGAATGTTGTATGTTAATTCCTTCTCCAACACTTGACATGCAATATGTTTCATCATGGTCCCCACTTGTATGGGTAGCACAATCAATCCCTTAGACGATCTCTCGTCTTCATCATATGCTTTGATAGTCATTTTTCTGCAAGAATCAATAGCATCATCTGAATATCCAAGTGTACGAATTAACTTGAGAGTGCAAATATTCAAACCAGCTCCCCCATCTATTAAGACTCTCTTGACACGGTGATTGTGGATTAAAACCTCAATATGGAGTGCAGTATTATATGGATGGTTTAGCGAGATATCATCATGTTCAGAGAATCATAGACAATGTGGGGTAGTCAAATGTCCCACCATAGCTTGAAATTGGCATACATCTAGATTCTTTGGTACCGTAGTGGCAACTAAAGCTTGTTTGAGAACCTCCTTATGTGATGGTGATATTTTAAGGAGCTCTAGTATCGATATCTAAGTAGGAATCCTTTGCAGTTGATCGACGATATTATAGTGAGATGGAGGTGGAACTGCACGTGTAGACCCAATTCCTTTTAACATGACCTTGGCTTGCCCCCTAGTTGTTACATTTACTGGTTGATGCTCTTGATGTTCTCTAATTTTTATGACATTGATTTGATTATCAGAGTTGGATATGGTTGGGAGCAAGTCCGATGGAGTAGTGTTGTTGAGTTTGGGTTCGTCAATGTCGTGATCGACTATGTGATCACTCTCTATTCCAAATAGGAAAAGGATGGTGGTGTCGAAGACATGGTTGACATTCTTCCCTTTGTTGTATGAAGATGATGATTCTCCTTTGTCATATTTTGGCAAAGGGTCTTTGAAAGCCGAGTGGTCGTTGTTGTTCTGCAGTGCTTCCACATATGCTTTATTGTTGTCAATCAAATCTTGTATCGCATGTTTCAACTCCACACAATCATTAGTTTTATGACCTTTGTTATTATGGAAGTTGCAATAATTTGCATCATTCCACCATGGTGGTTTGACCTTAGGATCCCAGAATCTTGCTTCCCTTGTAGTCATAAGGCCACTAGTGATGAGTTCTTTCATTGCTAATCTGTTGATTGGCCTAAAGCTGTGAACCTTCGCCGATTTGATGGTTTCTGATATGGTTGCATTTTTATGATCTCGTTGTTTTGGATGCTTTTTGACTTGACAAGTTGGTCGTTGTTTTGATTCTTTGATATAGATCCTATCAAGTTAAATACCGGTTTGACATTTGAGGAATCATTTGTAGTTTCGTTGATAGTCATGTTGTGATTATTTTACCAAAATTTCGGCTTATCACTGCTTGAGTATTGATTTGAGGAGTTATTTGTGTTATTCGTTTTATTATTGAAATGTTTTATAACTCCTCTTTTGACTAAAGCTTCTTCAATTTTCAGACTATTTTCTATGACTTTTTTGAATGTGGGAGGACATTGTAATTCGATTCTATAACTCATTTCTTCTGTCAAATTTTCAATGAATAACTCCATCTTTTCTTCCTCAGGAATTGATCTAGGATATCTAGCAAACAAGCGTCGCCATCTTTGGAGAAAAGATAAGAATGTTTCACCCTTGTTTTTCTTTAGATTATAAAGATCCTTGATTGTTACATTGTTTTGGATGTTGAAGGAGTATTGAGAGATAAATTTGTTAACGAGTTCCTCAAAAGTTCTGATACCGGGTTTTAACTTTGAAAACCACTCCATGCATGATCCTCCCAAACTCCTTGGGAATAGTCTCATTAAGTATGTCTCTTCTTGGGCAAATTCAAGACTCATTGTTTTGAATTCTCTAATATGATCAATTGGATCTGTTCTTCCATTATACTTATCATATTTTGGGATCTCACAATGTCTTGGAAAAGGTATCAAGCCGACCGTTGCATCGAAAGGATGAGGACAAATATCCTGTATTGCATATCTCTTGGTAGTCCCTTTCGTCATATCTTGTATTTGATGTTGTAACAGTTGCATTTGAGATGTTAAAGCGGCAACTGGATCTATCATTTGCGTAGGTTGAAAAATTTCATTCTCACTTGTGCTAGGTGCTTCCTTCAGACAGTTTACATCAAAGTCTTTTGGAAGTTTGGCACCTAATTCAACCAACATCAAAATATATCTCTCCATATCTTGTTCTAGAATCTTTTCCATAAATATATGGAACTTGGGATCTTGTTGAGCTGCTTGGATGTCCTCTGGAGTTATTTCATTTTTATCGTTTCGATTTAGGTTGTTCCAAGGATTTTCTTCCACCATTGCTTGGGATTTTAAAATTTCTTGCTCTAAGAATTTTTGTTTTTGGAACCCAGTGAAGATTGGCATACAAAATTTTATCCTTTCGTCTGAAATGTTGATCTTATTTGTTGGAAAAATGTCAATTTAAACTTTTAACAAAGTCGAATAAGATGATTGATCTTATTGATTTGGCTATGTTAAAAATTTGATTACTATACTTAGTTTCATGATGAAGGATGATAGTATCCTGATGATGAAACTACAGTGTAGTAACTAATTATGTATTTGATTTTGACACTTGTGATTTGCAAGATCTTGTTTCAGTTGATAAGATGGAAAGTTTGTATAAACCTATCTATTTCCAGTCGCTAGACAATGATTTTGATAAGAAGAAATTTGATTTTGATGAAAAATGTGGATAAAATGATAGACTGGTGGACTGGTAAAAATTTTGAACTCTTTGTTTTGAAAGCGCTAAAACAGAGGACAGGAGCGTTATTTCCTAGAAGTGCTATAATAGAGTTATGAAGTGCTGAAACAGGTGATAGAAGCGTTATCTTTTTAGAAGTGCTAAAATAGTGCTCGAAAGTGCTGTAGAAAATGATGGAAGCGCTACTCTACAGAAGCATTGAAACAGTGCATGAAAGCGCTATAGAATTTTATGAAAGCATTGTTTTACTGAAAGCGCTAAGATATAGATTGTAAGTGTTGAAACAGTGCCCAAAAGCGCTATTTCACAGAAGCACTAAAATAGTGACTAGAAGCGCTGAAACAGGTTTCTAGAACACTTAAAAATAGAAGTTTACGACTCTCTATTGTAAAATCTGATCTAGCCTTGTGGCATACTGTATCAGGGATTGCGGAAGATAAGAAGGATGAATCCATTGACTACGGTTGTGGAATTGTGTGAGAGCTCTTCTTTGAAAGAAGGCGCGTGAATAGAGCGGTTCTACCACATAATCTAATGTGTGACCCCTAGCAAAATTGTGATATTGGTGAATGAATGTTCTATGTTGTAAGAAGAGTTTCCGATTTTGATATAGAAAATGTTGTCTCCTCAATTTATTTCTATAACTGAGAGGTTTCTTGGGTTTTGTGACCTTGATTTTTCTCTTGACAAACATGGTGGACTTCCACTTTTGCAGCATGGATTTTCTGATTTGTTTTGACTTGATGTTTTTAGGATGATCTTTAATCTGATTTAAATGAATTTGTGAAAACACGGCAAGCAATTTTGAATAAGTGTGTTTTTTTTTTTTTTTTGAATAGATCGTGTATGTTCAAGAATCACAAATGATCCTTATTGATTTTGACGAGTTGTTTTGACAATTGTACACAAATCAAATAGAGTCATACTTAAGGACAAGTAGGTCATCATTATACTCACAGCCCACATCTTGAATTGTGTTGACTCACACAGTCGTGTCACCCCCTAGAGGGCGCCCGTGTTTTTGTCGTTGCCAGGTGCGTACTCAAAGTGACGGAAGTGGATACCGAATCCCTTGAGCAAGTGGTCCTTGGTAATTATATGGTGAGTGTCTTGGGGGCAGATTCTTCCCTCCCCTTGCACTGTGAGTATGACAATGTATGGATACTGACTCGACGAGAAACTACTCTATGGTACATAGATAGGGTTCCGTTCGGTGCTGCAAATAGATAAACTCCCTCAAAAGACCTCCCAATCTTTAGAACAAATATTTTGGGGATGGTTATCTTTCTCACTACCGTCAAGTTGGACTTTCATCAACCACTTGCATTTTTATTATAGTGGGTTGTAAAACCTAGCTTTGGTTGTTCCCACTTAGGTCGTTCCCATAGGGTGAGTACTTTTTTCCACTACGGCAGGCATGCTAAAGGATTAAATAAAGCATAAATGACATGAAGTAAAAGTGAATCTAGCACTTTGGTCACCCAGTTAAGGGGAGAGCATAAGCCTAATCACTACAAGCACAGCATATAAGTTTGTTTTGTTTTAAAAGCCCAAAAAGAAATTTTCCAATCTATGTGAAGGTGTTGCTTCACAGAAATCATGATGTTCTTTTTAACTTCTACTGTAAGAATGTGATCACTATCCTAGGATTGATAGATTTGCTTTAAGAAAAACAAAAAAGTGACTATCCTAGATTGATCAATTTTTAGAAAACTTTGAAGTGACTATCCTAGATTGATCAATTTTAGAAAACTTTGAAGTGACTATCCTAGATTGATCAATTTTAGTCCAATTGTGAAAAAAATTAAAATCTGGCCGGGGATGTGTCAGATCCAAACTAATTTTTACAAAGTGTTGGAATATTGCACCGAAGCACTAAAACAATTACCTAATGCGCTAAAACCCAAAAGCACCGAAACAGGACACTGAAGCGTCGAATTTTGACATGGAAGCGCTAAAACACCTGATGCGCTTAAATAGTGACCAGAAGCGCTATAGCAGTGATCGGAAGCGCTAAAGTCGAAAGCACTAAAACAGCAACCAGAAGCGCTGAAACTTTTAACAGAAGCGCTACAAGAAAAACACACCGAGAATCTGCGTGACACTTTCCAGAAAATTGATAATTTTGATAAAATTGGGGTTAATGCCCCACGGTGGGTGCCAAACTATAAGTGTGAATATGTGAATAAGATCAAAACACTTCTTAATACGACATTATATCAATGATTAAACAAATTGAATCAATTCAACACATTAATCAATTGAAAGTGTCATATTTCTCTCTATCTCCAAAGATTTATTAAATCATGATTGCTCTCAGATTGTGTAAGCAAATAAGATTGTTAAAATGACAATTCAAAGAATGATATGATGATAATGCAATGATAAATGATAAACAATGTAAACTAGCATATATGAAATAGATAATTGTAGCTACAAGAGGCAGCCATGGTTGAAAACTTGATTGCTTGATGCTTGATGTGTGAATGCTTGATGCTTGATGCTTGAATTCCTACAGAGTAAGAGTGCAAAAGCTTGATTATCTGGATCCTTTTCTTGGTTCAATGAGGTTGTATTTATTGATTTCCTAGCTGTAGAAATGCATAGGGAAAGCTTTGAGAGGCTTGGATTCAATCTGGAGAATTGAATGGTGAGAGATGGAGGAGATTGAGAGAAAAATGGAGATTGTCTCTACCCATGAAAACACTAGGCAAGAGAAGAGGAAAGATTGATGGAGGAGGATTGAGAGATCAAATTCCAAATTTGTCTCCAATTTGTCTCCAAAACTTCCCGTGAAGTTTCAATCAATTAATTTTGACATATTTTAGACATGGTTTAGACATAGGATATCTAATTCATTTTTGAGAGAATATAGATGAAATATTCTTTGTGCTTTAATTCAAATATTTTTGATTTATTTAAATTAGCAAAAGAGAGATAAATAATTTAATAAAACGAACTATAGGATAGTTGTTTATTAAATTAAATAGAAGAATACAGCAATTAATAAATAAAGTGTTTTGATCTTTATTTAATTAATTTGAGATCGATGTGATAGAATAAAATAGGGATTTGATAATTAAATCGAACAAAGTATTTAATTTTGTTTATTTAATTAAGATGAATTTAAATGTGAACTATATAAATAGTTTCTATTTATTTAATAGTAGAGGAATTCAGAATAATTAATCAAATAAATTATATTTAATTAATCGGAATGCTTCAGACCATTTTTAGGTGTATACACAAACAATCTTAGACCAAGCCCCCTTGGATAGAACCCTGCTAGTTTTAAACCATACATATAACGGAGTCTTGTTTACACCTATCAAAATGCTGATAAAAAACCACTTTTGATTTACCTTTTGGGGGATCAAATGAATTAATTTAATATTTATATTTTGTAAGTATGTATTCCTTATTATAAGCTTCCAAAAAAATATAAATTCAATTAAATTTAATTTGATTATTATATTTATTTATTTATTTCTTGTGAATGTAGGTTTTTCACCGAAAATCAAGCTCTTTGTTTTGCACATGTGAAAAAATAGAATATTATCAAAAAAAATAGAAAGTATGTTCAGGCTAGGTATTGATTTCCTTGATCCATTAAAAAATAAATAAAAAATTGATACATACAAAAAAAGTTATGTTGTATACAATCCGCCTATGTTGGAATTGTAATTGGTTTGACTTCAAAACTTGATTAAGAAAAAAATATTTAATAAAACACTATGAAACCAAATGAACTAGTTAGATATCATAGTTACAAATCTAAATTCAAAAGAAATAGAATTGTATCCTTCATACAAAAAAATCTATGTTGTATATGGTGAGCATCACTCCTTAAAAATATTGTTTACTGATAAAAACAAGTTTTTAAAGGAGATGAAAAAAAGTGCAATCTAATTCCAAAAAAATTGAAAAAATAATATTTAGAATCAATAGACAAAACTTCACAAATCACTATTTTGCATCATCTTCAAATTCCTCTTGGTTTAGTCGCTATAGGAGCTTGAAAGTGAAGATTTAGTTAAAAAAATCAATTCAGTGTCCAATTTGCTGAAAAATTGTAAACCAATATTGTGGGATCACCCAGGGGGGTGAGTCAATATTCTATAACTTTTTGAACACAACAAATTCAATTACCAAACCACTTTAAGTGACATAAGAAATAAATGCATGAATCATTCACAAAGCCACAAAACACATGAAAAACAAGATTTTTATGTGGAAAACCCAAAAAGGGAAAATCCATGATGAGGATTAGCTCATATTATTATATCTAGATATAGTATATTACAAGGGCTTACTACTAGGACACATTATCCTTATAAGGTTCACAACCAGAGTTAAGTACAATACAAAAATGTGGGTCACTACAAAAGTGTGAATTGATACAAAGTGCACCTTCCTTGTGTTGTATTTCAATTCCTTTGAAGCTCTGAATATAAAGTACTGCTCTACTTAGCAGTCACACAACTCTTCTCTGAATCTAAACTCTTACCATTGAATTCACATGTTTGCATCATACAACACTAATCGCATCTAATACACTGTTTTCACTTGCTCATCCACATATCTCTCACTCAATTCCAAAATATTTCATGTATATATATCCAATTACATCTGCACACATCAATTAGGTCGGCCTAATTAGATGTAAACAAACCAATCCAAAATAGCTCTTTTTGGCACCATACAAGATTAAAGATCATCTTCATGCCCAAACAATTCGTGCAATACTTAATTTAGGTCGGCATGGATCTAAAATAAATCCAAATAACATCTGAAAAAATTATTTAATCTTATCAACACATATCATGTATTAAATTAGCCAAGAATAGGACCTAATCAAAACACTTTCAATTATACATATGCTTCCCAACATATGCACCTTCCATATTCGATATTTCTTCAATTTATCATTTTTTCGACATTAGTGTGAGTACCTTTAGAACGGAAACATTAAAACATTCTTCATAAGAAAATGCAAAATCTCCCACGGTGGTATACTAATTGGGGAGATGATAGTAATATGCAGAGTTGAACTTTGTCATTGATATCTTCTAGTATTCTTCACAAAACTTCTTGAGATCTTGAATATAGTTGTATGAATCATTCATAATTATATGGTTAAATGCATAGAGTTATGCATCTTCTTGTGATGAAGTACAGACCCAAAAACCGATGCACTAAACTTCAACATCATCAGTAGAGAACACTAAACCAAATTTTTGATAGATCGGCTTTCTGTTATAGTTAGTATTTGTATAGATAACACCAAAAATGCTTCCCCACAATGTTGACATCAATGAAAACATTGGGTCAAACGAAACAACCTATTTATGTACACTTCATGCTCATGTTTCTGATTTGTATCAAAAATGATAGACTTCTAAACTTCCAAAAATCTCCCACTTTGTCATTGATGGCAACATGCATATCAAAAAAAATTCATATCATGAAACAAAACCATTTCTTCCTAACCTTAGCTCCCCCTTTCAAAATAAACCTTGAATTTCCAAAAAGGTTTTCTAGACATCCAAAAATGTTTTTCTTCTCACTATCTCATGCATTATCTCTCCCCGTTTGACATCAATGGCAAAGGTCATGCAGGGGTCTGGTATATTTCCCTTGGATATATGTATGTATGCATCAATGAAAAGATAATTTGATCAAAAAGATAAGAACATATCAACCTGAAGATGAAGCTCCCTTGAGATTCTTTAGAGTATCATCCAAATAGCTTTTCCTTCTTCCCAAGAACCTTTTGCATGTACAAGAGTCTTGTATAGTAATTCAAGCTTTGTTAGAGACTCTATACCTTCTTTTATAGTGTTGGGGCTGAGATTTATTTCTCATATATTGTCAGGACTAGCAAGGGCACT
The DNA here is from genome assembly GCA_007115665.2 of Sequoiadendron giganteum. NCBI lineage: Eukaryota > Viridiplantae > Streptophyta > Pinopsida > Cupressales > Cupressaceae > Sequoiadendron > Sequoiadendron giganteum. The sequence goes on along the minus strand of CM021108.1, from coordinate 60,040,553 downwards.
AGATGCAAAAGTGTGTTGTGTTTTTACTAAATATCTTATTCCTACATATTACTTGATTATCTATGTTCTCTTATTCTATAAGATAAATAATTTATCCTAAAATTGCATGATGTAAGACCATCTCTAATTGTCCCTTTCATTTTCCAAACTATAAACATCTACTTGATTGCTCAACCAAATTTCATTCTGACTCATTTCATTCTTTGTATTTAGTGTCCAATTAGACCAATTTAGACAAAAATATATCAATTCCTATGCTTCTTCTTCACAATCTTGCACATCCTTCAATCCCTTTGAGAATTACCTCTTGTAAATATTTTATTGCTTCATCCAAGTCTTGTATGATTTCAATTTCATGCTCATGTAGGGTCACATCAAATTGACTTCCTTCTTGTTCTGTAACCTCTTGTTTGATAGCAACACTTTTTCTTTTCTCACCTATCCTTCTTGTACTATTGGAGGCTTCAGCCATAGACCTTTCTTCTAAACCTATTCTATTGGGGTCCTTTGAGATTTCTAGAAGAACTTCTATATAATAATCAACTTCCTCCACGGTTACTTCATGGTCTAACTTACAAATCCACACAAGTCTAGGTTTAGTAGCTTCTATGTAACAAAAATTAGTAGAGACAAGGAAATTGATGTCTCTGAAGTATTTTTCCACCACACTCTCTGGAATTCTTATTCTCTTATTCATCCTCATCTGTAACATTCCAAAAAATGCTACAAGAGAAGCTTCTTGAGTATCTGATCCACCAAGATTCATCATGAGACTTCTTATATAGTGTGTTGTCGGTTCTATATTTTTCCATTCCACTTTTCCAATTGCCAATATATCCTTCATGAAGTATAAAAGTAAGAAAACTATTAGAGTACCATATATGAATGTATTATTTTTATTCTTTTTTATTTCTTTCAAATTCTTCACCAAGTGTTATTGAAGTAACTTGCAAAGATCATAATTTGCACCGTTCTCAATCATGTCAAATGCAATGTGAGTAGTAGTAGTGGAGAATATATAGCCATCGATAGGTAGAAAATTTGTGTGTCCAACAAGCATTGTGACATATCAGATAGTTGGATTTCCAAATGTATTCAAGATAAGTTATTTTCCTCGAAGATTTGCACCAGTATTTTCAATTAATTCTTGGTCATTGACAGACTTCTGCCTTGGAACTGGTCTATTGGACCACAAACCAGTCACATCCCATATTGCTTCCCCGGTTATTGAGTGTGCTCCGTCAATCCAAATAGATTTTTTAGGAATCCTGCTCAATACAATTCGAATGTACTTCTTGTCAAATTCAAACATTGGAAATTTCTACCATACATCCAATTTCTTTTCAACTAGGGTTTTGAATTATGGTTTGATGATATTGTAACTTTCTTCCAATTCATTTATCCACAACATACTCAATCCAATAGAGGACATTTCTTCTATTTTTCCATATATGTATGCATAGATATCCTTATTAGGAAAAACTCTAAGGGGACTACTAGAAAATGCACTCGCCAAAACTTCTGATAGATTTTTCAAAGAATACCTCTTCAATTTAATTTGCAGTATGTCTGAGACATTTACCACCTTCAAACCATCCATTGCATTAAAAATAAAAAATTTGGAGATGAATTGTGTAAGAAGAATACCTCTTTAATTTTCTTTGGTAAAGATTAGGGATTTGTTGTTTTGCTTATGGGACACACCTCAAATACACTTCCTCTTATTCAATTTTCATTTTCTTTTCATCAAATGAATTTATCTTCTCAAATACATTTTTAACTTCATGATTTGACTTGTATCAATAAGTGTGTTAGCAATAAACGCTTTAAAAAAACTATCAAACTTTAAAACCTTGTAACCAAAGTTAATCTATAGATGCTCCACATACTTCTACATCGCAATATTTCCTTTTGCAACTTTCTTTGATAGCTTCAGAAATTTCTTTTACAAGATATATCTTTGTGCCAAGATTTGGCATCTTGTATTTGTGGGGGCTATTAGAATTTTTAATTATTGCTCCCCATAATCCTTGGCATGGGCTTAGTTTTTAGAAGAATTATTTGTACCGAAGGCAAGTACAAATGCATTTAAAGTTCCTAATTCATCTCTATTCTTAGACTCATCTTTCTTTCTCCATATATTTTCCATTTCCTTCTTAACCTCGGTAGGATTAACTTTCTTCACATATTCATTCCTCATTACCAAATTAGATTGTCTCTATTTTTTCTTCTACATAATCTTGAAATGTGCCCAAGCTTGTTGCAAAAGTAGCACACAACATTTTTATGAATGAACTGACTTTTGTTCATCCTTTATCTACACTAGATAGCCTTATGTCCAAATCTATTGCATGTATAACAATAACCATTAAAATATTGAAGCATTTTTCCTATGGTATATCTATTCCTTATCTAACTTTTGCATTCATTACTTCTATGTCCAAATTTCTTGCATGCAAAACATTGTTTGGAGAAGAATCCAGCATTTTGATTCATTTTACTCCTACATTGTATTGCTTTATGTCCATATTTATTGCATGAAAAATAAATGCCATTGAAATATGGGTATCTTTGTGCATTTGGTTGTCTGGCAGAAGGTCTTCCAGCATTGTTTCTTTGATTTCTGAATTGACTCCTATTGCCTTGAATCTTCTTTTGATTGTCAACCTTGGTAGGTGTTTGATTTTCCTTTGAAATTTTTCCTTCTTCAAGTCCCAAAAAACCTTTGTCCTTAGAGGGTTTCTATATTGCAAGTAGTTCATCAATCATTGTAGTACTCATTTTGAATTTCTCCTCATGTGTTCTTTCCTTTTTTAGATTGGATCTCAGATTTACCACTTCTTGTTCAATCTAGAGAACTCTTGAGTCTTGCTTTGTATCTTAGCATTCAAGCAATCATCAATTCTATTATTTTCTTCCGCTTTCACTTTTAGTCTGATGATCTATTTATTTGCTTGCTTCAATTGTACATTGACTTCCCTATGTCTTTCTATGAATTTTCTAATTTGTTCTCTCAATTTTTTGACGCATTCATTTGCTTCTCCTAGGCTTTCCTTCAGGTTTTTTTCTTCGTTTCAACTCTGTCAATATATTTAATAGCATCTTTCAGTTCTTCTTTGTCAAACATGCAATCATCTTCTATATATTCAATTGCAAAGATTTCTTCTGGAGGAACAAGACACTTATCTTCCATGTGTTCAAACTTCCAAGATCTTCCTCAAGCTTGTAAGATGTGGCTATGGAGATAGCCATCCAAGATTTAAAGGCCTATGGAAAGCACAAAATTCTTAGAAGATCAATATGACAAGAATGAATTATATTCCTATCAATGAATGCAAAAGGAATCAATGGAGTTGTATTACAATGTGTAAGAGACCCTTGGTTATATAGCCAAGGTGAGACACAAGATGTCATAAGATTATGACAAGTGTCTTAATCATATGACATGAGACAACTTATCGCACTTACCTAGGTCAAATGTGTTACAAGTCAAAATGGGTGATCCCACAATACTAGTTTATAATTTTTGGCCAAATTGGACACTGAACTGAATTTTTTTAATTGAATCTTCACTTCCAGGCACCTATAGTGGCTAAACTATGAGGAATTTGAAGATGATGCAAACTAGTGATTTGTGACATTTTGTCTATAGATTCTAAATATAATTTTTTCAAAATTTATGGAATCAGATTGCACTTCTTTTTCCATCTCCTTCGGAAACTAGTTTTTAAAAGTAAATACCATGTTTAAAGAGTGGCATTACTTGCTAGCACAATTTTTTTTCTATGAAGGATAAAATTCTAATTTTTTTCGAATTCAGATTTGTAACTACGATATTTAGTGCATGGGATTGGTTTCATAGCATTTCATTGAATATTTTTTTCTTAATTAAGTTTCGAAGTCAAACCAATTACAATTTAGACATGATTTACTTGCTAAAACATAACCTTTTTCTGTATGTATTGAAATTTAATTTATTTTTTGTTGGATTAAAGACATCAATATCTAGTGCACTTATATTTTCCAAAAAAAAATTATAATATGATATTTTTCCACATGTGCAGAACAAAGAGCTTGATTTTTAGTGAAACCCCTATGTTTAATCAAACTAGAAAAATACATAATAAAATCAAAACATATTAAAATTATATTCCATTAATAGCTTGTTTCGAGTTCTACCATAATCCAATTGGGTCTATGAAGCCTCCTCCATTTTCATCCTCAACTTGAGATTCGAAAGGAAAAATTTTGGAGAGATTTGGTAGAAGAGGTGGAGAAGGGAAAAAGAGGGGGCTTCATATGGACCCCCCTTTGAGAAAACCCCCCTTGACCTTTCGGGCAAATGGGGGTTTGCTCAAAGGGGGGTCCATATGAAGCCCCCATTTTTTTTAATTTTCCTTTGTCTTCATTTTAAAAAATGTGCCAAAAGGTGGGTCCCATCATTAAAGATGGTTCACTTGAAGGGTGTTTGAGCAAACCCATTTTTGGGTCCATACAAACACCCCAGTTCATGCAAACCCCTTTAAACCAAAAAAAAAGTCATGGGAGCATTTTTTTTCAATTTTCCTTCCTCAACAAAATTGTAAACCAGTATTGTGTGATCACCCAAAGATAAGATAACAACTAATTACAACTAACACCTTCTAAAAATAATCTTAGGACCTATGTAAACTTAAAGTATGAATATGTCCCCTAAGTCCCTAGTAAGTGAAATAACTAGGTACAAGACATTTATTCACACCAACACCCCCCTTAAGTGCAACTTAGGGAGAAGATTATTATGCAAATGAAACCAAGATGCAAAGATGGGTCCTAGATACTAGGCCATGTTAGGTACAGTATCAGGACAAAATAACCCTAGACAGAATAACCCAGCCAAAATAACCCAAGGACAAAATAACCCAGGGTCATAATAACCCATGGACAGAATAACTCATGGTCAAAATAACCCATGGACAAAATAACCCATGGTCATTTTAGATCAAGCTAGTAAACTAGAATATTAAAAAATGATTCCCATCAGTACTATCATGAAAAAGAAACTTTTTCCCTCTATTGGTAATTGTATATTCAATTGGTTTACTAGCTTGATCTAAAATTACCATGGGTTATTTTTTTCATGGGTTATTTTGATCACGGGTTATTTTGTCCATGGGTTATTATGACCTTGGGTTATTTTTTCCTTGGGTTATTGTGACCGGGTTATTCTATACAAGGTTATTTTGGTCGGGTTATTATGTCATGTATTTGTTAGGTACCCATGTATAAATGCAATGAAATCCCTCACAAATGGGGAAAAGGAGAAAATCTAGTGCGACAGAAATCCTCCCTGAAAGAGAAACAAAACAAGAAACTACTCTCAAAAAGATGAGAAAGACAAAATCTTGTGTGAGGAAAAATTCCCCCCATAAGAGAATGTAGAAGGTCAAGTGACCCCCCCTCAATGGTGAGTCCTTGCTCAAATGTCACAATGTCAAGAGTCCTCAATCTTAATTGAAGGAGATAATGTAGAACAATGTGAAGACCGATGTAGAGTGGACCAAATATGATGATGAGTCCTCCAAATGTTGCTTAAAGCAATGCCAAACTATGACAAGCACTGATAGAAAGAATCAAGTACCACTGCAGAAGATGCCATCATAAACGATGACTAAGCTAAAATTTTCAACTCATGAGTAACTATAGAATCTGTCGATGAAAAACTATAGATGAATCCACACTACAATAGGAATAAGGTCAGAACCAAGAAGAAAACTGTGTGAGCATCAAATGGAAACTCTCTTGATAGATTGGTATATCCCTATCACAACTTGGAGAAAAGTACCAAGTCTCTGGATGTATAACCTAACTTCTAAAGATAGGTAGATTGCTTCCATAATACGAGTGTCTATATGGTATCTAGTCCATCACATCAAAATGCATGGGTAACTAGCCGCTACATTCGCTAAGTACATAGGAACTAACACTTGATAGATAGATCAATCCAAAGAAGCATAAAATACAAAAGAGTACATTGAAATAGCAAGATGGTGGCACTTTATTTTAGTGTGATTACAACATTATAAGAGGAGAACTAAAACAATCATGATGGAAATCTAGAAATTTTGATGAAGTATAGAAATCAAAATTGCACCAAAATGCATGGATGGTAATGTAGATCTCCTCAGTTCCTTTCCAATGCCATAGGAATCACGAAAATCAAAGATCGTGGCAAAGAGCTATGAGCTTGAGAACCATAGAACAACATCTGACTTCAATCGACAACAAATATAACCAAACAACAAAATTTTTGAAATTCACCTATACCGTCGGAAAATACACATTGTCATTTTTTTGGCAATATTTTGTTTGCAGAATTTTGCCATCTAGATCAAAAGTTATGCAAAAAAAAAGGCCTAAAAGAGGACCTTTTAACACTAAATAGGGTCAAAAACCCCAAGATCGACTGCCAAATCATCAAATTTGGACAAAATTGTCCATTGAGACAAAAAAAAATGTTTCCCAAGCCATTAAGCCTAGCCATTATTATAGTGACGATACAAAAAAAATAAAGTTTTATTTTCTATGAATATTCTTTTTCAAAAAAATTATTAAAAAAAATCACAGATTTTATTTAACATTGTAAAAGTTTATTATCAAAAATCAAAAACAAAAAATTTCAAAAAAAATATTTTGTGTACCCTAATGCATGCAGGGTACTGCAGACTCTACAACAATAGGGTACTATCGTACTCAGGTGGGCCACATGGGCGGGTGGCCCCACCACCGTCACTAACCAACAGTCAACTGAAAAACTCTAAAAACCAACTCCATTGACTCTTTTTGTATTCATTGATAGGAATATAGTTTGTCTTGTTATATTGATCTTTTGAGCATTTTGTGCTTTCCATAGGCCTTTAGATCTTGGGTGGCTATCTCCATAGCCAAACCTTACATGCATGGTGGCAGGGGTGGAGCCTTGATGGTCGTGCCACCCATGGGTCACCCACCCCGCAGTCTTTACAATAGTCAGTCGATTACAACTTGTGACAAAGTTTTAAATAAAAACTTTTAATATATAAAATGTTTATAATTATGTATGGTTGGTTGATGTCAAATTAATAGATAGTGCAAACAATGTTTCAAAAAAAAAATTATAATATATATGCCAACTCAATGAAAACCTACAATTCATAAAGTGAATTTGTACCATCCCCTTACCATGTGCAGGGAAAGGCTGGGTATGAATTGACCTTGGATGAATCCAAATGTAGTACACATATGTAAACAACTAGGATATGGATTGACCGATGGAAATAATGAAAACCTATCAATGCTGGAAAAATATTGTACCCTCTAGGACTCTGGCAGGTGAAAGTATTGCAAATATGAATGCTTGCAACTCGTGATTTGTTAGAGAATGACATGTACACAGAAGATGACAAAATCTGATGATTTGGGAGTACGTTGCTTTAATAGGTATGAAGAGAGCGATGATCAATGAGATCTGACAAAGATTCGACCACTAGATTTGATGGATTGATAGGTAGGTACCAGTAATAATGATGTCGATTAAAGGACAATAACCTGACCTTACAAAATCCGCAGAGAAAGATGATGATGTAGAAACTTTAGAATATTTCGTCGATGTGAAAGAATATGTTGAATTTTCTTAAATACAGATCTAACGATGTTGCAGGCTATATGGCCATGTACGGATCTATATGGTTGTATGGCCTAAAAACATTTTTCCTCGGCCTCCAACTAACAATGATGAAAATTGACAAATTGACATTCATCTTAAGGTTTTCAGGCCTCTCGGACATGATGGCAAGGTCTATTTTGGCCCAAACTGCTTTGAAATACCAGCTGCCTTTTGGATTTGGCAACCACATTCAATCTTCAAACCCTTGTAGATTTGGCCTCCAATGTCCAATTGGGATGAAACAAAAGGAAAATATGAATTTCTCAGATACTCTAGATGCAATGGTGAGCTCAAATTTGATGCAACAAGCTTCCAAAATACACCTGCAATACAAGGCCAAAAAAAGAACCCCCCAAAATTTGGTATTTCTATCACACCTTTATGATTCTCCAGATCATCCAAAGATGCAAAAGAAGAGCATTCTCAATGCTTCAAGAAAATATAGGATTTGCACTCAAGATCTCATAAAAGACTAACCAAAGGCACTCAACTTGCTCTGATACCATGTAATATTTTTCTATGGAGATATTGACCCAAGATCTAAAGGCCTATGGAAAGCACAAAATAATCAGAAGATCAATATGACAAGAATAAACTATATTCCTATTAGTGAATACAAAAAGAATCAATAGAGTTGTATTACAATGTGTGAGAGATGTTGGGATTATGGAGCCTTGCAACATGAGCATGAAGTATGGATGGTTTGTGTTGGTTTTTCATATGTTTTCATTGATGTCAACAAGGTGATAACTATATGGGAAGTCCACTTAGTTTACTAGAATTTGTTCTCTACCGGTAATACACTTTTGTGATAGATCAGTGTGTTAGAATTTGAGTCCAAAAATCCCTGCAAGATCTGATATGAATCTAATCTCTTAACCATGTTATAATGACTCATTCAGACAGTTATATCCTAGATCTTGAGATGTTTTTGGCTGTGAGCAGAAAGTTATCTCTTACAGATTTCAACTATGTATTCTATTGTTGTTCTTTTTTTGGCATACAAAGTGGGAGACTCCACATTTTATTAAGGTGACCATACTTATGATATAGTTTTTTTGGTAGTATGATGGGAAATTAATGTGTTCTTAGATCCGAAAGGTTTTCTTCTTTCAGGTTTATTTGTTGGTTTGTAGAATTGTGTTCTAGTCTTGGCCTACTTAGTGTATGCAATACATTATGGAGACTAATTATGTTTTATAGATGTTAGTTGACTTAGTATAATGCACTACATGGATAAAATATTTAAATTATATATGGTGCTGACAAAGAGAGTTGATTATTTTGTTTTCATCTAATTAGGTCGACAAAATTGATGAATAAGATATAATTTTATTTATAAGATGTTTTGAAGTAAATGATTAGCGAGTGTGAAGTGCGAGTACGAAAAGGGTTAAGGGGTATGTGAAGATCTGAGCCTAAATTCTTTATCAGTTGTGGAGAAGTGCAGATTAGTTGAGAGACTATTGTGTGAGGCAATACTTCATATTCTAAGCTTCATTGGAACTGAACCTTACACATTGAAGGTGTATCCTATCAGTTCAATCTTTTGGCAGCAAGCCACTATCTTTGTATCTTGGTGGTTAACCATCTTTTGTACTCAAGCGATGATCCTTTTTAAGGACAGTGAGTCCTGGTAGTGAGGCATGTAATATTTTATATCCAGATATAATATATTGTAAGTTAACCCTCACCGTGGTTTTTCACTTTTTGGGTTTTCCATGTAAAAATCTTGGTGTTCATATGTATGGATGCATTGATTTTTGTTTATGTTCCTTCTTGTTGATTCAGTCAGAATTGTGATTTATAATGATTAATTGGATTTTACTATGGTTTTATGGAATACTGATTCACTCTCTCAGTATTTTGAATGTTCAACAATTGGTATCAGAGCTTGGTTCCTCAGAAGAAGCCTAACAGCTTGAGGAAGGTCCCAAAATTTGAGTATAAGAATTTTTTTCCTCCAAAAGTGGTCTCTACCGAATATTCAAAAGAAATAAAAGACTTGAAGGTAAAGTTGATGAAAGTGAATGAGTATATTGAAAATATGCAAAGTAAAAGTGTTGAGGCATGTGATCTATTGGTTAAGTTAGATGAAATTATTTTTGGCTTGCTGCAACAATTGGATGAAAAGAAAATAAATGGAGAATGTCAGGAAATTAAAATTCAAAGGAAAATGGATGAATGCATAAAGCTTGACAAAGAAGTAGAAATCTTGAGATCTGATCTGGAAAAGGCAAGAATTTTTTAAGACAAATTAAGATAAGCTCGGAAATGCTTGATGAGTTGATTACTTCTTAGAGACCAGCAATGGATAAGAGTTGATTAGGGTTTGAGGAAGGTCAAAGTTCTAAAGTGAATCAATCTACTGGTAAGAATTCTTAGTGCAAAGATGGACAAATCAAGGATCTAAGAAGGAACTCTAGAAGAACTCTTGTAAAACAACTTGATGCTAAAAGGTATTTATCTTTCAATGGTGTTTTTTGTTCCTGCAAAAAATTTGGTCATAAGGCAAAGGAATGCAAAAGTAAAATGAATGATTCTTTATCATTCTCCAAAAACTTTTTTAAGTTCAAGAAGATTGGATATAAAGTTAGTCTATCTGAAGATAAGTCGAATAAAAGAAAAAATGGAAAGAAGAATGTTATTTGTTGTAAGTGCAACAATTCATAACACCCTGGTAATAATTGTAGAAGAATAAAAAATAATTATTTGGTGAAGAAGAATGATCAAATCATTGATCGAGAAGAAGCAAGAAAGGAAATGAAAAGGATTTAGAGAAAGGGAGGAGAATTCAAGCAATTTGACTCAGAATCATTAGTCTTATCTGTGCTGACCTCCAATGCAAATACTCTCGTCGATTTTTAAGTAAAGTAGTGGCAAAGGGGAAGCAATTATTAGAAAATCTAATAAACCTCCTCTTATTGATACTTGTGTCACATCATGACAAGTATATTTAATATGGTAACGAAATTAAGGAATTTTCTCAGTCACATATGTGAAGGATGAAGTCTACATAATTTGAAAGAATGGAGGCGTACACAATTTTCAAGGTAATCTACTTGCAAGTTGAAGCATTTATTGTAAAATCATTCAGAATGAAAGGAATAAATTCAGATAATTCAAAAGGGTTGTGTATTTTTGGAGAAGTGTGTAAAGGAAGCTTAGAGAGAAATTTAGAGTTTTAGGGTTTGAAGAAGAGATCAAGTGGATTCGAAGTGAGCTCCAAAAGCAAGATATCTATACATTTCTTGTTGGAATTTATAGAGGTATTCATGTTTTCACAATCTTTCATTTTTATTGCTATGGATAATTCAAAGGTTGTGAATAGTGTGGATACAGTGCAAGTTAATTTGAAGAGATATTTGAGGAATGTGTCGAAAGATTCTATTGGTGCATTCACTCACATCCCTCTGAGAGTGTTTCCCACAAAATATATCTATGCATTTATTTAGTGTAAGACAGAATAAATGTCGTCAATTTAGTTGAGCATGCTATGGGAGAGTGAATTAAAAGAGAACCATGATTCCTATAGAGTGTTAGTTGAGAAGAATTTGGATGTTTGGAGGAGATTCCCTTTGTTTGAATTTGAAAAGAAGTATATTTGAATAGTGTTGAGAAAAATTCATGATGAATCTTTGTGGATTAATGAGGCACATTTGATTACCAGAGATGTAATTGGTTTGTGTTCCTCCAGACTAGTTCTCAAACAGAAGACTATGGATGAGCAAGAGATAATTAAGGTCTTCGATGTGAATCTTGAAGAGAAAGACATTGATTTGAGATCAATTGTGGATATGGTAATAAGGTTTGTTGCTATGGTCATCGGTCACAATATTTGTATCCCTAACAATGACCTTACATTTTCTACTTTTGTTGTACATATTTTTGTTGATATGGTTAAAATAGGTATGGATTACGAGTTGTGTGAATTACTTCGTACACATATTTTGAATAATTTAAAGGAAATCAAGAAGAGTAAGAAGAATATATTTCAGTATGGAAATTTGGTTGTTTGTTTACTGTTTTATTTTTTGGGTGAATTACCAATAACAAGAAGGATAGAATGGTCAAATAAAGAGCCTATTTCCCATCAAATCAGGAACTTCATGATAAATCTTGGTATTTCAAATGCATAAGAGACTGCCCTTGTTGCATTCTTTGGAACATTTCAGATGAGGATGAGTAAAAGGATTAGGATTCCAGTAAGTGTTGTTAAAAGGTACTCTGGAAGTGTCAATTTTCTTGTGTCTACATATTTATGTCATATGGAAGTAGTTGAATCAAGGTTGGTATGGATATCTGAGTTAGATTATGAAGTGTCAGAGGTTGAGGTTGATAATTGTACTAAAACTACTTTGGAAAGCCCTAAGAATCTCAATGTAGAAGGTACCTATGGTAGTGTAACCGAAACAGGGAACAAAAGGAAGAGTGTTGTTAAGAAAGAAGTTACAAAAGGAAGTGAGATTGAGAGAGATCAACATGAGCATGAAAGAAAAAATATTCAAAGAGCTTTGGAAGAATTGTACAAGATGATTCCTAGTGCTAATTTTGATTCATCCATTTCTTTTGTGGAGAATCTCTAAGGCACGATTGATTCTTTGAAGGTCTACATCTCAAGACTTGAAGTCCATAATGGAATTAGGTTTGATGAAGGATATTTGGAAGGTATCAAAGAAAAATGTGCAAATGAACACAGTAGAGTGATGAAGGAATTGGAGAGTGTACAAGTTTGTGAAGAAGAGGCATAGGGACTACTTCCTTTTTTCCTAGATTGGTCTAGCAGTACACTGAACATAAGAAATGAGATAAGGATGAGTGAATCCTGGATGAGCACTTAAGAAGATACATACAGGTTAGCAGAAGGTAGAGATAATCAGAGGTGGTCCTACATTGTGCAGCTTCAAGACAAATTCTTTTCTCTGTAGGATCAAAGAACAGATGTTATCAAGAATTTTGTGGCACTCAAAGACATGATTAAACTTAGGCACACTTATTTTTTTAGTGCTCTTGGTTATATTGGTGAATTATCAAATATTAATCTTAGTCCCAATACTTTAGTAGATGGTGTAGAGTCCTTAACTAAGCTTAATATATTACACAAGAATCTTATAAGTGCAAAAGGTTCATGGGAAGAAGGCAAAGCATTGTGGAAGGTCATCTTGGACAGTCTTAGAGGTTCTTCTTCAAGTTAATTCAATTTTTTGTTCATATCATTTTGGTTACATTCTGATGCATATATACATATATACTAGACCCCATATTTTTTCATTGATGTCAAAGGGGGGGAGATAGAGAGTTGGAGAGATAGCAAAATGAAGAGATAGAGGTTAACAAAAAAGCATTTTTCTGAAGAAAATTTTTGATAGGGGGAGTATTCAGATTTTTCAGTTGCAATATATTGGAAAATGTTTTTGTCATGCATGTTTCCATCAATGCCAAAGGGGGAGATTGTTGGGATTGTGTAGCCTTGCAACATGAGCATAAAGTATGGGTGGTTTGTGTTGGTTGTTCTTGTGTTGTTGTTGATGTCAACATGGTGATAATTATATGGAAGTCTACTTGGTTTAATAGAAGTTGTTCTCTATCAGTAATACTCTTTTGTGATAGATCAATGTGTTGGTATTTGAGTATGGAATTCACTGCAAGATCTGATATGACTCTAATCTCTTAACCATGTTATCATGACTCATTCAGACAACTATATCCTAGATCTTGAGATTTTTTTGGTTGTGAGTAGAAATTTATCTCTGACAAAGTTCAACTCTGTATTCTACTATTGTTCTTTTCTTGGCATACTGAATGGGAGACTCCGCATTAAATTATTAAGGTGAACATTCTTATGTTGTGATTTTTTTGGTTGTATTTATGTTGGTAGTATGATGGGAAGTTAATATGTTCTCGGATCAGGAAGGTGTTTTCTTTGAGGTTTATTTGTTGGTTTCGAGAATTGTGTTCTAGTCTTGGCCGACTTAGTGTATGCAATACATTATGGAGACTAGTTATGTTTTATGAATGTTAGTTGACTTGGTATAATGGACTACATGGATAAAATGTTTAAATTATATATGGTGTTGACAAAGAGAGTTTTAATTATTTTGTTTTCATCTAATTAGGCCGACCTAATTGATGAATAAGATATACTTTTATATATAAGATGTTTTGAAGTGAATGATTAGTAGGTGTGAAATGTGAGTGTGAAAAGAATTAAAGGGTATGTGAAGATCTGAGCCTAAATGCTTTATCCATTGTGGATCACTGCAGATTAGTTGAGTGATTGATGTGTGAGATAGTACTTCATATTCTAAGCTTCATTGGAACACTTCATTGGAACTGAACCCTGCACATTGAAGGTGTATCCTATCAGTTCAATCTTTTGGCAGTGAGCCACTATATTTGTATCTTGGCGGTTAACCATATTTTGTACTCGGAAAATGAGTTTTTTTAAGGATAATGAGTCTTGGCAATGAGCCATGTAATATTTTTATCTAGATATAATAAATTGTGAGTTAACCCCTCACCGTGGTTTTTTCCCTTTTTGGGTTTTCCATGTAAAAATCTTGGTGTTCATGTGCATGGTTGCATTGATTTGTTTTTATGTTCCTTCTTGTTGATTCAGTCAGAATTATGATAATTATTAGATAGATTTTATTATGGTTTTATGGAATACTGATTCACCTCCCCCCTCATTATTATGGATGTAAGAGACCCTTGGTTATATAGCCAAGGTGAGACACAAGATATCATAAGATTATGACAAGTGTCTTAATCATATGACATGAGATAACTTATCACACTTACCTAGGTCACATGTGTTACAATTCGAAAGATAAGATAACAACTAATGACAACTAACACCTTCTAGAAAGAATCTTAGGACCTAAGTAAACATCACATGTGAATATGTCCCTTAAGTCCCTAGTAAGTGAAATAATTAGGTACAAGATATTTATTCATAGCAACAAAGTTGTTAGGATTTTCTCCAAGGAACCAAGAGCTCTGATACCAATTGTTGAACATTCATAATACTGAGAGGTGGGGTGAATCAGTATTCTATAACTTTTTGAACACAACAAATTCAATTACCAAACCACTCTAACTGAAATTAGAAATAAATGCATGAATCATTCACAAAGCCACAAAACAAATGGACACCAGGATTTTTTCGTGGAAAACCCAAAAAGGGAAAAACCACAGTGAGCATTATCTCACAATATATTATATCTATATATAGTATATTACAGGGGTTCACTGTCAGGACATAGTGTCCTTATAAGGCGCATAGCCCAAGTTAAATACAATACAAAAGTGCGGCTGACTGTCAAAGTGTGAACTGATACAAAATGCACCTTCCTTGTGTTGTATTTCAGTTCCTTTGAAACTCTAAATTTGAAGTACTGCTCTGCTTAGCAGTCACACAACTCTACTCTAAATTTGAACTCTATTGCTCTAAGTCTTGACAGAGAAAATTCAGATTCATAATTGAAGGCTATTGCTAATGGCATCAACAAGTATCATAGCATCTCAAAAGAGACTATCAATTATGAAAAATCCACTTGCACTCAGCTATGTGTGGAATTTGATTTATCCAAAGGCCTTCCAATAGAAATATCATTGAAAATTGATAATAGATGTTGGAGACAACCTGTAGACTATAAAAATATCACTTTAAGGTGTAGGAAATGCTTCTCAACTTCCCATGCTACATCACAATGCGACAAAAACCAAGGTTTTGAGAGGGGTAAAGTTGTTCCAAATCAGCCTACTTGGCGATTGGTGTTGAATCCACTCACTATGTCATTGCATCTAATGTGGAGGACTCCTCTCCCTCACACATTCATTCAAAAGGGAATCCTATTCCTTGCCCAACAGATCTGCAGGCTCTAGTTTCAGCGAGTCTTCAGGATTTTGGTTTAGATGTTGATGGTGCATCTCTTACCCCTACTAAGGCTTCAAACTCTATATTATCAAAGAAATCAGAATTACAATCTCCAATGTCTTCAATGACTCCAACTGAAAGTAGCCATGGTGGCTCCACAAAGAAGGAAAATAGTAAAAAATAAAAATTTATCTCACATGTCCGAACAAGAATGGATAGTGGTAGAGAGGAAGAAATCACCTCTGTTTAAATACCCAATGACACTTAGATCAAAAAATATTGGGGTGTAAATATAGAATCTAGTGTTTTTGTGCACACCCAAAATTGGGTTATTGTTGGTTCTATTGTTCTATAATGTCATAGTTCATGATTAGGTGAGTAGGACTGTACAACACATCCTTGTGTTGCTTTTGTATTGCACCCCTTATGGCAAGGGAATGCATTTACTATTTTTGGTTTCTAAGATCTTATATTATAGGAGCTACCCCTTGACAGTACTTATCAATCAAAAAAAAAATCTAGAATTACATGTAAAATTTAAAAACTAGTAACATACTTGAGATTTATCTTAAAATTTTGAAATTTGATTTATAAACACTAAAAATTATATAATACAAATTGTCAATAACTAATTTATATTTTATTAAAAAAACTTATATTTAAAAATCTTAAATATTAAATTTACTAAATTAATTACATTGCATAGAGAAGAATTTAAAATAAAAAGATATTCATTGCATAATAAATATATTAAATAATACCTCTCAGAATGTCACTCTTGAAATCATCAAACTACCACGCTGCTAGGGTTTTCACACATGGTTCTTCCTTAGACAGTGGTTCCTCCTGTTTTGGTGACTGAAAGACATTTGGAAGCCTCATACCTCCAATCTCTTCTAGAAATGGTGCTAGCATTTTCATGGCCCATAACAAGGGAAATAAAAAATCTATAATTCTAAGGGCATCTCCTTCAAAAACTACGATGCTTGTGATGCCCTCAATAGAGGGGTAAAACTCTTTGCTTGGGATTTCATCCCTAGCAAGCGAATGGATCCTTTTGGGGTGGGGAGAATTTATCCATCAACAAGATTAACCTCCTCGGGCTGACTAAATCATCTCCAATTTTTTAGTTCTCTAAGAAGATTAAAAAGAAGTAATTGAAAGAAAAATATTTTTCACTACCAATGGTTTAGTTGGACCATTTAATTATTTTTGGCTTGGTCTCCTATAATTGCACAAGTGGATTACTAATGCATGGTAGCCTTGATGAAAGGTAACCTAGAATTTTATCCTTGCACTCATGATTTTTTATAGTGTTTTTTATTGTGTGCATGATCAAGATGTTGTCTTGCATGAATGTTGGCTTTAGGAGCAACACATGTTGGACTGCTCAAACCTTGGTACCATGAGTTCAACCGTAGCACTGAATCACTCAAGGTGAGGCCTATTTGGATCTGAAAAACTAAACCTACCATTGCAATTATGGTTTGACTCTTGATTTGAAGCCATAGGAAACTCCTTGTGCACCTTTATGGAAAGACACAAACACTACAAATTTCTCATACAACCTTTACTCACATCCTCGTTGATATGGATATGTTAAAAGATCTCCCTGTTGATATCACCTTCAAAGTGGCAAGCCATTGTTGGTCACAATCTTTAGATTCTGAAGAATTGTCCTTTCATTGTCATAGACATTTTGCAATAGGAAACATCTCAAAGACTGTTTGCAACCCAAGATCAAAATAGAATGTCAAGGTTCTTGGTGGAATGGTGTGTTTCCACATCATTACACTATGGATATAACCCCTAAAAAATCTATGGAGTCAAATCCTTTGCCCAAATCTCCTTAATTTAAGCAAATGCCTTTGTTGTGACCGTCAGATATAGGAGCTATTAGCTCAATTCTTGGTGGTGATTTGCATGCATAGAACATCACAGGACACGAAATTGCAAAGGTTGATGTGCAAAATGAGGATCAAGCTCCCCTAAAAAATATTGAAGCTTTAGAACAATTGCCATCCCTCGCTTCAGATAATTCTGATGAGTAGAAAATAGTTACAAAGAAAAGAAAGAATGTGAAAAATACAACTAACAGAGATAAGATAAAGCTACGCTCACATACAAAATTGGGTCAAAAAGATATTGCATGAGATTACCTTATGTTTCATAAGGACTTCACTTACTACTATAGATAGTTGAGTAGTGGTTATTAAGCACCCCTATTTCAAAGGCATGCACTTTATCGATTGTATTCCTATTTAAATTTTATGGGTTACAACTCCCTTATGCCTAATTTATTGATTGAAAAAAATATTAAATCATAAATTAATCAACAAATAAAATTGTAATTAGAAACTTTTCACTCTTGTTCCATATTATCCCACTCTATGGATGGTTGTGAAATCTCCAAATCCTCTCAGTGTGAGGGCTCCTGACAAGGCGATTTCCTCCTGCATCTCTGCTAGCATTGATGCTAGGAAATCAATTTTTTGGTGTCTCACCTAATGGGAAGGCATGGTTGGGATCAACAAGCTCCAAATCATCCTGGGATGTTGTGTCCAACAATGTGGAAGGAACTAGGTTTTTCCCTGCAATATATAAAGGAGCAGTTTCTAGGGGCAATTTTGGGCAAAATCGCAATTAACGCAATGACAGTTCTACTACAAAAGTTCGGGCACATTGTGATCTTAATTCATGGCAACACAAGGGGGATAAAGATTTGTATATCAAGGGTGAGCAGAGTTTCCCAAAGAAAACAGATGAGGTTGAGAGTGTAGGGACTAGAGAGGGTAATGGTATAGTGGTGTAAAGGAAAAGGAGGAAAAATGAGGTGGTGTTTAATATGCATCTTCGCTCCCATACCAAAAGTGGAGTAAAATGGTAGTTGATTTTGTATGTCTAAAAGACTGCTATATTTTAAATTTAGTAGCTCATTCATAGATTTCTTGGTTTGGATTTTTGGAGATGAGATCCCCCTTTGTGACTTTAGTTGGCGCCAGTTAATTTAAAATTCTCACACTAATGAATAGGGTGTGGCCCTTCATAACCACTTTTATCAAGTAAAAAAAAAAAATTAATTTAAAATTTAAAAAAATGTGTATTCATAATATAAGATTATTTATATAAAATTGTAAAATTATTTTAATTAATCTACCATTAACAAAAAAATTAAAAAATAACTAATTACTTTAATCACATAAATTTTTTAATTTATTAAAAATATTTTTAGAGTAACTAAAGTTAATACTAATCTCATAATTATAACTTATATGAATTTATTTTTTATTTTTTAAAATTTAATTTAATTAATTTTTCTACTATAGTTTAAAATCCTATTAATCATTATTTATTTTCCTCTTTATTTATAATATTTTTCTAAAGTTTTATTTTGACTATTTTATTATTAATTTTTATTTTAAAAATGTTTTTTAAACTGTCATTTAAAATAATTATAAATTAAAGAAAATTTATTTCAAATTTAATTTTGAATCATTATTAAAAATTTATTTTATTTTAAAATTCTCTAATATTTATAAAATAAAGCTAAAAAATAAATAATTATTTTTCCTCCATTTATACCCCTCTAATATTAGTTTGTAATTTTTTTTATTTTTCTTCTTTTATTTTTATTTTTCTTTAAACTTTATTTTATTTATTTGTTTTGAATAATCTAGATAATGTTTAGATATTATCAATTTTATTTTAATAATTTTTATATTTTATTATTATTATTATTTAACAATTATTTATATTTTATTATTTTTTATCAATGATCATTATTTTAAAATATTTATATTTAATTTATTAATTAATTATTGTTATTATTATTTATTATCTTCAATTATCATTTACATCTGATTAATTAAGTAATAATTTTCTTATATAATTATTTAAAATATTAATTATAATGTTCTATGATTTTAATAGGAAGAGTAATGAGTAGGGAATAGGAAGAGTAATGAGTAGGGAGTAGCTCTTATGAGTGTAGATATATTTGTATGATATGCTCAAAGGGTAGGGTGGAGTTGCATGTGCTAGTCATCACTAGCATCATTGGTGATTTTCTTGAGGATTCGTAAGAGAAATGTATTTGATGCCTTGACCATTGTCTTAAGGGAGGGGTGGACCATTTGTTTTGAATATGGAATTTACTATAGAGAGCTTGTACTTCATAGTTCTTAAAGAAGTGGTCATTATCGATAATGTAAAACTAGGAATACCATATTGGAATATTATATGATTGAGAAAGAATCTTAAAATTCATTTACCTATCACATTAGTGAGGAAAGAATTCTACCCACTTAGTGAAAAACTTAATGACATTTATGATATGCTTATGGCCATCAAAGGAGGAGTTTATCTTATCGACAAGGTTGAGTCCCCATCTAGAGAAGGGTACCAAGGAGTAGCTATGGGCTAAAAACAAAGTGAAGGTACATGAATTTGATCCTCATGCTTCTAACAAGCAAGGTATTCCTTTACATGTTGACAAGAATCATGCTCTATGATTGGCTAGCAATATCTAGTTATGAGAAATTTCCTTGCAAAGGTAATATTGTTAGTGTGATCCCCACAAATACCATTATGGACTTTTACAAGTGCCAAATTAGCTTCATCTTAGATAAGGCATCATAATAGTGTACCTTCATAATGTTGAACAAAGGTTGTCATTGATGTCAAAGGAGCTCATTGTTGTCAAAGGAATCTTTTCAGGAGATCCATGAGAATTAAATGAAGTACTATAATATATTTTTGTGTTGGTAATTGTATTGTCATATCATTTTGAGTTGTAGAAGTACATATTGCTAGCTATATTGATAAAAGAAGTTGAGTGTTTGTGTTCCAAAAGTGCCTTGTGTAGTGTCGACTGAACAGTCAAAATTAAATGTATCATACTTGGATATCAAAAGATTAAGTGTGAATCATATTGATTATAGTATGTTTGCAATATCATGTATGCATCCATTCACTATGATAGAAGTAATCTGGAAGTCTATACCGAAATGTTGAAAGTTAGTTTCTCAATGCAAATTGTTTTCTCCGGCAATGCAGTAATGGTTTGTATTCTTTGTTGAGCACAAGTTTTTTCTTTGCGATGAGAGGAGAGTATGCCTACACATGCTCTATCATATTCCAAAGTTTTTGGAAGATATGTTTAGCATGCAAGAAGTTTGAAGTGACACTAGGTTCTTTGTGCCTGTTTGTCAATCACTTGGTGTTCCAGAACTGTGCGGCAACAACTAGTAGTGTGTGGTACCTGAAGGTAGTGTGGAGTGTTAAGATAGGTCCAGGTTAAGGTTTGTGTGGAAGTGCACATCTTGTTATTTTGGTGGCAACAAAATTTGATTTAGGACCAACTTGTCACACATTTCATGAAATTTGAATTTAGGTCCACCTTATGTCATCCTGGTTAATTATAGTTCCTTGGCTGACATGGAAGAGAGTTAATGCAATGTCATGTATATATTCCTCAATTGTGTAAATGCACAACGTGAAGTATAATTGAAGAGAGGTGGTGAGTGAATATACAAGGAGACTATCTTGTGAGCTAGAGGTATTCAAGGATAGTTGCATCTCAAATGTGTGCCATTATCAGAAGACCATAAGGGGAGTACAATATTGTCTAAAGCAAGTTCAGAACTTGTGTAAGGTGTTTAATCAATATTGAAGATCCGCAAGCTTTATCTTTGTAATCCAGTAGGATTGGTGTTCTACTTGTATTGATCTATGTTTTGGGGATTGGTGTCTCTAGTAGGTTGGTGCCTACATATACAATTGGGGATTGGTGTCTCTGGTAGGTCAGTGCCTACTTCATATTGTAAAATTCACTTGTTATATTCCTACTTTGTGAGGCTAGATTTGGACAATAGTTCTAAGCAGCTATTCTCACCGTGGTTTTTCCCATCTTGGGTTTTCATGTACATTTGGTGTTCAATTGTATGTATGTGTGCTCATTGTTTGATTAGTAGTAGTGTTGATTCAAGTTACATGTTTAGATATATGTGTTGAAGTCAAAAGTTTTAAATAGACAAATTCAATTTCAAATAAGCTAAGGGGCATCAACCATTTTGCTAAGAAACCTAATAATGTTTTTTTTTAAGAAGATATTTTAGAAGATTAATCTTTCTGATGAGCTTAAAAGAATCTAAGATTATCTAGTGTTTGAGTTTTTGTGAAGAAAAAATTATACCAATTTCTTCTAGAATATTAGAGATTCATTATGAGTAGTTAATAGGCCTGATGAAGCTAACATCTATTAGTTTTTGAAGTTCCTCCTTAACCAATAGAGCAACCTTGGGATACATTTTGTAGAGCTTTTTCTTGATTGGTTTAACATCTGGTGTGATTATCAAGTGACAAATAATGAGAGAAGGATCTAAGCTTGGCATATCACCTAGGACTAGCAAGACACATAAAAATATAATCGAGAGATCATTATGAAGTTTTTGTTCATTTGAGCTCATGTTAGCAACTATTTCTTTGAATTTTCTATCTTGATGTTGAATTTTATAGCAATGGCATCTTCTACTAAGAGAATCCATCCATCTTGTAACCTTTGTCAACCAAGGGGAAGGTGGAATTGCTCATCAAATGATGCATCCTCTAAGTCTTAAATAGTTATTTGAGTTTTTACTTTATTTGAGATAGACACATATCACACTATTGTATATAAAAATTTGGACCCTATTCTTTCTAGTTTATCAAGAGCAATTTTTTCATTTTTTCTTACTTACCCCATTTCAACATCTTTGTTTAACAACCATATTGATAGGATTTGACATTGAATCCCCATAAAAAAAATTAAAATAATAGAAATATTTAGTAACTAAATTGTGAAAACAATGGTACAAGGATAAAATATTTCATCCACTCTAAAATTTACTTCCAATATAAAAAAATTGCATATTATTATGCTTCTTTGTAGTAGATGGTATGCCCTTGCTTGAGTAATTGAAGCAATTGAACCGATGAGAGGTTGTAGGGTGAGATGCCCTAAGTGCTCTAGTGATTAGATTATTCTTCCACACCTATGATAGGCTACTAAACTAAGTTATTTCCTATCTATCTATTTGGTTGTAACATGTTCTAGAAGTTGTAGGGATGACTAGTCTCAATCTCAAAGAATGTGACCATCTAGGAGGTGGTTCCAACTTAACACCTTGGAAGTGTAGATTACAAATGATGTTGTAGGAGGTTGATCTTTCAAGTTTTGTGGAGATAATGGTTGCACCTCTAACTAGCCATGTACAATTGGCCAAACACAACACAACAAAAAATTGTTTTAAGGCAAAGAAAATCATCCTCCATTTAGTGAAGGAGCATTTCATTTCACATCACAAAGAAGAAGGCATTGAAAGAAACATACAATGCCTTGATCACTTTGCATTAAAGTGTGAACTTTTCTTGCAAGATGTTGCAAAAAAAAAAAAATTGGTGTCACACATAAGCAATATATTCATAGTACTTGGTCCTCTAAAGAAATTTTGATGCCACACAAGCGATAAGTGCTTGCAAATCAAACAAGGCCATGTATGAGTTGAAGCAAGCACCATGTGCTTGGTCCTCACAAGTTGATGAGTACTTGTTGAATTGGCTTTACCAAGACTATTGCAAATCCTAACCTTTACCATATGTTTAATAAATCTAATTTATTAGTCTTGGTCATGTACATGCAAATGACCTAATCCTTATCAATAGCAATGAGAATCTCATATCATGGTAGAAGCTAAAGTCAACCTCAATGTTTAATATGGATATTGGCCTTGTGCATTATTTTCTAGGTTTTGAGGTGTTGTAAGGTATATGTAAGATCTTCCATGATCAAGTGAATAGTAGGGATTCAAGGAGGTTTGAAATAATGAATTATCAACCCCTAGCTACTCCCATGATTCCAAATCTAACAAAGATTGTAGATTGAAAACCAAATTTAACGGATCCTTCATTGTACATGTAATTTGATAGTTTCCCTTATCTATTTAGTGAACACCCAAAATGATATTTGGTTTCTCGTGTATACATTGAGCCAATTTATGGTAAAGCTTAAGAAAATTCATTGTACTACTGCAAAGAAGGTGCTCTAATATACTTCAAGGGCACTATTTATTATGGGTTCAAGTATATTGAAGATGGACAATTGATGTTGCATGGCTTTGTGGATTCAAACTAGGCAGATAATGCTAGTACTAGGAAGGGCACTTCAAGGTTTTGTTTCAACTTGGGAGTTAGGTATGATATCCTAGTTTACTAGGAAGGAAGCAATAGTGGCATTGTGTTCAATAGAGGTAGAATACATGTCAACTACTTCTAGCACTTGTGAGGCAATCTGACTTTGCTATTTGATAACAAAAAATAATAATCAAATGTGGAAGCCAATAATTGTGTACCTTGGCCATTGAAATTGAATCAGCTCTTTGATAATCTAGTGGTTCATAATTGTTCCAAGCATATAGGCATTCCATACCATTTCTTCAAAGATAGTTCAAAAGTAAGCAATTTTTTGTAAGTATGTCACCTTGAATTTGCGAGTTGCAAATATTTTGATAAAACTCTTGGCTAAAAGGGAAGTTTTGAGATACTATGTTTAATGGAAAATGCCTCTTTCACATAGGGGAGAGGGGCCCATAGTGGAGCAAGGTCCAATAGTGAGGATAAAAGTAGTCCTCAATGGGTCTTATAGTGGAGCACCTTAATATCCAATTGCAAAACACTTTTTATCCATAAAATACACAAACTGACAAATCATGTGATGCCACATCAGTGCACCAATAAAACATGACTTAGTGCACCACTATTAGTCTCACTTTTTTTTGCTCTTTTTAGATACCTCAACAAAAAGCATGCTGATGTGGCATCATATTTGATGTTATGACCCTAAAACGAAATATAGAAGCTCATGAATTATCAAATAAACTGTTGTACAAAATTAGAAGTGATTTAGAATTTCCATGTAAGATTTTGAGAAACATGAAGTTAGGGTGCTCCACTATGGGTCCCTCTCCCCTAGACAGGGTATAAGTTTTCTATAACTATTGCTTGGTAGTTCTCTTTAGCTATTGCTTGGTAGTTCTCTTTCAACGAAGGGACACTCAAAATCTTTTTAGCTTTTCCCATCTATAAATGGGCACATATTCTCTTACTACTTTTAAACATGTTTGCTTTTCTTAGTTTTGGATTATGTTTCGTCAATTAGGTATTGTTCCTATTTTAGAATTAAGGCATTTTTTTTGCTTTAGTTCTTAAGTTAATGTTTCTCTTTCTTAGCCTGCTGCTCCACTAAGATGGGCATTTTTCATTGTAAACCCTAAAGTTCTCTTGTTATGTACAAGAAACCTAGGGCGCCACTAGAACAGATAGAGAGCATATTAGAGAGTTGAGCTAGTGTAATGTAATTATTGTCAGTTTTAATCGAAAACGGATATAGCATTTACAGTTCACATTTGGTAGTATTTGTTCATATTTTCAGCAGTATGTGTTTGTAGATTAGTGTACTCAAATCTGCTATTCTCATTGGAATTTTTGTTTTAGCCTACTTTGCAGTTAAGATCCAATTTTCTGAGCGCAGAATCTACTTACCATGGTTTGAAAATTTAACGGCATCCTAGTCTTTCAATTTGTAATAACACTTATCTTTATTTTCTGAGTGAAGATCCCAACAGAAACCTCGTCAATCTATCAAAGAAAAAAACCCGTAGGTCAGCTAACTCGTCTTAAACACATTTGAGAGTCACTAGCTTCTTCATACACAACCGATTACCACACCAATAATTAATTAGTTAGTTCATTTACTATTTGCATTCCTTAGAATATCAATAAAGCCTATCAATTCTCATTATAACATCCTTCCCTATTATTTCTTTTATTGCGAGCATACTCCTATGATTTGTTTATCGTGAGCAGGTACAATATTTTTATTATGTCTGGAAGCAGTGATTCCTTACTTTTGTTATCATTCTTATTATAACTCAAGAACTATCAGAATTAGACGCTACACTTCTCATTATCAAATATATATTCTGCTGCAGACAATCATACTGTGCACATGAAGCAACACGTAAATATGGCAGTTCATTATTTCTAACCATCTGTTTCTCTTAAGGCATCATTTGTGCAGCTGTCAGAAAACAAAAAGAGCGTCATTAACATAGCAAGTATCAGGCATACAACAATCAGACTGAGATTTACCAAGATCACATATTCATGCATCAACAATAACAAAGAAGTTGAAGGAAATAGAACCACAACCAGCAGTCAAATTACAGCTTATCACACCCGTTCATGAAAAAGAAAAAATGCTAACCAAACATTTCATGTTGAGATTATGAGACATAAATGCCACTAAGCACTCAGAAAGAGAGAAAATTGTATTTGCATCAAGAACAATTTAATTCATTTGTCCAGACATTCATGAAAAACACACCCATAACCATAACAAATACTTGATCATTATTTCATCGTTACCATTGTTTTAAAAAACTGTTCTAAATTTCCAATACACCCAATGATATGACTTAATTTATGCTATCATGGCCCATGATAAGAAGTTAAATGGAGAACAAGGATCAGTCTCCTAATTCACCTTCAAGTTTGTTTTCTTTCCTTGTTGGGGGATCAAGCTTAAGATAGAAAAAAGGCTCCGTAGGCTCCTCACTGCAAAATAAATATAATTGTTCTCTTCAACTGGATACTTGCTATGGTTCAGAATAGATGCTTACAAAATAAACTATTATCATCAATAATAATATCAATTGATCTGGTTACCAAATGAAAATTTCATTCTGAAGCCTATCCACTGTAGTTTTGAAAAAATAAAAAATAACTATTATTGCTTTACAACTAGAAAGTGTCTGTTATTACATCATTAAATAATATTGGAAGCAAGAAAAGCAATGGGATTGTCATTTTCCTTCAGTGCCCGTGGAAAAATGAAAACATAATTCGTTAAGCATCAGTTCCCCAAGTAAACCAAGGAATAATAAAGGTCCAAAGAGGACAAGCTTTTTGTGCCTCACATTAGTTAAACTCGTAGCCACTGATTACCAGATAAAGCCTTGAATCACTTCACCAAACAAACTAAACAATGAAAATTAAATAGCATTGATAATAGATGTGAAAGAAGGCAACACAAAATCATTAAGCACCAGTTCCCCAAGCCAACCAAGGAATTCAGCTTTTTGTGCCTTGCATAAAATAAATTCATAATCACTGATTACTAGATAAAACCCTGAATATCTTCAGCAAACAAAACTAAAAATGAAAATCAATAACATAGCTGATAGATATGAAAGAAGGCAAGTTTAAAATCAAAGGCCCGTGACCTATAGAGACAGCAAAATACCCGTGGAAAAATTCATGACTACCAGGTCCAATGACTATCACATACACAGCACAAACCACAACACAGAAACTGTTTTCAAAGACAAAGAAAGATTAGGAAAGGTTTGCCAACAGAATACCAGGGTGAGAACATTAGGGACATTAAATTTATTATTTAAATTGCATGTGTTCCTCCCATATTTCCACCCTTATCACAGATGAGATTAACAGAGTTAGGTTCCCTCATCTTGTTCAAAGAAAGTGTTTTTTTAGGAGAGCGAAAATAACAATAATATAATTACCAAAACAAAAAGACTGGAAAATATCTTTGCTGAATTTTTCTGTACTTTATATTTCCCCTCTGGATAGTGAAAATAATGTCCGTAGTAAGAATTGGTATACTTACCCTGGATTTGATTTCATGCACTCCCTAAAAAGCCTTATAGGACCTGGAAGAGTCTTCAATAAGTTTCCCTCAAAACAAGCCTGCAAAAAATATTGGAAAGCTGAATGAGCAAAACTAACTCATAGGAAAAATATTAAAAAACACAAATTTCCTATTTCTCATCATTAACTATGAAGCCCGCATGTCTCTGTAGAAAAATAGTCTCTAGGTACCAAATAGTGCACTAAACCTTAATCATTGTACTTTATCTCACTAAAATTTGGTTTGAATGATTAGGATTTCCTTTATGAGTTCACTTGAGCTCCTCAGGGTTTTTCAATTTACAGGGTTTTTGTGTTCACTTTGCAATACTTATTAAATTGTTGTGCTTCCAAAACCTTGCCTAACCCTTATCCTCACCCTTGTAATTTTTTCTCTATTACAGTTTGCCTTTGAAACCCCGCATTTTCCCATTACTATAGACTTTCGGATTTTGCACGTACTCTTGCAAGTGCTACACACCTACAATCAAACCCCACATCTTCACATGCATTCAAACTTTCTATCTTTCCAAATTGGTTTGTGAGTGCTACATAGCTGCATCTAAAGCCCAAATCCTCAACTATCCATCCCTTCAAGAGTTTCAACTAATGTAGTCTCCTATTAGGTACCTGCAATGGGTAGCCAACTCAGGCAAGTGGCAACCCTACAAACTAAACCAAAACACATTCTTATTTCTCAAATTTGGATTACAGCTTTGCTCTTAGACATAAATGGTCTAACAATCCTATGAAGACAAATTCTTACAGGAAAATTTAACAATGACGTGATTGATCAACCTAAATTAAAATTACCCTCAAATAAGGTTTACAAACCTCATTGGTTTCTCCAGTTCTTTTTTTTTATGGAATAGTCACAAAACTCTAAAATAACCTAGCTATGCCCAACCTTCTACCCACTCCAAAATATAACCTCAACTTTTAAAATCGTCATTTCAAGTTGCCTTATTGCTCTTATTTTTACTAAGTCGTGATCTAGAAACCTCTTTCTTCAAGCCAAAATTGAACTGACTTAATAGGCTCCACCAGAATCAAGCCACCGAATAAATCATGAATATCAAATAAATAAGAAGCAATCAGGTGTTACCAACTCGCCCAAGAATGGGAACAGGCATAATAAATTGCTTTATGTTTAACTTGACCACTCAAATAAGGATAGGGCATGATAATTAAAGGCCCATAACTCCTTAGTACTATGAGTAGTGACTGTCCAACCATCATCAGCAATCAAAACAGTAAGCAAAAGAATTCAAGAATCAAACGATTAGTCGGAAGGTAACTACCACTGGAATGATCGAAGCATTATTCACAATTTTAATTATGCCTGATAAGAGGCAAGAATAGATAAATTGAAATTCCCTACAACATGAGGTCCAAGTAAAAAAGAATCCAACCATTGCCAACCTCAAATAAGCCTAACTTTAACCATCCCACAACCAACAATGGAGTTGCTTCAGATTTTAATTGAGGAGACCATCAACTTAACTTGCAACCACAAATATAAAACAAGGAAAGAAGAAAAACAAAATTGAGAATGAATTTTTTTGGATGAACAGGATTGCCTTCAACCCAGATGCTCCTGCATCACAAACTTTCCAAGCAATCTCATAAATCCTACCAAGCTGCATAAAAAGCCCAAAACCCCACAGTTTGCCAAAATATACACTTTTGAACATCCCAAGCAACCCAAACCAAGCCTACAACAAAAGCCTCAAAGCCCACCTTACTAAAAATTTGAGTTGCTTTTCTCCTATTCTATCAAACCAACGGATTTCTAGGCCCATAACGTCTTCATCAAAGATGAAATACAAGTTCAAAAAGGTTGTTCGCTCTTCTAAGATCCTCTCAGGCCTAGTGCAAATCTCAAATAAAGATTTATCATTTAGGCCATGCGAGCCTAACAAAATTTCACAGGAGGATGGAACAAACAAAGAAGGCAAGACCTATGGCTAGAACTAGTGGCATCATAGAGGCAATATTTATTCCTATGTTTGTCTAATCTCAACTCTCCCAAGCTTGTCATAACCTATGCATACTTTTACAATCTAGACACCAAGGAAATCAAGAATTCTTCAAATCAAGCTATCCTCCAAATTATGCCTGAAGATATCGCGATGTTGAAGAATCCTACACATGAAGGATATGCCCAGATAACTATAGCCTCCTCTAGGAAGTTCTTTTAGGAGAATTGAAACCAACGTATGAAGATAATAAACAAGAACTAGCTAGAGAAAGCAAGATTTGTAAAGTGTATATTTTGTGCATATTTGAAAACTTTGGCTTTCACTATAATAGCCTCACCATCTAAAGGAGGGGTTTTTACCCAATAACTATTGGTAAATTGATTGTGATAATTTAGATCTCAAAACACCTTGATGCACTAATAAAAGTAGTCTCGATTAGTTGAGTATATATAATATGTATCAAATCTTTGGTGTATTGAAATGTATCATGTCTATTGTGCGTTTAGGGAGAACAGATTGAATGAGAATAGAGAAGATTCTATACACCAATGGATGTAGTAGAATCAAGGATACATGACTTGTTGGGTACTTATCAAACTCATTGAGGCCCAAGGGTAGCCTATCTAAAAGTGGCCTAGGGCCTTAAACTTGAATCCTAGCAAGTTTAGTCACTCTTACCAAGTACCACTAGTAAGACTCAGATGATGGACCATAATGGGAAAATGGAAAAAAATGCAAAAAACATAAAAAATAAAACCTAAAACATTAAATCGCAGATAGAACACTTCAATGTGTCATTCATTTCATTTACAATCACAAACAAGGAGAAAAAAAAACATTGAAGCGAAAATTTCAAAATACTATCCATTGAAGCAAAAACCAGAAAGCATAGTTTACATACTCGGACTCGGAGAGTACTCGGCAAGCCCAAAATTTTTGACTCGGCAAATACTCGACAACTTAAAAAGTAGCAAAATTTCTCATGAAAACACTTTTTTTTGCAAAATTCAATTACAAAATGCATCAAATGAGTCTAAAAACCATGAGGGAGTGTTTTATATTAAATTTCATAGTTCAATACATATGGATTACAAAATGGCATCATTATACGAAGCCACATAGTGAAACTGGTAATAACTATAATGAATTTATGATGATTGTATTTGAAAATCATCATCATAAATTTCATATCTAGGCAATTACAATTTCCTCTTCCCCAACCTAGTGAAAAATTGGGAGGTAGAGGGTATGGTCCTTGCACTCGATTCTGGCTCCCTGCTTGCCGTAGAAGATTGTGGCAGTGGCTCCACCATGCTGGTAGGTGGCAGTGGCTCCTCCTCCACCACATCAATGTCATCCAATCCAATCTCCCCTACTTCTACTGCAGGCAAATCCTCCATAGCTTGCCTCTCGAAATCAGCAATCTCATCCTCTGTAAACAAGGAGGCCTCATCATCCTGTACGGTCCAATCACTGTATGGATCAATGTCATCCAAATCAATGAGCTCATCTGAAAAGTCCTGCACCTTTCTTGTGCGAAGCCGAAGATTATATTGCACAAAAACAAGATCATTGAGGCGTTGTTGAGTCAACTTGTTACGCTTCTTCGTGTGAATGGAATCAAACAAACTCCAGTTTCGTTCACAGCCAGAAGCACTACAAGGTTGAGACAAAATTCGGAGGGCTAGCCTTTGCAAATTTGGAGTTCTTCCACCCCAATCATCCCACCAAGAACCTACAAATAAGATATTCAAGTTTTTGTAAATATTGATAAACAATATTGTAATAAGTTAATAACTAATAAGTAATAATAATTGTAATTCATAACTTGCAAGATAAAGGCTTCACTTTTTCTTACTTGGTGTTTGGATCTCTCTTCCTCGTTCACATAATGTGGAAGAAAACAAAGGCCCCCTAGCTGCCTTATATTGTTGCAACTCTATAAGGATGAGGTCTTTCACTTCAGGTAAAGGTGTCATCCTGTCAATACATGTGAATAGGCCCTCCATAACCTCTCCATTAGCATCCGTGAAGCCATCAGAGAAGTAGAATTTGGGGTTGAGAAAGTACCCCGCTGCATGAATGGGTTGGTGGAGTTGATTGTTCCACCTTCGATCAATGATCTCCCAAATAGGGGTAAATCTATTTGCATCCCCCATGTAATAGTGTTGGATGGCCTCTTTGGCCCTATCCATTGCTTCATAAAGATATCCCATCACATTTTTCTCACCATCCACCAAGCGCAAAACCCTCACCAATGGCTCAGTCACCTATAAAGTACAAAGTAGAACTAAATTTAAATTACACCTTACAAGGAAACAAAATACTTATAGAATTTTAAATTAAGAATAAAGGATTAAATCTGAAAATTCATTAGAGTTTAAGTTACCTTGACAATCTCTAATGCTCTAGTTGCAAATTGACCATCAAAGATTATTGCTACAATCTTTTCTCCATCAGCCTTCTTTGAGTAAGTTGAGTCTACCCATGGTTGACTCACAAACATCTGCTTCAAGGAAGTCAATAAACTAGTGATACTTTGCAACGTTAGAAAATTAGTTGCAAACCTTGTAGCACCCGATCGCACAAGCTCTTTCCCCTTGGTGTGATCTCTCATCAATTGAAGAACCCATGGGTGATTATATATATATTTTGTTATGTCTCTTGCTTGTTCTACAATTGGTTTCACCCAATCAATTTTTCCTATGTCCTCCAAAAGAAGGTCAAGGCAATGAGCTCCACAAGGGGTCCAAAAAAGTGTTGGATGCCTTGCTTGAAGCAATCTACCAGCTGCCACATATGCCGCCGCATTGTCAGTAACAACTTGGACAACATTTTCTATGCCCACCTCTAAAACAACCCGCTCCAACATCAAACTCAAATTTTCTGCATTCTTTATTATGTTGGAGGCATCAATTGACTTTAGAAAAACCAACGCACCATTTGAAGCCACTATAAAATTGATAAGAGTGCGGTTTCTTCCATCTGTCCAGCCATCTGAAAGAATTGAGCATCCATACTTTTGCCATTTCTTCTTTTCAGCTTCCACAATTCCATTTGCATCTACAATAGCATCTTCAAGTAACCTGCCACTTAAATCTCTTGGACTAGGGGCCTTGTACCCTTTCCCTGCAACTGTCAATGCTGTCACCAAACACTCCCAATATGGACTCCTTGCCACATTGAAGGGAAGGTTATTATAAAACCAAAAATTTGCACAAGCCTTGTCTGCTTCTTTGTGCACCTCCCTATTCCACCCAGTACCTTCCAATGAAGGTTGTGATCCTTGAACATTTCTAGGGACAAAAAACTGGAATTTATTTGAAGTGGATGGGGTACGTATACGTGGACCGCGACTAGAGCCCACAATGCCTTGCATATTCACCTCAGAATCTTCAGTCAAATTAGGAGCAATGGCTTCTTGTATGGCTGCTTTTGTCTTTGCCCTCTCCAATTTTTTTTCATCAAGTGCTGCAAGAAGAGCTGCCATCTCTCGTTTCACCTCTTCAGGGGCTTCTTTACATGCCTTTGCATCACGGCAAGGAATACTAGCAAGATGGTATTTGAGGCGATTGATGCCTCCACTAATCTTCTTCTTGCACCAAGTACAAATAACACTCCCTGGTACTGGCCCATAATAGCCATGTTTCCAAGCGGGATCACGGCTACCAGGGGGTCTCCTTTCAATGGCCTGGCTTGAGGCAGCTGTGTCTGAACCAGATGCAGAGGCAGATGCCATTGTGATTAAATATTAACCTGCAATATTAGAAGTTGAATAATAAATATATTAGAAGATGCAACAGATCCAATACAAAGTGAAAGGAACAATCAACTAATTGTTTAACTTTATAATTTCAGTCATTATCAAACAATAAAGTTGTAAACTATCAAAGTGAGACATTTCATTTAGTATGCTATCTGTTCTAATTTCAGTTTTTTTATTCTTATATTTTTATTTTTTGTTGGATGCACATTGATTTAATTTACTTGTATGCAAATTGGCATTGCAGTCCTAACTCCTAACTCCTAACCTTGTTGGTTGTTGCAAATTTGCAGGTGGGAGCAGCAGGTTATCTGTTATCATACTGTATTTAATAATTTATTGCAGATATTCCACTATAAAAGTACTTTGAGACTTTTGATCATAGTTTGCAGATGGGCGAGTAATCTCTTATTCTATGTAGATGAACAAAATTTGTGTGTATGTGTGTGGATTGTCATTGTGCAGCTACATCAACATATGGATATGAGTTTTTCAATTTTCACTTTAAACTTTTACAGTTTTACTCATATCCATATGCTGATGCAGCTGCACAATGACAATCCACACACATCAGAAAAACTGTAAACATGCTGGTGTTGTCTATATCAGATTTAATATTAAAATTTAAAACTTCATTCTTAATAATTTATTGCAGATATTCCACTATAAAAGTACTTTGAAGTTTGAGACTTTCGATCATAGTTTGCAAATGGGCGAGTAATCTCTTATTCTATGTAGATGAACAAAATTTGTGTGTATGTGTGTGGATTGTCATTGTGCAGCTACATCAGCATATGGATATGAGTTTTTCACTTTAAACTTTTACAGTTTTACTCATATCCATATGCTGATGCAGCTGCACAATGACAATCCAGATTCCACACACATCAGAAAAACTGTAAACATGCTGGTGTTGTCTATATCAGATTTAATATTTATTATTATTTTAATTTTTAAATGTAAAATTTCATATATTATTCTATTATTATAAATTAATAATACCATGGGAAAATTGTAAATAATAATATCATTTTTGACATCAAATTTATGATTTATTGTAATTTGTTATTTTAAAACTAAAATTTCATATATTATTTTATTATAAATTATAATAATATCATGGCAAATAATAATATAAAAAGATATTATTATTTGTCATGATATTATAATTTATAATAAAATAATATATGGAATTTTAATTTTAAAATAATAATAAATTATTAAATATGATGTACAAAAGTGAATATTTTATCATTATGAATATTAAAAATTAAGACTCCCATGATATTATTATAAATTTATAATAAAATAATATATGAAATTTTGAAATTTTAATTTTAGAATAATAATAAATATTAAATTGATGTAGAAAAATAAAAAAATTTAATATTTTTATTATTTTATACATAAACGTTTGGAAGCATATATATAAAATAATAAAAATATTAAATCATTTCCAGGCATATGTTCATTTAATATTATCATTTTTTCAAACATATACTATGAAGTATGAAGTATGAAGTATGAAGTTTTAAATTTTAATATTCAGGCATATGTTCATTTAATATTAGCATATGTTTGAAAAAATGATAATAGTAAATACCCACGACCTGGCACAGGCGCCGCACAGCCAATGCGAACAGGAACTAACCTGGAAATCGCGCAGACTCCAAGTCGCGCAGCCACCACTGCAAATCGTGGAAATAAATCACGCAGCCAACACTGCAAATCGTGGAAAATGAAAAGGGTAAATGTAAACTGCAAATCGTGGAAATAAATCACGCAGCCGACATTGCAAATCGCGGAAAATGAAATGAACGCATCCAAAACGCGGAAAAAATGTGTAAAAAATCCCGCGAAAAGGTAAAAACGACTTGAAAAACATGTCAAAAACGTGTTACGTTTTCTGTGCCGATTATTTTGCGAGCAAACAGAGATTAATCGGCGAGTACTCGGAAAAAAACAGTAAAATAACTCGGCTAGGGTTTCCTGCGAGTAAAAGCCAAGATTACTCGCCCAGCCAAAAAACATGCGATTACTCGGCTGCTCGGCGATTAATCGCCGAGTATGTATACAGAGCCAGAAAGCATATTGGCAATAGATGTTGATAGAATTGAACTTGAGCAGGTTTCTTGTAATGTCCCCAAGATTTTGACGCTAGGATAAAACATCAAAATACGAATAAATAAATAAAATAAATAACCCACATACATATTACAAATATAAAAATAAATATTAGCAATTTAATATCATTATAATTATAATCATCATAAGATAATCTTATAATTATCGAATATAACATTATTATTAAAATATAAATACTAACAATTTAATTATTATTATGATTATAATCATTAAAATATACATATAGATTAATATGAAAATAATATGATAAAATGCCAAAGAAATAAGCAGCAGCGATTTCATTAAGAAACAGAAATAAGACAAAATCAGGATATGACAAATGTCATATAAGACAAAAAAAAATATACATAAGACAAAATACAGCGATTTCTCAAAGAAAGTGGTTACTAATATATGAAACAACAATTCACTTTGTGGAACGGTTAAATCATGAATGGCAGCGCTTAGAGGAAAGAGACACAACTACTCACAAAAGCCACGGTTTGAAGGGATGCGATCCTCCACCAGATCATGGGGTATTTAAATGAATACCCTTAAACCTTTAGAGGCATCTATGGGGGGATACATGAATAAAAAGAGAGTACCTAAACATATTCCAACAGATGGAGGAATGAAGTCAGGAATATAGAATATATTCTGAGAAAAGGGAGGGAATAAGACATCTAAAAATATACTTTCTGAATATAGCATTCAAACATTAATACTAATCAGCATTCAGATCTGTAGTCAATAGCAGCAGAATAACTAATATGATATACTCAGAATGGGGGGGAAAAGAATAAGAAATCAGACTGTCTGTGAACAGAAGGTAACTTAATCGAAGGAAAGTGTAAAGGAAAAGCAGCAGATATATCATCACAATATGCCTAGATATGGGAAGAAGAGGTTGAGGTGAATAAAGATAAATGATAATTCAGTAAGGGAAGTATGTTAATATAATTATATATGTATATATATATAAATAATATAAATTGGTATAAAATGAGTATCGAAAGATTGAAATCACTTAGGAGTAATTATATTTATATATTAATATGAGATGTAAATAAGTATGGATAATAGACTCTTAACCATTTGATCGATACTAATGATACCATTTTGAGTGTGAAGAACAGAATTAATGAATATGAAAGAAAGAAATATATATTCTAGCAGAGAATCAGGTTTTTCTAAAGAGCCAATCACAAACAGGGAGCAGCGATTGTGGTACGCTCATCATGATGTTGGTATGATATTCTATGTATTTGCTGTTTCTGTATATACAAAGGTCTGCGATTACATAAGAATATTCATATTCTATGATTTATATATTAATTATTTTTATAGTATGTACCTCATATAGTATTCTGTAAATGTAATACAGTTTGTAGATGAACAGGCTAAATACCTAGTTATTGTGTGCACAGTAATACTTTGCAGGGAATTCAATATTTATTGGTCATGACAGGGATAGTCTGCACATATGTATAAATAGGAGTTATCAATATTTGTTAATACGAATGATGGATCTATGTGTGTTTACATTATGGAATAATATTCATATTATGTCATTGATTTAACAGTCGAAATCAGAATCTGTGTGTTTATATTATTCATATTATGCCATTGATCTGTGCTTACATTAGGGACTGATATTCATACTATCTGACTGTAAACAACAAGCCATGACAGGGGAGTTGAGGGCCTACTGAAGGGGAAACAGGATGTGAGTCACCCTCTAAGTACACCACCCATCTGGATGGCAAGGGCCACATGGGCCAAGAGGGGTGTCCTGCTCTTGGGCTTAGAGGAAATGATTATCCAAGACACCCTACTGTAGTTGCACCCTCAACCTCTCAATATGATTGAGCAATGATTGCTCTGGTACAGGGGAACGGTGGTAGAACACTAGGCACACCACCCCATATGGATGGCAAGGGCCACATGGGGCCAAGAGGGGCATACTGCTCTTGGGCCTAGGGTTTCTTGGGCACCCTATCAGACTATCATACTCAAGGAAGAATAAATTAGGAAAATCCAAAGAAGATTCAATATGCTCATAAAATGATGTCGTATTTTATAAATGTCTACTAACGTAATTGCAGGTCAACAGGTAGTTGTATCCCTAACCACGATCTCTTTGATTTCCTTACATACATGCTAATTAATATTGTCTTGTAAATATTCTCTAACTTTGTTTTGCAGGGACCTACCCGTTCCATAAACATCCCCTAAACCAAGGTAATCACTTGGAATTGATAAATTAAGGCAGACTTAGGGTTATCCCAAAAAGGGGACATTACATTTCTAGCAGCCCACAATGCATCTAAAGGAGCCTATGGTGCATTTGGAGGAACCCGCCACTAATATGGAACAGCCCACCATCCATTATATATAGTTTTAGGAGGTGTTGTGAATCTTTTCTTTTTGTTTTCTTTTTTCTTTTGATTGGCAATGGCACCATCAGCTTCATTGGCCATTACATGCAACCATCTTGAATCTAGTTTTCCAATTTTGATCGGATTTCAAGGCCAATGAGAAGGTTTTTAGTGGGCTCTACACAATCATAAAGCATATGGAAACAACTTCTTAGCTTTGAGCAAGGATTGTCTCTAAGATTGAGATCTTTAAACTTGTACAAGATATATATAAGGCAACTCAAATGACATTGCAGCCATGTAAGAATTAAGGGCATACTTAAGTTTAAACTTTTTAGCTATGCTCCTCAAGCATGCTTCCCCTACAAAATTTGACCTGTAGGGGAATGTTTCAAGGATGCAGAGACAATTAAGAAACATCCTCATCCCCATCCCCATCCCCAATTTCAAAAAAAAACTTAGAAAAGTTTCCAAGGCAGCATTTTTTGGATAGGAAACAATAGGGAACAAGGGACAGCTAGTCGTCCCTAAGACAGCCAAGGGACCTCTAGGTCATCCCAAGGACAGCTAGCCATCCAATACAATTTAGTCAACATAAAATTCAATTTCCAAAAAAAAAACTAAAATAAAATAAAAGGGATTCGGAGGGCCTACAAGTGCCCTTACACCCCTTTCACCAACCCTAAACCTAAAAACGTTGCACTAACTATAAACAAAAAAAAACATCCTATACAATTTAGTCATCATCAAATGCAATTTCAAAAAAAACACACAAAACAGAAAAAAAAAAAAGGATTGTGGGGCCCACAAGTGTCCCTACACCCCTTTACACCAGCCCTAAACCTAAAACAGACACACTAACAATTATAAACGAAAAAACAAACTCATTTCATCATTTTCCATATTGTGAAGATGACAAAGAAAGAGAATAGTTGTGAGAAGAAAGTGATTAGATTATGAAAAATGGTATACACCTTGAAGGTTCATGTGGTCATAGAGGCTTTACTATGGACTTGTTGGCAAGGACTCCACCCCTTGACCCCAACCTATATCACTGCAAGGAGTGTTCTTGAGGTGCTGCCCCCAAATCCTGCAAGGGGTGGTACCCCTCAACCCCATTGGACACACTACCCCTAGACGCCAACAAGGAGCGCTACCCCAACCCCCCACTTACAACTTCATATAGTTAATCAAGAGAAATAGGCTTACCACTTGACAATTGGATAAGTTGATAGTTGTGCATAGTGTCTTGCAACTTCAAGAACAACATAGTCTTGAATATTGTTATACTCCAACAACACATTGGGATGTTGACTTTGAAAGATGCCACAAAGGTTGATGAGGAGACACAAGAGAGATTGGTTGGGGTTCCATTAGATGAGGTAGTCCCTAATACTGGTACTGACTTAGACTCGTACTCCACTTTTAAATGCAATGTTAGCATATGTTGATTAGAGGCAATGGCACATTTTCTATGTTTTTGTTGTTTTGTAGTTTAAAGTTACAGCCTTTGAGCATTTTGTTGTAATTTTTAAACAATATATATGCAGTTGCACATTGACAATGAAAGCAATTGAATTCCATTAATTTGTTTGTCAACTCTCATGTGAAATCTCAATTCAACTCTAATGTTATTTTTAAGTTTCTAAAAGTATATGATGAATGCCTTATCAATGTTATCATATGAATTTTTCAAATTTCCTATATTTTTTAATTTTCCCTATTTTTTTAATAAGCATCCCCTGCCATCTCCTATAAAATGGCCTCTCAACAAATCCATCCCAAAAATACATCCCACCATCCCCCGCCATCCCTTTCCCAAAAACTTGGTGGAACATAGCTAATTACATTTGTTATGTTAATGTCAATCAATGAGATTGACTTGCTTTTCAATTTTCCCTTGTGTCAAATAGGTGGTAAAGATTTGGTGTTAAGATGTCAAATCTTCAAAACAAAAATAATGGCCACCTCATTCAATACTTGATATTCTTGCAAAGGAGATATTATTTGATTTATGATTTATTGATAAGAATAAATTATTTGGATTAGTTGGCTATTAATTTATTGAGGAGAACTAATTAATGGATCAATTATCTAGGATATGTTGGAAGTTAAATTTGAGATTTATTAGGTTTTTAGAACAATTTTGGTTGAGCAAAATTGTTAATTATTTACAAAGATGAATTTTGGATATTCAAATTATTGGGAATTATTCCAAGAATTGAAATATTAATTTAGGAGGAAATTAATATTGGATAATAAGCAGTGTTCCATGAGGGGCGTGTGCCCCTAAAAAACCTAGTGTTTTTAGTAAGAGGACATCCTTGGGACACAAGGACTCAAGGGAGACAAAGCCCATCGTGCTACCAATACTGCCAAGTCTTTGAGGAGGTTTCCAAGAGGTCACCATCAAAGAGGGATGTTTTTGGGACATCCCTAAAACCCTTAGGGAACTCCCACATGTTTCCCAAGTACGCTTGGGACACCCAAGTGTCCCCCATGATAGATCACTCAGAAAAAAAAAATGATCTGTGTGCCAATAACCCTAACCCTAACCCTAATGGTCTATGGACCACACCTAAACCTTGTGCAATCACAAAGAATCATAAATAGACATTTAAACCTCATGCCAAATAACTCCCAAGTTTCAACAACACAAGTGGATGTTCAATGGCAAGCTACAAGCCTACAAGAGTGAGAAAGACAATAAGAAAATTAAATTGGTTTCTATATAAACTTATCCTTCTCAACAAGATTCACAGAGAATAAGGAAAATAAATTTTCCAAAATCTTCATATTTCTAATAATAGAGGATTAGTTGCATGAATCTTAATGAGTAGGATAAGTTTATATAAGAACCAATTCTTTTCTAAAGGAATAAATAAATATATTAAAAAATCTATTTAGAATTAAATTTGCTTCTATTTGAAAAGTGCAAAATAAAAGAGAATTTATTAAATGATTTATGATTTAATTATTCTATAAGATTTATTAAATTGTTTATGATTTAAATATTCTACATCTTTAGTGGAAATTATTTATAGATAATTCTAAAAAAAAAATTTAAAAATTGTTTAAATGATCAAAGGATGAGATTTGATGAGAATAATTGGGCCATTCATAAGAAGAAAACTCTGAAAGCAAGTAAGGTAGTGCACTAAATGAAAATATAATTGAAAGAAAGCAAGGTAGTGCACTACATGAAAATATAATTGAAAGCAAGCAAGGTAGTGCACTACATGAAAATATAATTCTAATCATTATAGCTATGGATTTTAAAGGTCTTCATCAAAGTTCTACTTATTTTGGAAAAGTGTTGAAGGCAGGGTCTTAACACAAAAGAGCTTTTGTACTTAGAAATTAATAGTTAATGAGAACTAAATGTAACGTCCCCTTTTTAGGATAACCCTAAATCTGCCCTAATTTATCAATTTCAAGTGATCACCTTGGGTTTGGGAATGTTTATAGTGTGAGTGAGACCCTGCAAAATAGAGTTAGAGAATATTTACAAGATAATATTAATTAGAATGCATATAAGAAAATCAAAGAAACATGGTTAGGGATACAACTACCTGTTTAGACCTGCAAATATGTTAATAGACATTTACAAATAAAGACAATATCATAATATATTGAATTTCTTTAGATGTTCTAGTTCATTATTCCTTAGACATAATGGCCTGATAAGGTGCCCAAGAAACCCTCTACCCTAGGCCCAAGAGCAGTACACCCCTCTTGGCCCATGTGGCCCTTGCCATCCATATGGGTGAGGTACTTAGAGGGTGACCCATACGCTGTTTCCCCTCCTCATAGGTCCTCAACTCCCCTAATATGGCTAGTGTTTGCAATCAGATATTATTAACCACAAATCAATGAATATTTTCCATAATACATTGTGGAGCTCTAGACATAATAGGACTTGGATGAGACACATGCTAAGTCCGCCCGAAGCTATCCATCTACGCCCAAGGGCACGAGCGTCCGACCAAGACAACCCACCCCTTGGTCCCGAGCGGCAAGAATGTCCAAACCAAGACAATTCCACCCTTGAGGTGGCGTGCTTAGTGGAATACACTTGTATCTGCTTTTCCTATCCATGTGGTCTTATCCATCCTCCTTATGATTGAGACTCCTTGAATCCATCCTAACAATCAATCATAGTTTGGCTTGATAGGGAAACATTGAAAGGGGTGCTTGTAAACTACTCAACCCATCTAAGCCCAAGAGCACGAGCGTCCGACCAAGACAACCCACCTCTTGGCCCCAAGCGGCAGGAATGTCCGACCAAGACAATTCCACCCTCGGAGTGGCGTACTTAGCATGGGAGGCCCATAAACAACATCCTCCTAACTTGCTCCCTTCAACCTTACATTTGATTGATCATAAATATATATACAATCTATTCATTTAAATAAAAGAACCATAATTACCTATAAGGTTCAATAATTGCTACAAACATCATTATTGCATAATCATAATTATATGTATATATATATATAACTGCAGACCATAGTTATAATAAGCCTACCACAGGACTAATAAATATAAATAACAAGCATACATTGGTATGCCATAAATATCAATAGCCAAATATATACTTATGTTCAATAACTATGAAATGACATACCACAATCTGCATAAATAATAAGATAACCTTCTATAAATGATTCACTGTTCTCTGCTCAGAATATATTTGTCTATTATTTAAATTTATAAATCATTTACTAGTTATTTAAATTTATAACTTACTTGTTTTTAAGTCCATAAAGCATTTACTTAACTTATTGCTGTTTGGCCTGCCTGTGCTTCTCCTCTCCCAGCCACGTGGTGCAGAAGACCCTCTTCTTCAGCCAGCGATCATATATGCTGAGGACTTATTCTTCTTTTCTCTATATCTCTGATTCCTTCCTGTCAGATTGCTGACTGGATTCTTCAGAATATATTCTTTTTCTTTCTTATTTTAATGCCCAATTGTTTGGCTTGGTCTCTTCTTTTATAGATCGATGCCTATCCCTTTGTCTAGACGTGACTTATGAAGTCGCTTCTGTTCATGAATCGGTATTTATATTTATTTTATTTTATTTTATTTGTTATTTGTTTATTTTATATTCAGTCTATGAGTTGGACTTGGTTTATTTCATAGTTAATGTCATTTATATTTGATAATTAATAACATTTATAATTATGACATAATCTTGGTCAGAATTAATATAGTGTCAATAATTGTGTTTATTTTAATAATAATATTTATAATTATAATATTATCATTGGATGATTATAATTATGAAGATCATTTGATAATTGTGATTATAAAGATATTTTAGATTATATTCATTATATTATTTTTGATATTTTATTTATTTGTATTTTTATTATTTCGTATTCTAATATTAAAGTATGATAGTTATTATCTCATTTCAATCTTTGGGGGGGAAGGGGTGGATATGACACTAAAATGGAACAATTTTGATTTTATGGAATCAATGGATTTTGAAATAAAATCAAACTAGGAAAGTGAACATGAAAAACCCGGTAGATGATAGCCATGGAGAAAACAACATGAGGGCTTTTGAGACTATAGATAAACAAGAAATTGTTTTCAACTAATTCAACTTGGAAAAACAGAATACATGGGAAATGCTAGAAATATTAAATTTGGGGAAGTTAAAAGTTTAAAACCCTAAACCCTATTTTTAAAATAAGAGTTGATTATCCAAGAAGTTGTGATTAAGTGAATTAAATACATTCATGACTAGATTTATATTTTTGGGTGTTAAAAACAGATAATTAATTTTGTATGAACGAACCAAATTCAGATTTTTACCTTGGGAAATGTGTTTCATTGAGTTTTAGTTGCATTTATGTTTTGGATCCAAATT
Organism: Sequoiadendron giganteum; assembly: GCA_007115665.2. Classification (NCBI taxonomy): domain Eukaryota; kingdom Viridiplantae; phylum Streptophyta; class Pinopsida; order Cupressales; family Cupressaceae; genus Sequoiadendron; species Sequoiadendron giganteum. The sequence continues at coordinate 59,997,122 of CM021108.1, read as the reverse complement.
TGATATGTTGGTCTTGATTTATTCTTGATTTACTGAACATTCTTGATTTTATAATTCCTAAGTGTTCTTTAGGTCTGTTAGAGTACCTACTTAAGTTCAAATTATGTCTGTAGCTTAGAATTTGTGCCAAGGACACACCTGAAAACTTATTTGTTAATTCCCAATTTGTTAGAGGTCAGCTTCAATTTCTGGGTTGACCAAAGGCAGGCGTAAAACCTAGTCTTGGGGTCTAGGAAGCTACTTGGTTATAACAGTATACTAGGACCACACCTCAATTCCCATGTTGGACTACAAAACTCATTCAGATCTGTGTTGTTGCAGACTCTACTATGATGTTTCAATCTCTACTATGGCTTGTGCAAATTTTGCCTGCAATGCTTATTTTGAAGTTTTAAAGGTCTGATGTGATGTCTGTCATAGAACAGTGAATACTTTCACTATTGAAATCAACTTAAAAATTATACAAGCTTGAATCTTAAACTGTTATCTAACTTTTCATCTAAGCAAATTTTGAAAATTATCAGCCAATAATCCAACAATTGATATTTTGTGAATATATGGCCTAAGGTGAGTAATTTTGATAGGTAAATGAAAAGTGACGAATCCAGCTCTTAAGTACATTCAAAGTTCTAATTCCACACTATCTTAAACCTAGTTAAAAATATAAATGTAATAGGAGAACTACATGTGATCTTGATTCTGTGGAGAGGCAGAGAGTCAGATCAAAACACTAGTAACTTAGGGGTTCTTCAAATCAATAGTAACCATGAAAGGACATACTTGACTATATACTTATTGGATATGAACTTCCTAAACTTTGAGATAGGATCAATCATAAAATCTGTAATGTCGTAGCTAAACCAAGATTGTAAAAAGAGGTAAATTTGAGTTGGTTATAATTGGTGAAATACTACTCCTCTGTTAATTCAATAAACAAAAGTAAAAGCTATTTTATACATGGCTTTTGTTAGAGATAGATGTTCTCTTCTTTATTTTACATAAGCAAATGGAAATTCTAATTGGGTAAAGCTTAGCAATAATTATTCATATGATCATTTAGATAAAGACTGGTCAATCATTTGATCCATGTAGGGATCTTTCACATTTCCTCACTAATAGCACATAAATTTTGAGGCAAAAAATGCATGACTATTTATTTAGACTAAAGAGCAGCCACTTCAACATGATATGATGATCACACTCACACAATTGCACTATAGTATCTTATTCCAGATTATGGATCTTTCGGTGAGCAAACTATGTCATGTAGGCTCAAGACAAATAGGTCTGGTTTGCTAATTCTCTCACCAAAGCATTATGAAACCCAACCCACAATTCAAGGATCATTATTTATAGATTTCATGTGTTAATGTATGGTCCTGACCCAATTGTCGTAAGGGTGGTGCTAACCCATTGAGTTATTTGAGTGCACCCAAATCCTACGATCATATGCTTTACATATGTTACATATTATTGATTAGATTTGTCAAGAAGGGACACGTGCTATGTTATATGTCCATGTGAGGACAGTGATCTTTGTTTATATATCAAATGAAGACATTCTAATCCTAATGTTTCTGCATTGAACATGATTATGGAATATTGTTTATTTGGTTTGTATATATATATCAATGTTCCATGGGGTTTTGGGGATGGGGACGAGGGGACGGCAGGGGACGCGTTTCCGAGACGTGGGGACGGGGGGCCTAAGTTTGGGGACGGCAAGGGGACGGCTGGGGGACGGCGGCGAGGGGGCGGTAGGGTGCTGAAATACATATAGTACTTGAAAAAAAAGTTATAAAAAGATGTATAAGTATAAGAATTATACATCTTGGAGACAACTAGGAGTCCCCTAGACGTCTTGAGGACACCTCAAAGTCCTAGCAGCATCTTGGAGACAGCGACACTAGTGGTGGGATGGTGGCGTTGGTGATGGCCTTGTGGGGGAACGTCTCCCCCAAGTCCCCAAGTCTCCGAGACGTCCCCCTCTAGGAAACGCGGGGTTTTTTGGGGGGGACGCGTCCCCGTGGAACACTGATATATATGCAACATACTCTTTTACATTATTGTATATCTCATATATGATATTATGGTTCAAGATGAGCATATGTTTTTCTTTATATATTTTGAGGATGCACTGTTTATACGTGTTCGAGAGATATGCTAGATAGCTTGTTTTATATATTTTTTAAAGCATGAAATTTGGGTGAAAGTTTGCTTTTTCTGGATTAAACTGCATGCAACTTATTTGCATCAACATTTCTGATCACACTCTGTGATCCATAATCAGGATGAGAAAAGAGCTGTAAGAGAAAAATAGGAGATTGCAGACCAAGACAAGTTAAAAAGAGATGGGGTAAGAGGAAAGGTTGCACGAACATCAAGATTAGAATTTTTTAATGATTGGGTAGAAGCTGGAGGACAATACCTAAGCTGATAATCCAAAAGAATTTTGAGGATGCAAATAAATTGCACGCAATTTGATCCAGAAAAAACAAACTTTCATCAATATGGACCATGGAAATCTTGTGTCTTTGATGAAATTTCTAATGGCCAAGTAGAGGGGTCATTTAGGATGCCAAGACAATTGAAGTATGTTTGAGCACCACATACACTTCAAGCAGCACGACAGATTGTTGGTGCAACAATTAAATGATCTTGTCTATATTCATTACAATCTTCACCAATCTTAGGCTCCGACTTATCCCCCATCACATTAGAGGAGGTAGATCCACAGTCATTGGATTGCCAAAAGTAAACATCATGTCTTCATTGAGGATGACCCTGCATGGGTTGATTAGGTTCATCTTGAGGCGGAGACAATAGCTGTGGTAGAGGAGTAGAGAACACAAAAGATCCCCTGGATGTCAATGTCACCAAAACAGAGATATAACGACAGCATCAAAATAAAGGATCTATCTTAAATTTGAGCACAAGCCCCCACACTGAGCTTCAATGTTGGGTAGTGTAATGTAAGCTCCCCTAAACCATAGTTGTACTTTTGATTTATGTTTTTGATGTCATGGATATCATAATCCATGATTTTTGGACACCTAAAACACTTGACAATATTTATATATTTAAAAATGTTTCCATCAGCTTAATTCTGCTTTTCTACTCATTTGATTGATGTATACTTATGTATGTGATCAAATTAGCTTCTAATTGGATAGTTTATTATGTATTTAAAATTGATTTAGTGACAGGTATATAGTAAAAGCTTTGAAAATCCTTAAAAAATCTCTATATTTCATGGTTTTTTCAATTTGCCCAGTCGAAGTATGAGTCAAAATCAGCCTAATGAGTCTGTGCTGAGTCTGAGTCTCAATCTTATAACTATGAGTAACTTGCACTTGAATGCAAGGGAAGGGGTTGTGAGGATAGCCAAGCTTCTCAAGGAATGTGTGCAGAATTGTTGATTGCAGGAACAGAATACAATCATGAAGCATAGTGCCAAGTTATGTATACTTCATAAAGGGAAGTTATTGAAACCACTCTCTGGTTTGCTCTTCTCTGCTCTATGCAGCTGTCGGAGCTGTATATATAGTTGTATATAGTGTAGAGGAGCAACTCATACAAGAAAAGCCAATGATCAAGTCTCATATTTGGTTGCAAGAATTATCTACACTAACATGGCATGTAGTGCAGAGGTTGTGATGAAGCCTGGAACTCTGGATGGAACTCTGGATATAGTGATGAAATCTTTGACTGTGTGTCTCCAAGAATTTGCCCCTCGACCCTTCTCTGCAATAGAACAGGGAGAACACCGGTACCCTTCACAATGATTTTGCATTTCAATAAGGCCTGCCATGAGTCTCCAATGGGAATCCAAATCCCTCAGCTACTGGTTGTATTATCTGGGACTCTAAAAGTAAACTTCCAGCTTTCAGTGACCTTTCTACCAGAATAAACTCTAACAATGTCACAGATGGGGAGAGCTTAGTGGCAGGATTAAGATTGGCCCTGACTAATTCTGTGAGAAGACTGCTAATGGAAGGTGACACAAAGCTGTCAAAAGACACATGGCCTATGGAGAATACTAAAGAAGCATGTAATTCAAAGGCCTTTCTTCAGAAAACTTTTTTGTCCACTATTACAGAGAAGACAGTAGGGCAGCATACTAACAGTTTGTTTGGCTAAGTTGAGCATGATCTCCTCAAAGAAGGTGATGGGGGAGTCCCATTAGAATATAGAGGATCTTGTCAAGTTGGACATAATATTTAAAAATTTGCATATGAGATTATCATGGTTTAAATTCCTCATGTCTAGCAATAGAGAAATTCTCTTACGGAATGATGTTATTAGTGGCCTCAAGATGACATAGCACAAGCAGAGCAATGGATTCAATTTTCTTTCCAAAGTGTGCAACCATTTTTGTTAGTTGTAGTCGTCTAGCAATTGAATGAAATAAAAGAAAATGATCTCCCTTGCCATTCATAACAGAAAAGCAATTGAGAACTGCCACAGGCCTACAACCAATTCGTTAAATGCCATATTGGGTTCTCTCATTGAGCAACTTGGATTAGTGGTTCTATCATTTAAGTTTTTTTCACTGCATTTGCAGTTTTCTCTCTGATTTTTCTCGGCATCATCTAGGATGATTTTGTGTTGCTTTATTTCAATTAGCTTCACATGGCTTTTTTAGAAACTTGCTCACTATTACTCTGGCAGCATAGTCGCATTTATATGCCACACATATGCTTACTTTTTTTTCTGGATTTTGGCAGCTTCAACTCGCTTTGAATAATGCATCTCTTTTCTTGTGTTGTTAAACATGGCAGGGAGAGGTGACTTTAAAATGCAGTCTGATATTTTTTACACTTTTCCTTCTGATTTTTGCCTTTTCGCACTGCAAAACTTCATGTTCTTAGTCATCATATTCAACTGCATACTATCATATCTACCAAGTATGGATGGTTTTGTAATAGCTTGTTTCTACTGCACATGTTGCCTTCACGCCCTCACAACATCACACTAGCACACCAATCCTATGATTTTGAATCCAATAGTTCGAATCAAGTATTGGCAGTGATGGTTGATATTTTATGATTGTTCATTTGTTAGATTTGATTTCACCAATTCATTACTGTGACCAAGCTCCAAAGTGGGAGGAGCCATCCTATTACATACACGATATATAACCCACATATGCCCCTAGTTCTGGAGTGACTGGAAAAGAGAGAGAAACAGAGAGAAAAACAAATGGAGTATTGAGAATGAGGTGAAAGCATAGGCTAGGATCTGGAATTATGCACTGTTGAAACCTCAAAACACTTAACAATAGATATAAACAAAAAACAAAAACAAAATTGAAAGAGATGCACTCGTAAAACACTCTTAGTTTGATATTATATAAAATTCTAAATGCACTTTACTGTTTATCCCAACATGTCTGAAGGTATAGATAAAAGCACAACGTCAAGCAAAAAAATGGTAAAAGTTTTTCGGCAGCAGAGAAATTGCTTGGTCTCTGGTCTCTACTACCCTTATTTTGGTAGTATCTCCCAATCTCTTCATTATAATGGCAAAAAAAGCAAGACAGATGTTGAGACTCAGACTCGGGGAGAACTCAGAGCTGTTCTGTGAATCAGACTCGGACTCGATGGAAAATCTCGACCAAAACTGGTCAAACTTCGTCAATTAAAAAATATACATGAAAAAAAATGTTTTTAATATTTTTTTTAAAAACGTCAAGTTGATTTTATAGTATTTTCAGACTCAGCCAAGTCTGGAAATTGAGGATACAGACCACCCAGCCTGACTAGGACCAGATTCGTGAATCTTCCCTCACCAAGACCCGTCCGGTCTCAACACGCTGGTTTATTCCGATGTCTTTGGATCTCCGGAAGTATAAATAAAAACTCAAATGTAAATGAAAAAATGGTGGGAGATCTTCAGCAGCGGAGGGTTTTAATGATCTCCAGTCTCTTCTACCCCAATTTCAGCGGAATGTAAAATTATATCTATCATCTCTCCCAATAACTGAAATTTGATTACAAGATACGCCCAATCATTTCATTACATTGGTACTACACGAAATCATTTCATCCCTGTTTTGAAAATAATACCAGCACTTTTCTAAGATTGTTTTGATATTATTTCTTGCTTGAAAATGCACAATAGGATGAAATTTAATTCATAATGCTATTTTTTAATCTTTAGGATCAAACTACAGGGGAAAAAACTTACGAAGGGTTTATTTGCATCTCAAAACCCAAGAAACCCTAGAATGGATCGAGTTCACTTGTATGCACAGAGATCCTCAAAATGACAAAAATGCATAAAGCAATAAACAATGAAAGGGAAAAGAAAGAAAATACCAACAACCCTGAACCCTGTAAATCAGTGAGATTTCACACTAAAACCCGTTTTAAAGTATTTTATTAACATGATAAACTAGAAGATTATAAGGTTCAGTCAATCTAAAATGTCGGACAATATTGTGCGACAAAAATTTAAAAAGATAAGTAGGCTGGAGTAGTAGCCTGTATAATGTCCTCCAGACGGTCATTGCATCTGTGAGCGCGAGGCTGGCGCTTTTCTTCCTTAGGATTTCCCCACGGGCTGTCTCTGCGAGGCACTGGTCTTTCCGCCATGGGATATATACAAATGAACAAAATTCACTGTCACCCATATGCCATCTATCAAACAGATTAGAGTATATGGGATCGCTAATATGAAAAGCACTTTTGGTAGGAAATCAAAGGTAAAACTTAAATGTACTTTAACATTACATAATTAGTTATAAACAATATAAATTTATATATGAATTTTTTTTTACATAAATAATCATTGTATTATATAACTAGTCTAGATTATCTATTTTATTACATAATCTATATAAGAAACGTTGAGATACATCAATTTGCATGAATCTATTTTGCAATGTTACTGTTGTGTGTTTGTAATAATATATTCATTAATTGCATCATAATATAATATCATTGGATTATATTATGGGAATGTAGAATACAACTACATGTGTATGATATTGAATATAACTAAGGAGAATGAATATTGACCATGAACACGGACTCTAAACCCTTGACCCTAAACCTTTAAACCTTGAACGGGTTGAACCTTAAACCCTGAACATTGACCCCTAAACCATGAACCTGAACCTTGGAACATGGACCCTAGACCTTGAATCCTAAACACTAAAACTTGGCCCTAAACCCTAGAACCTACACCCTAGACATGTAGAATACAACTACATGTGTATGATATTGAATATAACTAAGGAGAATGAATATTGACCGTGAACACGGACTCTAAACCCTTGACCCTGAACCTTTAAACCTTGAACGGGTTGAACCTTAAACCCTGAACATTGAACCCTAAACCGTGAACCTAAACCTTGGAACATGGACCCTGGACCTTGAATCCTAAACACTAAAACTTGACCCTAAACCCTATAACCTACACCCTAGACACTTGACCCTAGACCTTTGTCACGTACGGATTTTATCAAATATTTAATTGCAATTATTAATCATGAGATTTTCAACGTTATGTTAGATGATTATTTCAATTAAAATTTAAATTTAAATTTAAATACAAATGAAATGATTTGAATTCATTATTATGAAATTCGGGGATTGTCATTGCTAATGGAAATTTGAGTGCAAGTGAACCCAGGAACAGGTGAACGAGAATGAAGGCGAGAACATTGATCAAGTAGAGTCGTTTTAACCATTAGACATTAGTAAGGAGGATGGAATCTCACACACCACTTAGTTATTATTAATGTGTTTTTGTGATAATTATTATTTGAAAATTTTTAATAAGTTTATCTGATTGCTCAAATATATGTGAAAAGGAATATGTTTGTTTTGAAATGGCAATTTGATTATTGTTGTGAGAAAATTGTTTATATATATATAAGGGAATAAATTGATTGTATTTAAAGAATTAATTCTTTATGTAAATCTTTTATTTTTAGTTGAAAATAATAATTCTTTTTTAATTCTAAATGATTAGAATATCCATATATAGAAATATATGTTTAAAGAAATATATATTAAAATTTGTATTTCAATGAAGAACCGATTATGAGAAATTGGATTCTAATATTTATTGCAAATATAAAAAGAAGTGATATGTATTACATGTCAATTAAAAAAAAGAAAACAACACTTGTAAGATAGGGAAAATCAAATAGTATTAGATTAAGTGACAGCCAACACTTCTAAACTATAATCCCAATTTAAACAAGAGAATACAAACAAAGAGAGCAATCAAAATGAAAGCAAATGAAATAAAAAACTCCCCTTTGAAGTTGATTCTTTCTCTTGTCTCTCCTATTTCTTCTTATGCCAATATTGCCCTCAGATTTGTTGTTGAAGTTGTGCAAATGCCTACAAATAGTAAGCAAGAAAGTTGGAGATAATTAGCTGTTCAATTGAAAATGGAGGGGAAGGGTTGCTTTTATAAACAGCCATTCGAATGGACGGACGAGATTGATCTTCTAGAAATATTCTAAGATCAATGGATGAGGATTCATGAGAGGGAGGTTACAAAATGGATGGCCAAGATCGAGTTTCTAGAAAGATGCCAAAATCTACGGTTGAGAATTGATGCAACCAGAATATGCCATGCATGGAAAAGATATGACGCCGACGGCTATAACAGACATGCAGGACATGTAGACTATGACATGAAACAATGACAGGGGATCTTTGACCAAAATAGAGGGATAAATAATTTATTTTAAATTATTTATTCGAAAATGGAAGAGGATGACAAGTGGCAAATAAATAATTTATATTTTAAATTATTTATTTGGAGGAAATGAAAAAAGAGATTTAATTAAATTCATAAATTTAATTAAAGGAAGAAATAGAAATTGAATATGGATAATTGATTTGGATCAATTATTTAAAGGAGAAGAAAGACACATAAATAAATAATTTCGTCAATTATTTAATTATAGAAGAATAAAATGTCAAATAATAATTATTATCTGACTATGAACATGTGATGAAATATAAATAATTAAATAAATAATGATTTATCTAATTATTGAAGAAAGGGGTATTAGTGACGCAATTAATTTATTTTAATTGATCAGGATAGAATAAATATTAGAAAGTGAATTAATTAAATAATTAAAAAATCATTTAATTAATAAAGGAATATGATCAAGAATAATTAAATAATTAAAATTATTTAATTATTAGAGGATGGTGACTAAGGAAAAATGTTGCTTGTAGACTTTAGGACATTTTTTAGTGTCTACATTTTGCCCCTCTTTGACATAATGCAGTTCATCACGTTGTGTCAAAGAAATTTAATTCTGAAATATGCCCCAGTGTAAAGAGAAAGGGGAAGGGTGACCAAGAGGGTCGCAGTATGCCCCCTCGAGAGGACATGCAGGTTCAAAGAATATGAATGTGCTCTCGAAATGGAAGAGAAGACTAGAGGATGAAAGATGGAAGAAATGTTAGCATGAAGGAGATGGATGTTAGCATGGAAAAAAATAAGGGAGATGGGATGTTAGCATGAAAAGGGGAAAGAAGATAGACATGAAATGATAAGGGAACCAACTTTCATACTTACATTGTTATATTTATCATCATTGGGCATCAAAAATGTCACAAATGGACCACAAACACCATGGTATGACATAAACCAAGGTGTGCAAGGTGACCATTTGGGAGAGACAAACACAAAAAAGACAAGGAATGCCCTAGCTCATACTAGGGACCCAATTGTCCCAGTCTTTTTGCCAAGACAAACCACATGAAGCAAATAGAGAAAAGAGGCCATGATCCATCATCGTCCCTCTAAATCCATTGATAGGACATCCTCGAGGAGACTAGTAACATGACCCAAAACCAATCAAAAAGATAAGAAAATTCAAACCAACAAAGTGTTTTCCAAGAGAGTGTTTTCCAATGATAATGATGATTGTTTGGTTGGTTGATTAGGTTGACCAAGATGACCGAATTGATTGATAGGTTGATAAGGACCGATAAAGTGATTTAATTGACCATGCCTAGCCTTAGGAAGGACACATCCTGATGAAGGAAAGATTGATTGACCAAGCTGATAAGATTGAGTGGTGTGACAAAGTTGATTGATAATGATAATGCTCGGTTTCAGGAAGGACACATCTTGATTAAGGAAAGATTGATTGACAAAGTTGACAAGATTGTTTGATTGTTTGACAAAGATTTGATAAATATGACCAATCGATGTGATGATACCCAACCGCAGGAAGGACACATCTTGTTTAGGTAGAGGACACATCTGAGAAAGTTGACCAAGTGACAAGTCTTGACATGACACCTAACTGCAAGGACACATCTTGCTTAAGGTAAATGACAAGGTTGAGAAAGTCTAATCCCAGGAAGGACGTATCCTGATAAAAGACAAGAGATAAGACCGAATGAGACAAATGATATAATGCCCCATTCCGATATAAGACTAGTGCCCTAATTGAGTTGATGATAAGATAATTGATTGATGAAAGATTTAATTTGTTTGTTGTTTCTTGAAGCAGTTTAGATGATGATTTCTTTCAGATCAAGGATGTGACCCAACTTGATGAACCCTAAAGGACTTGACCTAGGGGGCCTTGGGGGCTCATTGATAGATGGCCTTGCCTATGTAGCAGTGCACAAAGACCTCGTAGTTCGACACGACTTGACTTTGTCTTATTCGACAAAATACCGGGTCATGATGTTATTTGGACAACCTAAAGGGACTGACCTAATACCTCGGGGGCTCATTTAAGATGATCCTTGCCTACGTAGCAAACGCACAAAGACAACGTAGTTCGACCACTCTAACCAAATTGATTCAGACTCAAACCTAGAGTCAGACTTTGTTTTTCAGGAGTTTTGAATTTTTCTGATGTTTTTGGATTTTGAGGATTTTATGACTTTTTGGATTTTGAAATGTTTTGATTTTTTTGGATTTTTCAGGACATTTTATGGTTTTTTTGGATTTTTCGGGACATTTTATGGTTTTTTTGGATTTTTTCAGGACATTTTATGTTTTTTTGGATTTTGAAGGTTTTAAAGGGGTGATACCATGTATTATTTCCCATGAAGATGGAAGTCAAGGAATTGTCCCCAGTCGAGTATAGGAAAAACTTATTATGCGCGAGGGGAAGTGGCGAATGCGATAGGTGGATATGAAGGATGCTAAATGTTGGTGGTCTTTAGTCCATGGAAAGGATGACACTTTATTATGGATGATAACTATGAAGTTCATGGAAAATGCATGTGAAAGATACCCATAATCAACCAAAAAGGCATGCACAAGGACCCAAGGATGAACATGATCTTGCCCCTAGTCAAGTTGAAAACCAATTGATAAGTGATGATGATGATGACAACGTTGTTTGATAGGGGAAGGACACATCCTGAAACAACATGAGGATGATGATTATGTGACTAAAGGATCAAGGTTTGTAGCAGGGCTAGGAACAAAGCCAATGAATGTTTTAGATGATGTTCTAGGTTGCATAACAAGATTGTATGGATTAGAATCATTGCATTTGGAATGACTAACTTTAGAAATAAATGAGATTATGGAGGGAAATTGGATAAGTGAATTAGAATCCTTAAACCAATGAAAAGGGAAAACCAAGTCCAACAATAGGTATGAAAAGATAATGGATTGCTTTTGGCAAAGGATAAGAGACATGAGGATTATTGGATGGAAGAATTAGGATATGATCTCCAAGGACTATTTCACATAGGAAAAATTTGTTTCCTCCAAGATATGGGTTTGGATAAATTCTATGAAGGAAATGACATGATATTTCATGGGTAATGTATGACCAAAAGATAGACATGTCAAAATTTTTCCCAAAGCATGATCTATGTTTGTACCATATTTCTTATCAAGATCAAGGTAGGTGGGAGAATGGATGAAAAATGATAGGGCTTACATGGATAGGTGGAAGTTTCATGAGAAAGGCATGGGAGATAATACAACTTGCCCCCAAGTGTAATAATCCACATAGATAATTTCTCTTACACATGACGCATGTTTGCCAAGTTTTCATCATGGTACGTATCCAAAGCGCCATAAAAATAGTTTTCACTATTGGACGAAATTTTTCTCTTTACTATTTTTTTTCTTTCTTTTTGATGATGTCACATAAGACACTTGCTTGCCAGGTTTTCATCAAGGTGACATATTATTTGACTTTTCATATCAATTTGATATTTTGGATGACTATTGATTGTTCTGAATCTTTTGATGGTGTTGATGTAGTTACTGGTGTCATGATATGCCAATAGTGACCTTTATGGAGTAATTGTCTTGTCAAGATCATAGCACTTGCATACAACTGATCGATGTCATTGTGATCCTCTCTGATACTAGTGTTGGCCTTATCAAAACACACACATCGTGATAGAGTACCATGGGAGTCCTTATGATAAAGAGTTGCTACCAAGATGCGACGAATTCGTGAGGTATAATTTTTGGAATGATGGATGATGTTAGCCATGGAAGGATTATTTGGACATTTGGATGTAGTAATTTTTATTTTCCAAACTTGGGATGGTGGGTGATGGAGTTTGGAATTTTGATTGGGATAGCGTTTGGAGCCAAAATTTTTATATGCCTTTCTTGATGACCATTCTAAAGGAGGTGGACATTTACTATATGTGGGAGTCCTCTTTTCTTGTGGCTCCATATTTTGATTGACTTTTGGATTTGAAATATTTTCTTTGTTTGATCCATTTTTCTTTGGGATCCATTTTAACTTCATTTGCCCACTTGTATTTTTGTTTGATTCAATGACCTTTGACATTTGATTTTGAATTTTGGATTTATAATAATTTTCTTTGTTGGTTCCAAATGGAAGATTTATTCATGTTGGAATGATGGTTTATGGTGTGGATGGAAGGAGTGTTGGCAACAACCTTATGACAAGGACTACTCATGGCCCCCATTTTGATGTTTATATCAGATAAAGTTGCCCCCAATATCAAGGAGGTACCACTAACATCATTTGATTCTCTGATTGAAGAATAGCCAAGACCTTGATGTCTAGGATTTGCATAAAATTGTATTGGTTCTATAATGCCTTGCTCATGTAGACCTAGTCCTCTTCCTTGATACTGCATGCTCTGATAGATTTTGTTTCCGATGAGGTATTTTTTATTTTGAAAACAAGATGCTAACCCATCATTTTGTATGTGGAAATTGTTACTTGGAATCTCCTCATCTACAAGAAATTCTGCTTTGACAAAGGTGGATGCTCCTAATTGATAGGATGTTTTGGATTTATCATTCGTCATGCTTGTTTCTTCTCAATCATTTGGGATATCAATCTGATTTTTCATAGATTTTGTATCTTCTTCTTTGACTTGATCCATAGTAACTTCTTTGTGTTCTCCTTTGACTTGATCAATAGTAGTTGCTTTATGCTCTACTTTGATGTTATCCATATCATTGATTTGATTATCTATGTGTCTAGAGGAGGCAAGTGTCTCATTTTGGGAAATTGAGGTGTTTTGTGTTTGGATGGGATCATCTTCAAATTTTTGATCATGGATGGTGTAAAGGTCGCTAAGAGGATCATTTTGGATTTCTTGTTCAATGGTAGGATCTTGGTCAAAAATAAGTGTATCTTGGATGACATGATTGGGAATGGGATCTTGATCAATGATAGGTGCATTTTGGGTGCCATGATTATCTAGAAGGACTTCTTGGATGGACTTAACGATGGGGTCATGGGATGAACTACTTTGATCTTGACATGAAGGTGAAGCTATGATGTCATGCTTTGGACTTTTATTTTGACATGTATCCCAAGGTGTAGGTAATGCGATGTGGTTTTGGAGACCCTGAACAAATGTATTATCATGACCAAATGTAGCTTGGGATGGAGTGGATGATGGACTAGGATAAGATGTGGAGGTTTGGAATGGACTAGTGGATGATGGATTATGATAAGATGTGGAGGATTGGAATGGACTAGTGGATGATGGATTATGATAGGATGTGGAGGATTGGAATGGACTAGTGGAAGGTTGGTTTCCTTTGTCAAAGTTAGGATAGGGATGACTAATGGACATTTGTTGTGGGTCAATGGCATGGATTGTGCTAAGGAACTCTTGATAGTGAGGGTAGATGGATGAAGGACTGAAGCTTATGGATTTTTGGTAAGAAGGGTATGTAAGTGGTTGGTATTGACGATTGAGGATTGATTGGTATTCAACTTGACTACGAAGAAGATCAAGGTAAAGTGAAGACATGGTCATAAATTTGGATTATGATGGATAAGAAAAACTTAGTGAGGACCATAAAAAACTTGTGACCTTTGGATGGCAATGCAAGGTTCTAATGCAAAATGGATATGAAATTATGCTATTTTTTTTTTTGGAGATTTTCAAAGATATAAGGATGCAAAGTGCCAATGTACCTAAGACCAAGATTAAGGAATGGTGGAATGATAATGACCCTATTACCAAGGATATGATATGAAAGGATGAACCTATGGGTGAATGCAAACTAAAGATGTCACTGATGGAATATTTGAGCAATTTTTTTTTTTTGGTTTTCGATAGAGGTTGTTCGATATCAAATTGGACAAGTTTGGTCTTGGGTTTTAGACTGCAAAATTTGGAATTGTTTCAAGTTGAATGTGTGTGTTTCCAGATTTGTGAAAGGTGTTTATTTGTCTCAATGTCTTAAAAAAAAAACACTTGGGAAACACAATATCTTGTCCTTGAAATTTTGAAAACATGCACAATGAAGACAAGCACAACCCTAGGTTAAGCAAGGACAATATTCGCTAGATTCCACGTGGGTTTTCCCAACCGCATTTATTCTTAGCATGTGAATCCATAAGCTTGGCCGCATGGGCTCCCCCTTACATTGCACTCACTTCTTAGGCCAACAAAGCTTCCAACCCCCATAAAACTCTCATGGCAGGTTGATCACCTCTACTAAGAACTGCGAGAATGTGGATGCCTTCACAATGACCATTGTTGCGCTAGCAAATAGAAGGATTTTGGCAATTACACAAAGGTTTTTAGTTCGGGACCCCCGTTCGAGTGGCCATACATGGGGCACAAGATTAAGCTTCGTTTAGGAGGCACTCCAGCGTGAAGAGGTTATGCTCAACAGGGTTTTGGGGAGTACTACTTGGTCCATATAACACATCCGCACTCGCAATCCTAGGCTTTCCCTTAGGATTCACATTTATATACCGGTCGAGGGTAGCTCGGCCAAAGAGCTCCGTTGCCGGTCTGAGTCACCTTGGGGTGAGTACTTTTTCCCACGAAGGAAGGCCCAAGTTTTAGAGGCAATAACCGTTTCTCTTACACCTAGGATCACATAAATGCGCAAGGGGAGACGATACTTTGATTATTGCATCAAAGGGTAACACAAAATTGAAGACACTTATAAATTTTAATTACCAAATGATAATTTGAGGAGGACACACAAGACACTTTGTTCATTTTAAAAATTTAACTTGATGTGAAACAAAAAAAATTCATTTTAAGCCAATGACATGAAATGCATGTTCATTTTAACCCATGAGTGTGCATGCAATTTGTGTTTATTTTAATCCCATGAAATGAAATGCATGTTCATTTTAACCAATGAGTGTGCATGCAATTTGTTGTAGTTGTTGAAAACAAATAAAATTAATTATGCCTAAAGAAATGAAAGGCTCGATTTTTGTTTCTAAAGAAACAATTTTTTAGACTCTCTCCAAGTTGTGCCACATGTTAAAAACAAGAGATTAGTAACTCAAAAAAAATGATAGCAGCAAATTAAAACAACCACAACTTTCTCAAAATTTAACGAAATTTCAAATCGTTTATATCTATGGAAAGCTAAAACTCAAACCTTCAAAACCCAGAAATTATTTTTCCAAGATTCTGCATGAAAAAATGCTATAAGCAAAATAAAACGCGGGTTTTAACAGCTAAACTAAAAAAACAGCAAATACTAAAATAGCCATAACTCTCTCAAATCTTAACGAAATTTTAAACCGTTTGAAGTTTCAGAAAGATAAAAACGAAGGCTACAAAACCCAGATGATCATTTTTTAAGAATTTATGTGCCTATTTTTTTGTGCTCAAAAGAAGAATATGATCAAGAATAAAATTATTTAATTATTAGAGGATGATGACTAAGGCAAAATGTTGCTTGTAGACTTTAGGACATTTTTCAGTGTCTACAGCAGTTAACTGTGAGAAGGCACAACTCAACCAAACTTCGCATGCAATCAAGAATAGAACTCAGAGTTATGGCCATCACTGTTGGGAACTAGGCATGGAAAGTGGATCAAATTTATTGATAACTACACCATTTGCATGATAAAGAAAACAAAAAGAAAATCTGTTTTTGGGAGGAGAGAGAGCTAAGCATAGAAGAAGGTTGGTTTATAAATTTGCTATCTTCCTCATACACAAGAAACATAATATATCTATGTCCATATACGCATGTGAAGAGAGGACAAGGCACTGCCAACAGGGAGGACATAAATCTGCCCACTCCCATGCACGTATTGAAGAAAAGTAAGAAGGTGCGGCCAGAAGAACAAAGTGAAGGGAGAACATAAATTTATTATGTCCAGGATGCGCATAAGTGAGGAAGAGAGGTGTGTGGGAAATAAGGAGAAGAGAGGTGCATGGGAAATAAGGAGAAGTGTGAAGTGCGTGGGAAATAAGGAGAAGTGTGAAGTGTGTGGGCAGAAAGAAAAGGAGGGATGGATAGGAAGGGAGGAAGAGTGAGGAGTAAGGAAGTAAGAAGGGCATGGCCAGGATAGAGGAAGGAACAACAAGAGACCAAAGGAAGGGTGCTCAAGCATAACAGAAATGAGCTATTGCATATGATGCATGCGCAAGCAATAGGGAAGGAATAAAAGACCATAGGAACAACATGAGAAAAGTAGACAGAGGGAAAGAGAAAGACAGTCAGAGCAACCTACAAGAAATATATCACAGAAAGAACAAAAGAACAGAGATTCGTCTCCAGATTTAGGAAAACACTCAGCTACAGAAGATTGACAGGTAGATTCAATGGAAAACTGGTTATTTCTCAAATTCACAGTAAATTAATATCTAAGTTTAAAACTAATTTTCTTTTATTCTTTTATTTTAACTATTGAAAACATATTACTGTTTTTATCAAAAATAAAGAAAGTTTATATGCCAGATGTATTTTCATGAAGATAAAGAACAAACTTGAACAAAAAAATTATGAACACATATTATAGAATTAGAGACAGTAAACTTTGTTGTTTAGAGAGTTTTGTTTTTGTATATAAAAAGATACGTACATAAAACTGTATGTTTAAAGATTTATTCCATTATATATAGCGAAGATTTCCATAGAAAACAATATGTTTTAGATTCAAAAAACATCCAAAAGAAAACTAAATGCGTTAAATTGTACAGACAGAGAATTGAAAATTGCAAGAAAAGAGCATGAAGTCATTAAAATATCACAGAATAAAATTGTTGAATGTTTTACAGAATGATAAGATAAAATAATTTTGTGTATTTAAATATGCTTAAAAAGTAAAAGTGAAAATTGATAATTCACAAGGAATGATACTAAATTGCTACGAAACATAATTAAATATGAGGTTTTTACGTTTTTGAAAAGATAATATTTTAAGGGAAATATGAAAAACCAGAAAAGAAAATAAAGAAAGTAAAATAAAAATATATAATTACTTTGAAATGAAATGAATTAGAAAAAGATTATTTCGAAATGTAGATGAATTTTATGAGTAAATAAACCGAAAGAATGTGTGCTCGTTTACTCTTGTTTTATATGTACTTAGTTACATATGTGTGTTAGACCTTCTTTTATTTATTTTGAATGGAACCATGCATGCTTGATATTGAATGTGCATGACATGTGTTTGGAAAGTTACCTTCTGGGACGAGTGTCGAATATGGGTTTTTAGAGAGCGTAGTTTTGTTTTTCCAAAACTACTATTATTTGTCGTGCATAACATTTTACTTGGCCAAGTAACTTAAGGACCATTGAAATAGATGGAATATGAATAACTCTCTACCATATCCTAGTATCAAACTTGCTTGTTTCTTAAATGAATTAGAAAAATGAAAATGCTTGTGGATTTACTAGTTATACTAGGCACGCATCAAATTTCATCTTGCTTGTCGACTTCTTTTTGCTAAGCGATTTGTGTAGGGTCGAGTATTCTCTGAATGATTAAGGAATTTCGAGGAAGCGTAAGCTTCGAGGTTGGACGGAAAAAGCACCTGAACCTTGTTCTCGTCTTCATGTTTGAAGATAAGCAATTGGATTGAAGATCAAATGAAGATTTATTCATATGTCTATTATATTTTATTCTCGTATGATTATTGTAGAACTTAAGGCGACATAATTCCTAAGTCTTGAATTGTAAATTTCTTTTACAATGTTTTTGTATTATGGATGTCGTGTAAGATGACACGTTTATGAATTTAATTGGAAGTATTATGAATCTTATTGTAGACTTTAAGTCGATGTTTGGAATCTTTTGGATTAAACAAATTTAATATAATGGAGTTACGATATTTTATGGAATGGAAATGAATTTATTAAAGGAATTATAGATTAATTGGAATTAAAGAGTTTTTCTCTTTACATTTTGGTATCAAAGCCCTAGGTTTGAACACTAGGGTCCTTTGTCCATTACGCTAAAGAAACATTCCTTGATGCAGGAATTGTTGATACATAATGGGTTCAAAAGGAAAAGGAGCTACTGCAAGTAATGAGAATGACAGGTTGGATCAGATTCTCAATCTTTTGAATCAATAATGAGGAGTGAGAGAAGGACAAAACCCTCAGAACAAATTCCCCAAAATCAGGAGCAACCCACCAATGAAAATCCAAGGGTTGAAGAACTACCAAATCCTCAAGCTAGGATTGAAGGGGAGTTGACAAAATACTTGAAAAGGGTAGCCCCGTCCAAGTTTGATGGTAAGACCATCGGTGATGGAGTTGAAGCCTGGGTAATTGAAATGGAAAAGTATTTTGAGCTCAGGAATATGTCTAATGAGACCAAGGAAGTTTGGGCTACATATCAGCTACTTGGTGGGATAATGAGAAAACTGAGAATAAGTTATTACCAGGTGGGACTACATGGGAAGTATTTTTGCAACTTTTTAGGAAGAGATGGCTTCCACAAAGTTGTTCTTTGATAGAAAAATGACAGAGTTTCAGAATCTGACATAGGGTGGTTTGACAGTTACTCAGTACTGGGAGAGGTTCACTAATCTCCTGAAGTACATACCATAGTATCAGATGGATGAGCGGTTCTGTATTTGGAAATCCATCCTAGGATTGAGGCCACAGATAGGAGTTGATGTGGATATTCATAATCCACTAAGTATGGATGAGGTCTTTGAGAAGGCCATAAAATAGGAACAAAAGTTGCAACAGATAGAAAACTATAGAAAGAATGTGAATTCTAAATCTGAATTTGGAAACAGGAAGTTCCAAAATAGTAATAACTAGAAGGGTAACAACAATCAACAGATAAGGAACCTTAAGAGAGGAACAAACTCTCAAGAAAAAGGAGAAGGAAACTTTGGTGGAAACAAGAAAGTGAATAATAATAACCAACTTCTCTAATACCAAGAACAAGACAGGTGGTCACTCAGGGCTAGTAGGTAGATGTTACAATTATGGAGGAGATCACTATGCCTCCAATTACACACATCGTGTGGGAGGTCAGTGAGGAGGAAATGATCGACGAGCACTGTAGCACCAGATTCATGCAATGGTTGACAACCATCAGGCAAATTTTCAAGCTTCACCTATTTAGATGACAAGTAATATTTTTGGTCAATCAATTTCCATTTTGATAGATATAGGAGCTATTAAATGCTTTATTGATCCTAAAGTAATTGCTAAGTTACCTAATAGACCTGGTTATATGTCACATGCATGGATGGTTCAATATGGAAACCGAGCATAGAAGAGGGTAGATTCATGTCTATCTTGCAGCGATTTAGAGCTATCTGATTTCCAAACCCAAGTTAACCTATATGTAACACTGTTGGGGTCATATGATGTGATCCTAGGGATCAATTGGTTAATTGAGCACAAAGCTATAGTGAACTGTGAGGATAAGATTGCGATTTGTCTTGATGATTTTGGACATCCAGTTGAGATTTTTGGATCTCAAGAGTCTCTTGAGTTGAGACATATCTCAGCCACGCAGCTAAAGAAAGCACATAGGAAAGGATGTTCCATATTTTCTATATTGGTGAGTGACTTGGATAATGTCTAGCAAAGTCCAAAGGACTATCTAGTTCTCAAGGAGTTCTTGGATATATTTCCTGAAGAACTTACTAAGTTACCACCGAAGAGAGAATTTGATTTGTTGATTGAACTTTTACCTGGAACTAAGTCTCAATCCAAGGCTCCATACAAAATGACTACTACTGAGTTATATGAGTTGAAGGTTCAATTGCAGGAGTTACTAAAGCAAGGATTTATTAGACCAAGTGTATCTCCATGGGGTGCACTGGTAATCTTTGTGAAGAAGAAGGATGGGACCTTGAGATTGTGTATTGATTACAGAATGTTGAACAAGGTTACCATTAAGAATAGCTATCCTTTGCCAAGGATAGATGATTTATTTGATCAGATGAAAGGGCCCATAGTGTTTTCTAAGATTGATCTTAGATCAGGTTACCACCAGCTAAGGATTAAGGAGGAGGATATTCCAAAGATAGCCTTTTGAACTCGGTATGGACATTATGAGTTCACAGTGGTACCTTTTGGTCTAACGAATGCCCCAACGACATTCATGAATCTTATGAACAACATCTTTAGAGATTGTTTAGATGATTTTGTGCTTATATTCATTGATGATATTTTGATTTACTCCAAGACAGAAGAGGAGCATGAGAAGAACTTGAGGATAGTCTTGCAACGACTAAAAGATCGAAAGATTTTTGGTAAGTTTTTGAAATGTACTTTCTTTCAGAAGAAGGTTCACTACTTGGGTCATGTCATATCTACTGAGGGAATCTTAGTTGATCCTGCAAAGATAGAAGCAATAGTGGATTGGCCAACACCATAGAGTGTTACTGAAGTTCGTAGTTTTATGGGGCTTGCAGGGTACTACAGGAAATATGTGGAAGGATTCTCCAAGATAGCAACACCTATTACTTCTCTTCAGAAGAAGGGAAGAAAATTTGAGTGGACTGAGAAGTGCGAGGAGGCATTTCAATTTCTTAAACAGAAGTTGACATCGGCACCAATTTTGACTATACCAGATCCTAATGGGCACTTCATTGTGATTATAGATGCTTCAGATGAAGGTGTAGGAGTTGTGTTGATGCGGGAAGGGAAAGTGGTGGCATATGAGTCCAGAAAACTGAAAAAATATGAATTGAATTATGCACCACATGATCTTGAGCTTGCAACTATTATTCATGCATTACATATGTGGAGACATTACCTCCTAGGGAAACCATTTGAACTAAAGACAGATCATTTAGGACTTAAATACATCTTTACACAGCCTAGCCTTAATGTGAGACAAAGGAGGTGGCTTGAGTTCCTAACTGAGTATGATTTTGGTATTGACTATATCAAGGGAAAGGAAAACATATTTGTAGATGCTCTTAGCAGGAGAATACATCTCTCTGCTATGTTGACTACAATATCAAATTTGAGATAGCAAGTGTTGCAGCATCTACCAGCAGATGAGCATTATGAGAGGGTCAAGCAAGCCTTAGAGGAAAATCCTTTAGATCATAGATTTGATGGATATGCGATGGAGTATGATGGTATTTTGAGATATTAGGGAAGGATGTATATCCCTAAGAGTGGAGACTTGAGGAGGTTGATTCTAGAAGAAGTACATGATGCACCTTACTCAGGGCATCCAGGAGTTACAAAGATGGTAGCAGAGTTGAAGACTTTGTATTTTTTGCCTAAGCTCAAGAAGGATGTTATGGAGTATGTGGCAAGATGTTTGGAATGTCAGCGAGTCAAGGCTGAGCATATGCATGCAATAGGACTTTTGTATCCCCACGATATACCTGGGTATAAGTGGCAAGTAATCAGTATGGATTTTATCCAAGGATTACCTTTGAGCAGGAATAGGCATGATGCCATCTTATTAGTTGTTGATAAGCTAACAAAGGTTTCACATTTCATACCTCAGAATCTGAAAGATGGATCATTGACACTTGCGAAGAAATTTGTGCAAGAGATATTATGATTGCATGGTGTACCTGAGACCATTATATCAGATAGGGATACTAGGATGACATCTAGGTTTTGGACAACACTGAATGCAGCTTTAGGAACTAAATTGAATTTTAGCTCTGCTTATCACCCACAAATTGATGGCCAAATAGAAAGGGTCAATCAGGTTGTTGAGGATCTACTGAGGATGTACTGCATGGATCAACAATACAAGTGGAAAGAATATTTTCCATTGGTTAAGTTTGCTTACAACAACTCATTCCATGCATCATTGGGTATGGAACCTTTTGAGGCACTTTATGAATGGAAGTGTTGCACACCCATTAGTTGGGATAGGATGGAAGATATGATCATCATTGGTCCAGATATGTTTAAGGAAATGGATGAGCAAATGAAGTTGATCAAGAGTAGGTTGAAGGAGGCAACGAATAGACAGAAGAGTTATGCTGATAAAAACAAGACTTTCAAACAGTTTGTTGCGGGAGATAAAGTCTTTTTGAGGGTTGAGCCTCATAAGAGCTCTATCTCATTTGGGAAATCATCGAAGTTGGCTCCAAGATTTGTGGGACCCTTTGATGTACTGGAAGTCATTAATCCAGTTGCTTATAGACTAGCATTACCACCTGCTATGGCTCGAATCCATAATGTATTCCATGTTTCTTTATTGAAACCATATCAGTGTTCCACGGGGTTTCGAGGACGGGGACGGGGATGGGGAGGCAGTAGGGGATGCATTTCGGGGATGGGGATAGGGGGACAGTAGGGGACGCATTTCGGGGATGTGGGGTCTAATTTTGGGGGTGACAAGGAGATGGTGGTAGGGGGTGGCAAGGTGCTGAAATACATATAGTACTTGAAAAAATAGTTATAAAAAGATGTATAAGTATAAGAATTATATATCTTGGAGACAACTAGGAGTCCCCTAGACATCTTGAGGACATCCCAGCATCCTCAAAGTCCTAGTGGTGTCTTGGAGACAACGACATTGGTGGTGGGATGGTGGCACTGATGGTGGGTTGGTGGGGGGACGTCCCCAAGTCTCTGAGACGTCCCCCTCTAGGAAACACAAGGATTTTTGGGGGGGACGCGTCCCCATGGAATACTGAACCATACCATCTTGATGCATCTCATATACTTGATTGGCATTCATTACAGGTATAGGATCCAGGGGTGGTGCTAGTGGAGCCCATCCAAATCCTAGACAGATGTAGCATTCAGCTACGTAACAGGGATAGTACTCAGTACAAGGTCCAGTGGGACCAGTATACTGAGGATAGTGCTACATGGGAGGATTCTGAGATGATTGACCGTCATTTTCCTCATTTTCTTTCTTAGATTAGTATTTGCTTAACGCATGAGATACATGATACTCTGGTTTTTGATTCACATGTTGTGAACTTGGATAGCGTGGATGCTACTATGAATTGCTTATGCTTATGTTTTGAGAACTATGATGTTAATTATTATTTTTGAGATATTATGCTTATTAATTGATTAATAAGACATCGGGATGATGTCTCTTCCAAGAGGGGAAGGATGTCACGTACGAATTTTATCAATTATTTAATTGTAATTATTAATCATGAGATTTTCAACATTATGTTAGATGATTATTTAAATTGAAATTGAAATGCAAATGAAATGAAATGATTTGAGTTCATTATTATAAAATTCGGGGATTGTCATTGTTGATGGAAATTTGAGTGCAAGTGAATGCAAGAATAGGTGAACGAGAATGAAGGCGAGAACATTGATCAGGTAGAGTCATTTTAGCCATTAGATGTTAACAAGGATGATGAAATCTCACACACCACTTAGTTATTATTAATGTGTTTTCGTGATGATTATTATTTGGAAATTATTAATAAGTTTATTTGATTGCTCAAATATATGTGAAAAGGAATATGTTTGTTTTGAAATGGCAATTTGATTATTGTTATGAGAAAATTGTTTATATATATATAAGGGGATAAATTGATTGTATTTAAAGAATTAATTCTGTATGTAAATCTTTTATTTTTAGTTGAAAATAATAATGCTTTTTAATTCTAAATTATTAGAATATCCATATATAGAAATATATGTTTAAAGAAATATATATTAAAATTTGTATTTCAATGAAGAACTGATTATGAGAAATCAAATTCTAATATTTATCGCAAATATAAAAAGAAGTGATATGTATTACATATCAATTAAAAAAAAGAAAACAGTAGTTAACCGTGAGAAGGCACAACTCAACCAAACTTCGCATGCAATCAAGAATAAAACTGGGAGTTATGGCCATCACTGCTGGGAATTAGGCATGGAAAGTGGATCAAATTTATTGATAACTACACCATTTGCATGATAAAGAAAACATGAAGAAAACCCGTTTTTGGGAGGAGAGAGAGCTAAACATAGAAGAAGTTTGGTTTATAAATTTGCTATCTTCCTCATATGCAAGAAATATAATATATCTAGATCTCCATATATGCATGTGAAGAGAGGACAGGGCGCGGCCAGCCGGGATGACAAAAATCTGCTCACTCCCATGCACGTATGGAAGAAAAGTAAGAAGGCGCGGCCAGAAAAACAAAGTGAAGGGAGAACATAAATTCATTATCTCTAGGATGTGCATAAGTGAGGAAGAGAGGTGTGTGGGAAATAAGGAGAAGAGAGGTGCATGGGAAATAAGGAGAAGTGTGAAGTGCGTGGGAAATAAGGAGAAGTGTGAAGTGCGTGGGTAGAGAGAAAAGGAGGGACGAACAGGAAGGGAGGAAGACTGAGGAGTAAGGAAGTAAGAAGGGCGCGGCCAGGATAGAGGAAGGAGCAACAAGAGACTAGAGGAAGGGCGCTCAAGCACAAAAGAAATGAGCTACTGCATATGATGCATGCACAAGCAATAGGGAAGGAATAAAAGACCATAGGAACAATAGGAGGAAAGTAGACATAGGGAAAGAGAAAGACAGTCAAAGCAACCTACAGGAAATATATCATAGAAAGAACAGAAGAACAAAGATTCATCTCCAGATTTAGGAAAACAATCAGCGACAAGAGATTGACAGGTAGATTCAATGGAAAACTAGTTATTTCTCAAATTCACAATAAATTAATATCTAAGTTTAACTAATTTTCTTTTATTCTTTTATTTTAACTATTGAAAACATATTACTGTTTTTATCAAAAGCAAAGAAAGTTTATATGCCAGACTGTATTTTCATGAAGATCTAAAGAACAAACTTGAACAAAAAATTTATAAACACATATTACAGAATTAGAGACAGTAAACTTTGTTGTTTAGAGAATTTTGTTTTTGTATATAAAAAGATACGCACAAAAAACTGTATGTTTAAATATTTATTCCATTATATATAGTGAAGATTTCCATAGAAAACAATATGTTTTAGATTCAAAAAACATCCAAAAGAAAACTAAATACGTTAAATTGTACAGACAGAGAATTGAAAATTGCAAGAAAAGAGCATGAAGTCATTAAAATATCACAGAATAAAATTGTTGAATGTTTTACAGAATGATAAGATAAAATAATTTTGTGTATTTAAATATGCTTAAAAAGTAAAAGTGAAAATTGATAATTCACAAGGAATGATACTAAATTGCTACAAAACATAATTAAGTATGAGGTTTTTACATTTTTGAAAAGATAATATTTTAAGGGAAATATGAAAAAATAGAAAAGAAAATAAAGAAAGTAAAATAAAAATATAATTACTTTGAAATGAAACAAATTAGAAAAGGATTATTTCGAAGTGTAGATGAATTTTATGAGTAAATAAATGGAAAGAATGTTTGCTCATTTATTCTTGTTTTATATGTACTTAGTTACATATGTGTGTTACACCTTATTTTATTTATTTTGAATGGAACCATGCATACTTGATAATTGAATGTGCATGACATGTGTTTGGAAAGTTACCTTTCGGGACGGGTGCCGAATATGGGTTTTTAGAGAGTGTAGTTTTGCTTTTCCAAAACTACTATTATTTGTCGTGCATAAGATTTTACTTGGCCAAGTAACTTAAGGACCATTGAAATAGATGGAATATGAATAACTCTCTACCATATCCTAGTATCAAACTTGCTTGTTTCTTGGGTAAGTGCAAGAAGTTGACCACAAAAGGTGGAAGTTTTTGCCTTAGCCAAAAAAATGAAATTGGCATTGCAAAAACGAGATTTCGTTTTCAATAAATGGGATTCCAAGCCAAAAATAAAAAAATGGGATCTCGTTTATTCAAAAACGGGATCCCGCTTTTCAAAAACGAGATCCCGCTTTTCAAAAACGGATCTCCCATTTTGAAAAACATCTATTTTTGGAAAGTTTTGAAAATGGGATCCCGTTTTGAAAACTTTCCAAAAATGGAAATTTCATTTTGTTAACTTTTGAAAACGGAATCCCATTTTGTAAAGTTTCCATTTTTGGAAACTATCAATTTTTGAAAATTTTCAAAACGGGATCTCGTTTTCAAAAATTCCAAAAATGGCAGTTTTTGACAATTTTCAAAACGGGATCCCGCTTTGCTAAATGGGATCCCGTTTTTTAAAATTTCAAATGTAGGTTGGGTTTTTGCTTTGTTTATAAGTTTGGAAAATGGTTTGGGGATCCGAACCTAAGCCATGGACTTTGTTTGACCTGCAAGTTGAAGGTCCTAGCAATGTCACAAAAAAATACTGACTTTGGGCATACGTCTGAAGGTTTTATTTGTAGATTTTTTCGATGAAATTAAAACCCATTATAGATTAGACAGTGTAGATTCCAATTATGTAATCTTTTTTACAATTGGATTAATTTTTTATTTTTCATTTAATTTCTAATTAAACAGGTCCATAAACTTGAATTATCAGTGTTTTTTAGTATTTTAATAACTTTTTATCAACATAACATTTTTATGAACGGATTGCATGAAGGAAAAATTCAGAAAATTCTTTTCAATTTAAAAAAAAATAAAAAAAATGATAAGTTTAGGTCATCTTATGCATGTCGTACATGATGATTTTTCAAAATGACAAATATGCCTAATAAAAAATTAACAAAAAAAAAATATTCAATAAAAAATTACAAAAAAATATCAAAGACGAACTTCAATGAGTCACAATTTTTTTCCCAAAAGTATTTAGAAAAATACAATAATTTAGGTCAAAATATGGATGTCGTACACGTGCATGGTATGGTAAAAAAAAATGACTTTTAAACAATAGTTTTTAGAAATCCTTATTGAAAATCAATTTGTACAATCTGGGTATTGAAATACATTACATATTTGAAAACTAGACTCTGAGTACTAGATTTTATGATTAGTGATTTTTTTGAAGATTTCATCTCTAATGGCTTCAAATTTTAAAGTCAAAGTGTCAAATTCTTAAAATCAGAGAAAACACTTCCACTTTTTGGCCAAAAAGTGGATTCAACTTCTTGCCAGCACCCTCTTAAATGATGTAGAAAAATGAAAATGTTTGTGGATTTACTAGTTATACTAGACACACATCAGATTCTATCTTGCTTGTTGACTTCTTTTTGCTAAGCGATTCGTGTAGGGTCGGGTATTTTTTGAATGATTAAAGAATTTCAGGGAAGCGTAAGCTTCGAGGTTGGGCGAAAAACACGCCTGAACCTTTTTCTTATTTTCATGTTTGAAGATCAAATGAAGATTTCTTCATATATCTATTATATTTTATTTTTGTATGATTATTGTAGAACTTAAGGCGACAGAATGCCTAAGTCTTGAATTGTAAATTTCTTTTACAATGTTTTTGTATTATGGATGTTGTGTAAGATGACATGTTTATGAATTTAATTGGATGTATTATGAATCTTATTGTAGACTTTCAGTCGATGTTTGGAATCTTTTGGATTAAATATATTTATATAACATGGAGTTACGATATTTTATGGAATGGAAATGAATTTATTAAAGGAATTATAGATTAATTGGAACTAAAGAGTTTCGCTCTTTACAACCTTGGACCTTGAACCCTTGACCCTAGACCTTGGACCCTAAACTTGGAACTTGAACCTGAACTTTAAACCTTGAGCCTTGAACATTTGAACCTTGAACCCTGAACTATGGATCCTAAAGCCAGACTCGAAACCCTGAACCTTGGACCTCGAACCCTAAACCTGAAACCTAGACCCTAAACCTAGAACCCCCCACCTCGAACAGTGAACCTTAAACCTTAGACCCTAGACTCTAAACCAAAACCCTAAACCCTGAACTTTGAAACCTGAACCATGACCCCTTCACCCTAGACCCTAAACCCTAAACATGGACCATGAACCCTTGACCCTCAACCTTGAACCTTGAACCTTAACCCTAGACGCTAAACCCTTGACCTTGGACCGTGAACCCTAGACCCTAGACCTTGAACCCTAAACTTGGATTCTGAACCTTTGGCATTGTATTGAATGAAGGAGTTTATCACTTACATTTGTTGCATTCTAAGGCTTGAAGACTATTTTCTTTTGTTTTTGTGTTTGCAATTTATTTTTATTTATTTATCTTCCTTGAAGCCTTCATTCATATTCATATTCATATGTAGTAGCTCCTAAATTATTATTTCTATCAACTTTTCAGCAAATCTAATAAAAAAATTGGAATGACAATTCCTTAAAATTGATATATGTAACAATAACTTATTTTGATTAATGTACATAAAAACATAAAATATTGAATAAATGAATGTTTGTGCTTAGCTTTTCCCTTGACACATGTTTTTTCTCATCATTCATTTGTTGAATGTTTAGAATTTTCTAGATTAAATAATGCATACTTTTACATATGCAAGTATTAGAAACCTAGAAGGATTTGCCTCAGGTCTTTGTGAATAAAGTGTCACTGTAGGTGTAGATAACAATAATTCTCAAGTTAATCAAGCTCTTAGTGCAAATTTTCTATGAGAGTTTAAATGGAACGAATAAAGTGTCTGTGTTTTCATCTTAGAGGTGTAGATAACAATAATTCTCAAGTTAATCAAGCTCTTAGTGCAAATTTTTCTACGAGAGTTTAAATGGAACATGATCGAGTTTGGAGCATGTGTTAAGAAAAAGACCAATACAATCAGAAATCAACTTATCTTGAAAGAATTTTACTGTCCCCCAAATATTGAAAAAATCGTTACGACTAATAATGTAGCAGAACTGTCTGCGCTAACCAGAGGACTGGAATAGTGTATAAAGAGAAATTAGACAGATATCGAGATTGAAGGTGACTCCATGTTTTGCATCAACAGCATAAAGAAAAAATCATGTAATAACTGGAGATTAAACAAAATGATCTCCCGAGCGTGGAGGTGTTTAGAGAATATGAATTTCTCAATCTCTCACAATTACAGAGAGGCAAACGGTGCAGCGAATTGGCTGGCCAACCACGGTGCGAATCAAATGTGATTAGACATTTCAGAGGTAACTCCCATAGAT
Organism: Sequoiadendron giganteum; assembly: GCA_007115665.2. Taxonomy (NCBI): domain Eukaryota; kingdom Viridiplantae; phylum Streptophyta; class Pinopsida; order Cupressales; family Cupressaceae; genus Sequoiadendron; species Sequoiadendron giganteum. The sequence continues at coordinate 59,967,535 of CM021108.1, read as the reverse complement.
CATGTGGGTCTGTTGGAGATAATCGATAAGGAAAAGGGGTGTTAGATCTTGCTCTGGCATTGTACGCAGTGTTTGTCTGTAGAGCCTAAGCCTGATGGATGTGGCTTGAAGTTTCCATATTGGAAATCCATGTAATTTGTTTTCATGAAATGAATAGTGAGTCACCCCCATTGGTGACACCTCAAAAAAAACAATGTGAATGCCAGAATGAAACCAATTCCACACATTTTGTCAATTAAAGTTTTTTTTGCTAGAATACACTTAAAATAAAATGCATGGTTCATGATCGACTTAATGATCTTTCACAAACTTTACAGAACGCTTCAAATTTTGCATGAGACACTTCTGCATTGGTTAAAATAGGTTAGAAAGCATGTCAATTGGAGCAAAATAATATAAGGGGAAAAAACTTAACTATGTTGAAAACTCAAATACCTGCGTGGGTAGAATTTAGCATGCCAAGACTACTATCTTCCCTTACTTGTATTTTAGAGTGTAAATATCTTGAGCAGAAGCCAAGGTAGCCAGAAATACATATGCAATTGTTGTCATAAGCTTCATGTATTGTCTTACAAACAGAACATATAAATGGCCTAAGTTCAATTAAATTGACATATAATTCACTTCACCGACAAGTGTTATGTCTCCATGGTTCCTCCATTTCCAATTGAGAATAAAGTTCACAAATCCACAAATATTCAATCTGATGGTGTCGCCTATGTCTTGCAACACCAAAATCATTCACCTTCGTACCTTTGTGTGTTTGCAGCAAAAAGGAGCAGTCAATAACCTTTGTTGCTGGTGAACTAAATCAAACTCCTTACAATTCCCTATTCCTACAGTCAAAAACAACACGTACACACATATATGCTCCCTGACACCCAGAGAAGCACGTGTCAGCACATTCAAAAATAATAGATTAACATGGGATGCACCATGATTCACACATAAACAGAGAGACACCAATTTCACATAGCACCAAGCAACATTAAATAGATATGCCTCTATTTAAATAGAAACTAAGGGCTTTACATTCATTATTTAGCTAGCATGTACATTTTCCTGATATATTCTTACGACCTCCCTTGCTTCATTCATTGAAGCATAAGGTATGACTGCAAAAGCATTGCTGGTTATATATGACACAATTTCAAAATTTGAACATTTATCTTCCTCCTATTGCTGCTCCCCTAGTATCTCCAAATTAAAATGGCTTTCAGATCACTTCATCCCCAACCCACCATGACTACTAACATCTACCCCAAACCTTCCCCCTCAAACAATCCTCTCCCTCCCTTTCCATTTCCATGCACCACTTCTGCATCTTCTTAAACCATGGTGGGCCCTTTGTATGATTGTATATGTCTCATCAACTATACTCCAACCTATAGGCTTATTCTTTGAAAAAAACTTCTCTGTCACAACACATGATTGAAGTTAGTACTTTTATTGTTATTGTCTTTGTACTCGTTATCAATGTCCTTTAGTTCATCAAGAATCTCAATTGGGATGACTTAACATCATGATGTTGAGTGTTGTTAGCAGTCCATACAATTTGACATCACATAAGGAAAAACTAAGTTTAGATGAGGATGCTCATCACTTTGTAATTGTATTTTATGACTCAATGTTCTTTGAACTGTTGGAGTGTTATAAGTCTTGATGCCATAATATATATTTTTGTACAAGTCACGACTTGAGCCTCTCAACCCACTCCTCGCAATTTCTTTAATTTTGTTAAATTTCTTCAAGAAGATGTTCATTTTATCTTGTGTTGCATTGAATATAGACAACAACAGCCCACCCTTCTAAGGTGATTGTGTTTCAAGTGGACGAAGATGCAACACACAAATATGTAAATATTGCCAACCAAGCAGTAGCCTCAAACTTACCTTTTTTCTACAATAATTAGATCAGTGATCAAGTTGCTATTGGATAGATTCTTAGAAAGCAAATTAAATCAACTCTAACATAAATATGCATTGTACATATCTAAGATAGTTCTCAACTATAGCAATTTCCTTTTTTATGAAAAATCCATCTATCCTTTATAATTACCATTATAATTTTCTCCACTTAAGATATTGAAAGGTAAAACTTAAATGCACTTTAACATTACATAATTAGTTATATAATAGTATAAATTTATATATGAATTTTGATTTATACAAATAATCATTGTATTATATAGCTAGCATATATATAAAATAATCAATATATAATAAATCAAGAGATATCTTTTTTTATATTTATTTTTAGATTATTTTATTAATAGAATTAAATCTTAATTAAATTAATTAAATATATTCCAATTAGCTATAACTATAATAGTAATTTAATTAATAAATCTATATAATTTTAATTGTACCTTAATTTATATGACCATAATTATACATATACAAAATAAGATATGTTTTTAAAATATAAAATTATAAATATAATTTATTTTATTTTTATGATCTATTATAAAAATTATATTTAAATAATTTAAATTTTAAAATTAACATTTATAATTTAAAATATTTATTTTTAAATAATTTATTATATTTATTTTTAAATAATAATTATATTATTTCATACAAGAAACATATTTTAATAATGTTGGGTGAATATTTTGTAATCCTTTTACAGATTACAAAATAGAGATTTTAACCACAATTATTATGAGATAAGTCTCTCCTCTCACAAAGGGGAGGCTCCCTTCTTATTTCTCACTACAATTAACTAGAAAGTAAACTAAAATATATACATTGTGATTTTCCATGGGGTGTGTCTCCATCAACATATCCTCTTGTTTCAGGATAAGAGAAACAAATAACAATGGTATTTTTAATTACAAATAGTTAGAGCAATAATAGTCAATACCCACAAGTACCAGCGAACAAATGTAACTTGGAAAAACCCGCTGAAACACAAAGTCTTAAACTAATTTCCCATGATGATTCCAAAATGATTTCAAGATTAACCTTATCGTTAGTTGTAGCAAAAAGTCTATCAACTACCAATTTCTATGATTCACACACAAAGTGAACAATTCCAAGCTCAAAGTCTTGATAATTTCTCACCATCAAATGCTTTGAACACACACAGTTCCAAGAGATTCAATATAGCACAAATTTTATAAAGCTTATCTTGAAATCCCTTCCAATCATAATAGAGAAACACCACTTATTCCATTAACAATAAGAAAGATCAAGTAAAAATGACATAAGAACACTCTCACTCTAACAATCTTGATTCAACACAAAGTTTGATATCGAAATCAACCTTCTTTTCATTAATAGATTTTTATTTTTAATTTGAACTCAAAATCTCAAAGTTGAGAAACAATTTTAGTAGCACTTTGTTGCAATTGATTAAAGGTGAAAAATACAAATGAGGTCTCTCATATTTATAGATGAGAGCCAAGAGCTAATCTAGGAAAAGTCTAACTACTTTGACCTATTCAACAATGGAGTCCAAAATTATGGAGGACTTCAAAGTTGTTACATGTATTTGCAATTTGAAAAATGACATGAATTATCTTCAATTAACTACAAAAACTTGTAAATAACAAAAGCTTGGAATCTAAACTAAGGCATGGTCAACCTTCTTCAACATTCTGCATTAAGAAATCGTCACATGTTTCTTTAGGATTGTATGTACTTCATCACTTGGCATTGAAGTATGCTTGATGATGCCTCAAGATCTTGATACTGAATCTCTAACAATGTTGTAGGATTTTTCATGTCACCCCAGATACTATTTCAAATTTTCCAAAGATAATTAAAGATCAAAAATTTGATCCATTAGTGGTATTGAAAATGCTTGGTCTTCAAAATCCTTCTGAATCATGTCGATAAACTGTTGAACCACATTATTTGGGGGAAGTAGCTTATGACTGTCATGTCACAACTTATATGGAATTTCTTCAATTTTATTAATCAATTGTAAGTCGTGTTCTTCACCAAGTTCTCATGCAGATTGTAGATCATTAAGCTAGTTGGTGAGACTAGTGTCTTTGTGAATCAAAGACTCTCCAATTTCCATGTAATGTCTCAATTGGGAATGATCCCAAATTCCTCCAATTTACCTATTTTAATTTTCCTTATCTTAATCCAAGACTGTACTTTATTTTCCGTGTCTTCTTTCTCTTGAGAGAAAGCATTCATAGTGTCATCCAGTTTTGCTCTTATATTTTTTATCTTTTCTAGCTTTCCCATGGCTAACCTTAGCATTTATGTTCCCAATGCAACTAAGTGGTCAAGATATTCATTGACCACTTTGCCTCTAGCATGTACCTTTTCCACCTTTTGAATGATGGGATTCTTAGTTCCAATTGCAATTGCCTCAACTTTGATAGATTCAGAAGATTGAGTTATCTTCTATACCATAGTTGTGAGTTGCTCTATTTTAGCCTTGTAGTGGTCTCTCATCTTCTTCTCCTTGTCAAATTTCTCGATGAGAGAATCTAAGGATGATTGGACATCTACCTTTGCACTATCATGTACCACCTTACCAAATTCTACCCTTGTGACAGAGTATTCTGCAAGATCCACTTCTTCATAAGTTTTATCAGAGGGAGGCTAAGTTATCTCTACATACTTATTACCTTCTTTATCAAAAAGCATCCTAGAAAAAGTCATTTCTTTCTTTTTGGTTCTAGTATTGGCAGTCACAAGTTGTGCAAAGTTGAATTCATTAGGAGAGATTACTTCTTTCCTTCTCTTTGGTGCTTGTGATGACAACCATGGTGGCAACATGGTGAACTCTCCTCAAGTTGTGTAGCCATCAGATTGGATGTATTAGTTGTATCCACAAAGGTGGTAGTCACGATGGGAGAAGTGTTAGTCAAAATAGCCTTAGGAATTTCATCTCTAGAGACTTGCACATAATCATTCAAAAATTGCTCCAAATCAAAATGTGACATGATGTCAAAAAATGGTGAGGATAGACTTGGTAATGACATAGGAGAACCAATCACATTGTCTAACCCTTGTCTTGGGATTTCAAATGGAAATCTTGAGATGGGAGAAGAATTTACATAATGAATCAAAATAGCAAGTGCCACAACACTTGTTATCGAGGGAGGAGGATTAACAAGGACATTAGGTGCAGATGTGGTCATAGGAGGAGGAGGGAGAGTAGACACAACATTGACAATGGGGGATGAGATGGTAGGCGGTTCCTCAAGAATATTCTCATGAGGAGACATCTCTATTTCCTCATGATCCTCTTCATCAATATATCCCTCTTATTGCACATGCTCCTCTTGGGCCTCTATGGATGGTTCCTTTGTAGACTTCTCAGTCTTCTTTTTGCCACCCTTGATCACAAACTTGATCCTAGGTTTTGTAGAATTGCTAGAGCTTGGAGCATCATTCTTGTTTTTGGTCCTTAGCTCTGATTTCTTACCTGATTGATCTTGCTATTCATCTTTTGATCCAGTGAAGAAATGTTTCAATTGAATATCTCATTCATCCAGCCAAACATTTGTATTAGCCAAGATTGGTTGAAACCTTTCTTGGATTGATATTACTTCTTTTCGAGACTACTAGATTGAAGGAAGAGGAGAAGTTGCAATATTCTTTCTTTCATATTCAAAATCCAATATATTATCTTCATCCTCCATATCTTTTAGGATATGAGCAAGATCCAATTCCCTTATTTGGTCCAAAGTTAACCTGCAAAAATCCTTTCTTCTAGTCTCTTGCTCTGCTCTAATGCCAGCCCAAACATCTTCAACTTGATGTATGGGCATGTACAAGATCATGATGGGCCAAAAAGTGGTGATATGAAAAAATTAGTGTTTTGCACTTGCCAAAAACCATGAAAATCCCAAGTTGAATTTTTTTTGGGTTGGGTGTCAGTACATTGCTCCATAGCAATTCCCAAGCCAAAGTAAAAAAAATTGGATATCCGATTTGAATTAGATATCTGATTTGAATTTTACGACTAAAGTCCTAATTAATAGGCTGATTGAAAAACATCTATATCTTTCAAACGATATCACATTTTTTGAATTTAAAACATGTGTCACATTCTATGCTTTGCATACTATAGGGTTAAAAAAAATTGAATTTCATGAAGTTTTGACCAAGTTAAGGTGGTCAGACATACAAGTTTTTATATATATTTTTAAGTTGTAATAAAAAAATCATAATTAATTATTTACTTGGAAAAAAAATTACAAAAAAATATGCATCACATCGAGACATGATTCCTCTACTTATATCTAAAATCTCATAAAAAATTATTATCATTTTATTGTGGTTAGGGTGGTCAGACAGACACCTACTTATTTTTTCCTTGAAATTTAAGTACTACTACATTGAAATTTCAAATTTTCACCAAATAGATTTATTTTTTAATAAACTTAGTATTTTAGAAAGTACATTCAATTTTCTACAAATTATATTCTTACATATTTTTGAAATAATATAGATAACTTATTCAAATTTTTACGTCAAGTTGCCTAACTCAGATTTTTTCATTGCCATTTAAGGGCCTGTTTTTTCCATGATGATCCTGCACATACCCGTACATGAGAGTGCCATTTTGATTCAAGACTTCATGCCTTTGTAATCAAAGCCGGATCTTGCTTTGTATAACTTTATTATCACTTGGTGCATCTCTAATTGCACCACCTTGGCCTTATGCAAAGTCTAAATGGTGTACCTCTCGATTGTCAATGGAAATTTGAATCCCGAATTATGGGCTTCCATTTTTTTACTATGCACCACAATAATTTTCCGACACAACTCCATTAGAACAATTTTATCACTAGGATAATGTGGAAGCATATATGGATAGCTAGCAAAGCATCCTACTCTCAAATAGGTAAAGGTTGGAAATTATAGATACATGCATCCATATTTGTTTACAGTCTTCCATGCTTCATGAGATAACCTTATGCTCTCCAATTTAGAATGGAAAGCACACATGAGTGGTCCAAAAAGGGCATCATTCACCCTTCTAAAGTGTTTGATACTTCCCTTGAGGGTGATTTGCGGATTTTTTTTGAAAACCTATATAAATTTCCTACCACCTTCAATAGTCAAACTTGAAAAATTCCTCATGGAGGCTACATCAAAGACTAAGTATGAAGTCATGTAAAAATTATGTTTTGTGTGCACTTGGGTCAATTGTTAATAGAGGGAATTGCTCATTTCCTCTCCCCAAAATATTTGTTGCTTCCCTTTTAGAATGACCTTGTTGTATGTATACATCCAGTCCTCAAAATAAAACGAAGTGGGAAAACCATGTACTCTGCTAAGAAGAGTAATGAGGTTTTTTTACCTCTTCAATAAAATCACTATAAGAAGAATTTTTGGGCCATCTTGTGACACTTGGCCAAGGATGCTTCAAGTATTTACTATTGATCATTCTCTTTGTGGAATCTAGATCCTTATCATATTTTTCTTGTGCAGATTCCTTAGAAATCTCCACATATGAATCAATACCTAAGCACATGAAAACTTTGTCAAATAAATCTACATCTAACTCCATCACCACATTTCCTTTTGAATCCTTGACTTTCTTGTCATCCTTGTTATAGTGAGAAGCAACATGTAACACGAACTCAGGATTCTAAGCTCCTACCAGGAATGAAGCCACAAGGTGTATGTTGTTATGAATTATTGACTTCATCCCATTGGTTACAGGTTGTTTCTCAGTTCTCTCAAAAAACTTGCGCATGTCCACATGATCGATCTTTGTATCTCTGATTTCATCCACATTCGATGAAACCACTATAGGAGGAAGCACATCTTGGTATTTGTACTTCATTTCTTTCCCCTTGGAAGGAGATAGATCTGACAATAGGAGGAGAATGGACATGCAAAAATATAGATGCAAGATCTTGAGAAGAATGTACAAAGAAACTGCATGAGAAGATTAACATATTGCAAATATTAGGAAAAAAATCACATTTAGGAAATAGTAGCAAGGGTTGATAATGAAGTGATTACGTAGAAAAATAGGTTTTGAGTGTAGTGAATGTAGAAAATAGAGCACAAAGGATTAGCTTGGCAACACAAGAAAATTTCTAGTGCTAGAGAAATTTTAGCGAAAATGAGCGTATGCACTGGAAAATTATGAAACTGCAAGTGTAAATTATTTTTGATGTTAAAGTTATGAATTCGTTAAAAATTAATGACTCTACAAGTGGGAAGTTTGTTTTATTGCAATTTTGACAAAAAGTACAGATTTTACAATCTAGAAAGATCATTTATTTTTGTGAAATCATTAAAATTTGATGATGATACAAGTAATTCCAATGTTTTACTTGTTAGGTCAGAAAAAGCCCTAATCCTACAAATGGGGGAAGAATCTTTTGCCAAGTCGTTGAAAATTAGCAAACTTGCAAAGGCAGAAAAATGTTTTTTTGTTGGGTCAGGGAAAAACCCGAACCCTACAAATGGGGAGACTTCACTACTTGCACTATCAGAAAAAATTACCGATTATGCAAGTAAATTTGATTGGTTTAATTGTATGGTTGGGGAAAATCCCTAACCCTACAAGTGGGTAGTTCTTTGTACTTGTGAGTTCAATGATAACTGTTGATCCAACAAGCAACAATTTGCATCTTGATGTATGATGGGAGTTTTTTGAAGTTTTTACAAGAGAAACTTGGATTGTTTGTATGTCACAGGGAAATTTTGATGATTATGCAACACTATAGGCCACTTACTTATGTAGATTCAGTAAAAAATACTGACACAACAAAGGGTGTGAATGTGTTTGGATGGGGAAAAACTCAACTCAACATTGTGGGTCAAAACATATACAATCTTGTTAAAAATCCCCAATATTACCTTCAAAAAATAGACCAAAATTCAATCAACACTGGCTAAAACACAATGAGTCCACTATTTAAGATTCATGTAACAAGTAGACATGATGTTAATCACAGGCACACCAATAATGAAACAACCATGGTTTATTTGTAAACTTATCACATGTCGAGAGGGTTGAATACCCATGTCACATAGAGATCAATTTTGCAAAATTGAAGAGGGTTTAAAGAAAAAGAAAATAGGATTCACAAAAACACATAAAATAAAATGACATACAAAGAGGAATAAATCTAAAAACATACATAAAACCAGTAAATCTAAAGACATATAATAAAAAAACCTAAACATTAACTGTGAGATTAAAGAAAAAGTGAAGACGAAAGGAGATGGAATGTAAATAAGGGCAAAGATGAAACCCTAGCTCAAAAAGAAAACCTGTCAGATCCACTATAAGTCACACCCACAAACAAAGTTGGATGCCTCAAACGAGTTCTCACTAGAGAAAAGGTGAAAATTTTGGAAAAGAAATGAAAACAAAAAGACTAGAAACCGATTTAAACTTAAATAAAAAAGAGATTAAAACACATTTATGACACATGTGTGAAGGCAGATTGTAGGAGTAGGATTTTTTAGTGTGCTTACAAGCATAACTTGTAATGTCAAAAAAACTTAACAATTTTTCAAATTAAACTAATGTAATTTGCAATGTCGAGGAAAAACCTCAACTTTACAAGTTACTTGTTCCTTTCGCTATGTTGACTTGCAAGGTTGGGGAAAAACCCCAACCTTGCAAGTATAAAAAAATATCTAACTCTTGACAACTTTCACAATTTGGGCAAAAAGAAGAATTTTGACGAACTGACAGAGTTTATCACTCGGAAGACATTCTAAGACTTAGGACCACACACGCTCAGAAAAATTGAAATCTACCTCATTTTGTGTGCTTAGAGTAACATACGAGACTACTAAACGAACAAGTTTCGTAGGGGTTATCTCGTGAATCAAGCACAATTGGATTCAAGGATAACAGGTAACATAAATATTTAACATTTTTCTAAATGAAAGAAATTTTTTAATATTATGTGTATGAAATAGGGATTGTATAGTGGGACCTCATGTGTTACCGATATGGGCCCACTCCACTCTATGTTACACGTGCCATACTTTGTAAGCATAAATAATTCAAAATCCCCAATACTACGCTGACCCTATATACAAGAGGTCTCATTCACTAAACAAGCTCAATCTGAAATTTATGTGGATAGTCTCATTCATAAAAAAAAAATCAAGTGGATAGCGAACATGTATAATATTTACGGTGAAGATTTATCATTACTTTGAGATTTAATCTGGAGTTTTTTTATACACAAAAAAATTTCATTGTAGGGAAAGCCTCTCGGCTTAATTACATATATTTTTAGTACATAGGAACTATCACATTCTAAATCTTTTAACGGGATGAATTATTTGTATACCTTTCATCAAATGAGGTGTGGGAATTATTTTTTGTAAAAGCAATTTGAGGCTTTTAGAATGTTTTGAGGGGTTAAGGTGCAAATTTCTTAACAAAAGATATTTTAAAAGACAATTATTGAGGATTTGATTGGCTGAGGAGGTTTGGGTCATTTTGCAGCCTTCACATCATTTGAGAGAGGCAAGTACTTTTGTCTAATAAAAAATATCTTTTTAGTAGTACTATGTAGTATTGAGTGATTTTTTAAGTAATAAATTATTGGAGGCTTAAATGTTTTTTGGAAGAGGTTAAATATAATAATTAAGATGCATTAATGTAAAGTGGTTAATAAGTCAATTTGTAGGTGTTCTTTTGACCAATTAGAAGTTAGAATTTTTGAGGGTTAAACGATATGTTTTATTTGACTAAAAAAGAAGTGAGGTTTTTAAGTTGGGTTTTTATTTACGATGTAAACAACAAATGCATTCATTTGTGGGTTGAATGAATGTCTGGAGACAAATTTTTGTTTAAGTTTTATATTAAAATAAGTTTATGCTAGTTTTTAATAATTAATAAAACGTGAGTATATCTAAATCAAGTGTTAGTAGCCATGTGGTTGCAGATGGTGAGATTTCCTATTTCAAAAGTCTAATCAGGATTCAATGTGTGTATTTCAAATAGGCATTATTTGGATTAAGTTCATAGGTGGCCGAGATGATTCATTACATACCTAGTTTTGATTTTTTTGATTAATTTGTATTTTGAAATGCGTTTAAGATAATTTTTTAAAAGACAATAAATCTAAATGAGACCTTCAGTGTGATTTTTTAATATATATTATTATTATGTTTTAATATAGTTAGAGTGATATATTACATACTATGATTAAGCTATGATGAATATTGTTTACATTATGTTATGTATCAAAACTTTGTAGGCATGTGCCCACATTTTGTGGGCTTTCACATTCAGTGCATAGATTGCAAACATGCATCCTCTCAATTTAATTGAGATCTTTGGTGTGATTTTTTATTAAATTATTAAATTTTTAAAAATTATAGTAATGTATTATATATTATGGTTACACTATTATTGTATGCAAGTGAAATTCCTAGTCTAAAATTGAAAAACAAAAGAGAATGCAAGCAAGGAAAAATACAAAAAACACCTCAACAATTAGCCTAGTTGAACTCAAACAAAATAAAAGATAAAGAGAGTATTTTACCTTGTCCAAGTTGATGATTTGGTTGGCCCTGTTGATCATTTAATTTGTGTGCTCCTTTTGATGGAAAATAGCATGAAACCTAGCTCTAAATGATCGTGAGTGGATGGAGAATGCAATGATGTAAATGGGTATTGAAATGAATGCATAATATGGATGTAAAAGGTGTTGCAACAATGGTGGCTTTTGGATGTTTTGATGCTTGAAGGCTCGTGTGATTGATTGTGTGTGTGAATGAATGAATTGTTGAAAATGAGGGAAAATTCCTCTAATTTTAGGGCAAGTACCCCTAAACCATGGAGGGTCAAGATGAAGCCACCATGGACAAGATCAAGGGCCAGGGTGAATTGAGAACTCACAAACTGTCCTCACATCTTGCCATTTGTCAGGTGAGGTGTCAAAAGGGGAGATGAGGTGGAGGTACTACATAGTACCTTGAGTGGGACAAGATCTCTTCATAAAGGAGGTCCTTGTCCACATGTGGGTGATAAGACATTCTTTAAAAGGTCTAGGGGGAATAAATGTGAATTTATAATTCACATGGGGGAGAGGTTTCCTTCTCCAAAAGGAGAAATAAATTAATGAAAGGCTGATTTGGGGGTATGCCATAAATGGCATAAGGAGTAGGTTGACCTAATTAGGTGATTAGGTTGTGCAAACAAGGGATTAGATGAATTAATGATAGATTAAGGGCAAGTGGAGGGTTATGGAGGATGTGACACTAATCCTGATTAGGGGTGTGCACATATTAATCATAGGTTAATTAAATTAACCTGGATTAGAGGAGAATTATGGAGGATGGGACAAGGAGAGAGAAATAATGAATTTAAAAATTAATATAAATTCATAAAGACAAAATGACTAAATTAAAAAAATTAGAATATTTATTTAATTTGGAGAGGAAAGGGGGATAAAGTATTTAATTATTTAATTAAATACCTTAGGAACATAAGAGAAAGGAGAATATTAATTAAATAATAAATTACTTAATTAACATAGATGAGGGATGTAGGATAGAGGAATAAAAGGGGATGAATTTGACCATATGGGTGTGGTCAAATTCCGATGTCTACATTTTTATCCTCTTTGAAATACTGTTAGAATAATAGTGTTTCGAAGAAAGATAAAATATAGATGATTCAATAGAAAAATAGACTAGAAAGCAATGCTCTAGTGTGGGAAAAGTTGTGTAGGCTGTCTAATCATAGAAAATGAAGGAAGATGCTTCAGTGTCATACGAAAATGGATAGGATAGAGGAAAGAAGGAAAATGATAGGGTATGCCCCCTCGAGAGGGTGGATGGGGAAGAAAAAGGGGCCCTAGGCGACTTCTCAATATGGAGAAAAGAAGGGTACCGCATGATAGAGCGTGAAAAACCATGAAGAATGGCTTTTGAATGGAGGAAAATGGAAAACGGGGTGCAAAAGGTAGCTTGTAGAAGAAAAGAGATGGAGGAATTAAAAAGAGGTTAAATAAAGGGTAAAAATTACCCAAAATTTAAATGGTTAAAAAGGTGCAAAAGTTAGAAATCATAAATAATAAATTTCAAAATTACTATTTACCATTTGCACACTTGGCAATTGACTCAGCAAGAGAGAGATAAAGAGAGTGACAAGGATGGCTGACAGGTCAAGCGAGGATGAGGGATTCATAGATGATGATCTCATCCACTAAGGCGAGGAGGTGCACAAGTACTACTACGAGTGTGTGGTACCCCACCAGGTAGATTTAAAAACCCTACTTTGTGATTTTAATTGGATTTTAAATTTTTTATGCATTTTAAATTCGAGCTTTAAGAACTAGGAGGGTATGAACTCGTTGTGGTTGGACGAATTCTCTTGTCTATACGACGAGTTAGCCTATCAAAGAGGATGACTAGGGAAGAGGCGAACTTGCCCTGTGGAGGGGCGAATTCATCGGGGAAAGGGGCGATTTTTGAAATTGCGCCAAATGGGAAGAGACGATTTCGATTCACTAAAAAATGTGACAAATTCGCCTGTCAAAGGGAAAAAAGATGTAGGGGCGACCACAAAGTAGCCCTAGATGGAACAAGGGTGAATTCACTCTAACAACAGGTGAATTCACGTGATGGTAGCCAAATGGGCGAACTCACCATTGGGGAAGATGAAATCATGCATGGATGGAAAGAGGGGTGGATTCGTTGATGGGAAAATTCATCCAAAAGAGAGGCTATTTGGTTGATGCGAGTAAAAAGGGTGAATTAGCCTTTGAAATAGGTGAATTCACAGACTAAGGGGAAAGGGGAAAATTCACAATGGGAATGGGTGAGGTCGCAGGCAAAGGAAAAAGGGGTGAGTTTGTGGACTACAAGAAAAGGGATGAATTCGCCAATGAAATAGTTGAATTCATAAAAAAAGGGCTGGAACAGGGGTGAATTCATCTAACACAGGGGAAAATTCACCGGAAACTCAAGGCGGGGAAAAAATGATATAAAAAGAAATGAAATTGATGAAAATATTGACAAAATTCTTTGTGTGGACATAGAAATTTGAAATGTTGAGGACTCGGGAGAGGCATTCTGTGGTATTGGAGATGACCATCGGGGTGATGAATGTCTAGGACCATGCGACGCTAGCACAAGTGGGTTTATTACACATGTTGGGGTATCCCAACATTAGAGTGCATCAAGCACTATCGAGAACATTGATGGAGAGGTAGAGCTCAAAGACCTTAACATTCCATCTCCCAACAGGGGAGATGGCAGTGACACTGGAGGACATATGGAGGATATTGTGACTACCCTTTAGAGGGCACTTGGTTAGCTAGACATGAAGCCAGGGGAGAGAGTGAGACAGTAGCCAATGGGAAATCTTTGGATAGGTGGATCTCCCTATCTAGGGGGAGAGTTAGACTTGGATGGGTGTTTAGGATTGGAGGTTCCTGCACTGCCATTATACCTCTATGAAATGATTAGTGGGATTCTACTACCAAATAGAAGCGGGCAATTTTGTAGCCTCAAGATCATTAAGGTTGTTAGGGATATTATGGAGAGGATGGAGGGGGAGATTGTTTGGGGTGCATGCATGTTGGTGCAGCTATATTGGGACATGCATGTGGTCTTCTATAGGAGAGCCCTCAGCATCAAACATGTGACTTTGCTCCATGTATGGGCCTAGGAGCATATTAGCATGGCGAGGCCAGGGATTTTGACAATAGGGACACAAAATGAGACACTACTATTATCATACTAGTATGGTATAGATTATGGTTGGCACCTGCACTACCTAGATGTGAGTGATTTGGAGGGATGGAGGACAAGACTGGATGACTTGCAGGGGGATCAGATTATATGGAGACCCTATCAGCAATGACAATTTTTTGAGTGGAGAGGGAATGAGAGGAGGCATAGGGGATACTTCTTCACAGTGTGCTACTTGATTGGGTGAGACCCACACATTTTCGAGCTCCATAGACCTGAAAAAGTGACGAGGTAGTTTGTGGTGCAACAAGATATCCCGTCAGAGCCTCAAAGTTTTTGTCAGATTAGCCGAAAGCGCCTATGGGGTGATCCGATCACAACAAACTTTTATGAGGTAGATGTGGGAGGATGTAAAACTAGTACCATATCCAAGGAGAGGAGGGGTGGAAAATGCAAGGAAGACAGTGTGGTACTATGCTTGGTGGATAGAGCATAGGCCAGGGCGGATCATGATAGTGCACCTGATTGTAGGGGCACTAGGCTATGACTCAGAGGATTAGAGAAGGCTGGAAGGGAAATGACCGAGGGGTAGGAGAGGAGGCTGACAATAGAGAGGAGGCAGGGAGGATGTAGAGATGGAGGATGTGGGAGAGTAGCACCAGGCTATGGATGTGGATGTTGCATAGGTGGAGCCATGTGTGATGGTACCATATGTACCACCACCACTTGAGGAGTCAATAGTAATACTGACAGGAGCTCTAGCGAGACTTAAGATTGCAAAGAAGAGGCTCAAGGAGTCAGAGGAAGATTGGGACAAGTTGTAGGTAGAGGTAGATAAGCTGTTGGAGGCAGAGAGGATGGCTGAGAGAGATTATGGGGCCCTCATAGATGAGGCATTGAGGATGTCGAATGAGAGTAATTTCATGTAGAAGGAGAGGGATGAGGTGTGGTGAGAGAGGGATGAGTTGAGGAGGGAGCGAGATGAGCTCCAAAATAGGACAAATTGTGCAGAGGTAGTGATGGGAGACACAAAGGCCATGTTAGAGAGAGTAGAGACAATAGAGGTACAAGTGCAGACTTTGTAGGGTGAGAGGGATGTGGCAATGCATGAGATGTCATAGATGTAGGCATAGATAGACAAACTAATGATGGAACATGATGCATGGGATCAGGAGAGGAAATACTTAGTTGGATTACGAGATAAGTATAGGGTAGAGTAGGACACAGTGAGGGCATAGGCAACAAAGAGGGATGAGTATATGAGAGAGGACATTTACTACATGGGGGCTTACTTTAGAGAGGTTCTAGATCCCACATGTTGCGTACCTTCATATATCTGAGTGGTACCACAGATGCCAGGACCATCATGTTCAGGAGGTACACTCATGAGGGTATAACAGTTATCGAGAGACTCCCCCATGTAGAGGACTAGTGCTAGATTCCCCTTAGAGATCAAATGGAGCCAACATAGGGTAGAGAGGACAGGAGTGATAGGATCTTGATTTTTGACAGGTGCAGGGTGTATATACAAGGGATAGGGACAAAGGCCATAGGTTCCACAGTGCAAATTAGACATGGATCATTCTTGATGTGGTCCCTATATTTGAATAGAGATCTATATTTATATTTTATTCGATGATTGTTGATAGACATGTATTTTTGCTTGATGATGGACTTTAATATGGATTTTTTTATGGACATGATATTTTGACATTTATATACTATGCGATGGCCCTTATTGACACTATGTGTTTATGATGCAAGGGATGTTTATTTATGGATGTGTGTGTGGACATGATTTATTATGGGATATGTAGATGGTTATGATATAATGTATGCATCTATGATGATTTATATGATATGCCTATGTGGATGATATGGGTGAAATGCACTATGCCTAATACTTTGTGATGTAGGGTGTAATGGATTATATGCTATGATCATGGTATTGGTGCTTCGTGATGCAAGTGGTGATGTATGTGTGGAGACAAAAAACTTATGCTTACAATGGATATGCTTAGAAATCCTTGTGATTGATTCAGCAAATGCGATGGATATTTGTGTTATATTATTATGATTTAATGTATGTTATGGAAATGCAATGTGATGGAGTGGATAATGTATGTATGCATATGTACTAAGGTTACAAGTGAATGAAATGGATGTGATATAATGCAATGTATGCAATGAGATGGACTAATGTGCAATGAAATGAACCTAACTTAAGATGCTTAGAATATCAAATCTATGTTAATCTAAACAACTTAAAATGAACATGGTAATGATAAATACAAAATGAGATGAAATAAAATGAAGATGCTTAGAATAACAAATCTATGTCAATCTAAATAACTTAACATGAACATGACATGATAATGCAATGTGAGATGAAATGGAATTGAATGAACTTGAGATGCAAGATGAGATGATATTGACGCCATTTGGGATGAAATTGTACTCTCTACGTTTAATATGACATCGATCAAGATTAATTAACGATTGGATTCACCTATTTCTATGACATGCGTGCTTTTCCTTATAGTTATGTATCAATCTCATTTGATTTTTTCATGTTGCACGTCATAGAATAGGGATTTAGCCACATAGATGACCTTGGTACTATCAGTGTTATAAATGACATGTAAGCCTACATGAATGATGGGTGTAATTAGATTCCTTACAAAAATTAATATATGGATTAAATTAGCACAAACATGAGTGTAAATAAGGGCTTGCATAGTGATGGAAGGAATTTGTAGGCCTCCTTTATTTGTGTATCATGCTTTCTTTAACTTACGACAAGTACTTTCCCTATAATCACTATCAAAATGAGGGATGATGGGAGTGATAATGTGTCACATATCAAGATGAGAAATGATAGATGTGATACTACACCTATCAAAATCATATGAATCCTAAGAAGAAAAGGATATGGGAGATGAATGTTTGCACAATCGAAATCACTAGTTGTAGGCTAGAGAAAGATGAAGGGATAAATGCAATGCAACGAGATGAGGTATGAAATGAAATCCTAATGCTATTTTGTGATTTTTGAAGGGAAAAGAGAGAGGGTATTATGGACCAATCAATGTGGAATACTTTCCCTTAACACTAATACAACAGGGAAGAAGATAAAAAAATAGGTTCTAAAGCTTCTTAAAACTACTAGATGAATACATGCAACATAAAAGAGATAACATAATCAACATTCATAGATTGACACAAGTATTTACATGGGAAAACCTTTTCAAGTAAAACACCCACCGCACCAAGCAAATACAATTTGTATTACAGTAAAATCATTACATACAAAATATTCAGTCTTCACTCTCTGATCAACTCACAATAACATTCAAGTTATTTCACATTGTTACAATACTTCTCTTCAAGTATACAATGAATCATCCTCCCAGTTCAAATTCACTAACTACCTTTTAACCATCACCTTTTGGTTAACATATATAGAATGTACTCAACTACACAAGTCATACATCTCATTCAATGTCTTAACCAATCCCACGGCCTCCAAGTTCATGCATCAAACATTCAAGTACACAATTGATCTTCTCTGATCTCATTGAGCCACCCAGACATTAACTTCACCACCCAAATTAGGCTCTGTCATCAGCCAAATAAGTCACACATTTACTGCTTTCACCTTTTTGATCTTTATCCAATAAGAACGCAGTCAACTTGCCACATGAACACCTTGCATTCGCTGATCGTCACCTTTTGGTTAACATATACAGAGTGTACTCAACTACACAAGTCATACATCTCATTCAATGTCTTAACCAATCCCACGACCTCCAAGTTCATGCATCAAACATTCAAGCACACAATTGATCTTCTCTGATCTCATTGAGCCACCCAGACATTAACTTCACCACCCAAATTAGGCTCTATCATCAGCCGAATAAGTCACGCATTTACTGCTTTCACCTTTTCAGTCTTTATCCAATAAGAATGCAGTCAACTTGCCATGTGACCACCTTGCATTCACTGATCAGTCTTGGCATCTGGTCCAACTTGGTCAATCGAGTTCCAAGCTCACTCGAGCCCCTACCATGCTACTGCCGAGCTCACTCGACCTAGCTATGGTACTGCGGTGAGCTCGCTCGAGCTCACCCTCATCTTCCCAGTGCTACCGCTGCCCCATTTGAGTCGCTGTGTGGTGTGGCAATATGTCCATTTCAGCCCGAGTTCGCCTCATCTTCCGTCTACCTATGCTACCATCGAGCTCGTTTTTACCTGTCATAGTAAAGCGGTGAGATTGTTCGAGCTCGTTCATAGACTTCACCGCACTACCACTGCCAGATTCGAGTCGACTCATGGTGTGGCGGTAGCCGTTGAGCAAACCATTGGCAGCCATACCAAGCTATCGCAGGGGCCACCAGGCCACCCCACGATAGGGTGGTA
>CM021108.1:59932468-59948404 GCA_007115665.2 Sequoiadendron giganteum | reverse complement strand
CCTTATACTTCTCAACATTTCAATCAAGACCAATCTTCTTTTTGAATACCCACTTATAGCCAACAGGCTTTCGCCCTTTAGGCAATGGTACAAAATCCCAAGTTTCATTCTTCTTTAATGAATCCATTTCTTCATTCATGGCTTCAAGCCAAGAATTCAAATCAGTCATGATGATTGCTTATTTTATAGTCCTAGACTCATCAGTGCTAGTAATTAAGGCATAGGCACAGTTCGAATCTAACATTTAGAAACCATACCTTTCAAGTTATCATTTTTCTTGTATAGATCTTCTTACAGGCTGAGGTTGTGGTTCTTCATCATCAGAACTCTCAGAGCTACTTGAACTCTCCTCAATCTTAGGTACACCATGCAACTCTTCCCTTTCTGGAGTTTGGGGAATCTCAACTGCATCCTTTTTCTTTTCTCTTTGATTTGTCTGAAGTTGTTGATCACTTACTAAAGGTTTCAACTCATGAAATATCACACTTCTTCTATACAAAACCTTCTCAGTAACAAGGTTCCAATGCTTGTATCCCTTCACACCAATGCCATAGCCAATGAAAATACATTCAACAACCTTGTTATCCAATTTTGATATTTTCTCATTTGGCACATAAACATATGCCTCACAGCCAAAGACATGAACATGCCTTAGAGAGGGCTTCTTACCAGACCATGCTTCCAAAGGTGTCTTATCAACAAGAGCAGAGCAAGGAGAGCGATTTACCAGATAACATGTTGTAGCCACAACCTCAGCCCAAAACTTTTTCTCTAGACCAGAATTGCTCAACATACTCCTTGCCTTTTCCATCAGCGTCCTGTTCAACCTTTCAGCAACTCCATTCTACTATGGAGTATAAGGTGTTGTTTCATGCCTTTTAATTTCATGATCAGTGCAATACCTTTCAAAATCTGTAGAACAGAACTCACCACCATTGTCTGTCCTTAAACATTTAATTTTCCTTCTAGTTTGATTCTCTACCAAAGATTTAAATTCTTTAAACCGACTAAACAATTCTAATTTACTTTTAGGAAGAATACAAATGCCCTTCTCGAACAATCATCAATGAAAGAAACATAATATCTAGACTTTGATAACAAAGGAACATTAATTGGACCAAACACATCAGAATGAACATAATCCAGTATACCAGAAGATTTATGAGGACTCTAGTAAAATGAAACACGGTGCTGTTTTCCATAAATACAGTGTTCGCAAAAATCGAACTCAAGGTTACAATCATCAAGCCCTTCTACAAGATTTTTATTCATCAAGGTTTTTAAAAATTTCTTACCTATGTGACCTATTCTATGATGCCACAACATAGTCTTCTCTGTTGGGAGTTTTACCTCCAAATAATTTGCAGACAGAGAAGAGTCTTCATCTTCCTCTATAAGAACAATTTTGCTTGACTTTACAGAGGCACTGCTACATTGAACAGGACGTACATCCAGCTTATACAAAGTGCCAGTACGAACACCCTTATCCAACACCATTACACCTCTAGCCATTTTACATCCTCTACTAGAGAAAGAAACTTCTATACCAACATCATTTAGCTTACTGACAAAAAAAGATTTCGAGCTAGACTTGGAATGTGTAGTATGCCACCAATACCT
Organism: Sequoiadendron giganteum; assembly: GCA_007115665.2. NCBI lineage: Eukaryota > Viridiplantae > Streptophyta > Pinopsida > Cupressales > Cupressaceae > Sequoiadendron > Sequoiadendron giganteum. The sequence continues at coordinate 59,946,784 of CM021108.1, read as the reverse complement.
TTGACTCTACTATCAGGAAACTGAATTCTGATTCTTCCTCTGCCAACTATCTCTAGCATTGGATCACTTGCTAGGTACACCTTTCCACCATCATACTTATCGTACTTGGAGAACCATTCTCTATGGGATGTCATGTGAAAAGATGCACCTAAGTCAACTAGCCAGACATCATCTGATGCCTGAGTTGCCAAGGCTGCAATGAAGGCATCTGCTTCACTCTAAGATGATTCATTTTCAGAATTATTCTTCTTCTTCTTCTCCTTACAATCCTTTCGGATGGGACCAGGTTGCCCACAGTTCCAACATTTCACCTTGGAATTTTTACCAGGAGACTTTGATCTCCCTGCAGATTTGGATTTTGACTTCTTGTCTTTCTTCTTTGGTCTTCCTCGAATAGTAAGAGCCTCTTTGGCCATTTTTGAAGACTTCCTCCACATCTCTTCAGAAAACAGTGAGGCAACAATGTCTTCCATCTTGAAAGTAGTGGTAGTACTTCCAATGGCCATCATAAGATGATCCCAACTATCAGGTAACGAACACAACAGGAGCATGCACCAATCCTCCCCCTCAGTCTTTACACCTATAGATGCCAGCTAAGTAACACTCATATTAAACGAGTTTAGATGGTCTGTAATGGATGCACCTTCTTCCATTTTCAAGGAGTGCAACTTCTTCCTCAGGAATAAATTATTTACCAGAGACTTTCCCTGATAAATATCACCAAGCTTCTTCCATAATGAAGCTGCAGACTTCTCCTCATGGACATTCAGGAGTACATAATTGGCTAGACTCAATCTTATCAGACCTCTTTCTTTTCTATTAGCAAGGTCCCAATCCTCTTGCTTCATATTTTGTGGCATAGTTCTAGACACTGCTATCCAGAGGTCTCTATCCATAAGTAAGTCTTCCATTTTGAGTTTCCATAACTCAAAGTTACTGCCATTGAATTTTTCAATCTCTACTCTACCTGATGTACTCGCCATCTCAAATAGAAACAAGTTTAAAGAATGCAAGACTCCCACTAAAATAGTATTAGCACAAAAAATTGACCTTTTCTATCAAGGATAACACAACTGGCTAGGCTCTCATACCAATTGAAGGGAAAAGAGAGAGAGTATTATGGACCCAATCAGTGCGGTATACTTTCCCTTAACACTAATACAACATGGAAGAACAAAAAATAGGTTCTAAAGATTCTTAAAACTACTAAGATGAATACATGCAACATAAAAGAGATAACAGAATCAACATTCACAGATTGACAAAAGTATTTACGTGGGAAAACCTTTTCAGGTAAAAAATCCACCACACCAAGCAAAGACAATTTGTATTATAGTAAAAGCATTACATACAAAATATTCAGTCTTCACTCTCTGATCAACTCACAACAGCATTCGAGTTATTTCACACTGTTACAATACTTCTCTTCAAGTATATAATGAATCATCCTCATAGTTCGAATTCACTAACTACCTTTTAACCGTCACCTTTTGGCTAACATATACAAAATGTACTCGACTGCACAAGTCATACATCTCATTCAATGTCTTAACCAATCCCATGGCCTCCAGGTTCATGCATCGAACATTCAAGCACATAATCAATCTTCTCTAATTTCATCAAGCCACCCAGACATTAACTTCACCACCCAAATTGGGCTCTGTCATCAGCCGAACAAGTCACAAATTTACTGATTTCACCTTTTCGATCTTCAGCCAATCAGAATGTAGTCAACTTGCCATGTGACCACCTTGCATTCACTGATTGCTCCTAGCATCCGGTCCAACTTGGTCAACTGAGTTTGAAGTTCACCCGAGCCCCTACCGTGCTACCGCCGAGCTCACTTGACCCAGCTACGATACTATGGTGAGCTCGCCCAAGCTCACCCTCATCTTCCTCACGCTACCACTGCCCCATTCAAGTCACTCCGTGGTGTGGTGCTATGTCCATTCTAGCCCGAGCTCGACCCATATTCTGTCTACCCATGCTACCGTTGAGCTCATCTTTACCTGTCGCGGTAAAGCGGTGAGATCGTCTGAGCTCGTTCATAGACTTCACCGCACTACCGCTGCCTGGTTCGAGTCGACCCACTGTGTGGTAGTAGCTATTGAGAAAATCATTGGTGGTCATATCACACTACCACGGGGGCTGCCAGGCCACCTCACGGTAGGGCGGTAACCACCAGTCAGACCGCAGGCAGTCTCACTGCGGTGAGTGGACCCATCGCCCACGGTCTGGCGGTAACTTCCAGGTTGACCATAGGTGGTCTTACCATGGCCATCGTGGTGAGAGGACCCATCACCCGTGGTGTGGAGGTAACCACTATACAGACCGCAGGTGGTCTCACCACGACCACCATGGTCAAACCCTTCACCGCCCGCGATGCGGCAATGACTGACAAAACAGGCCGCTAAATGCCTACTACGGCCAGCGCGGTAAGGGAAGAGGTGCAGTAAGGAGGTAACAGCCGACCCCTTCACCATGGTACCGCTCGAGCAAAATAGAAGGTAGCCGCGGTATGGTGGTAAAGGAAGAAATAGTGAGTTTTTTGCCAAGTCTTTTTTCGACAGAGGTTCAAGCTGGTAATTGAGGCATCGTTTCTCAACAATTTTAGGAGCACTAATTTTTTCTATAACACAAGACACGATACACTAGGGTATGAGGAACCAAGGAAGATTAGTGTCTAATGCATGAAACAAACACAACAAACAAGAAGGCTATCCCAACACCCCAAAACCACAGGGGCTTTGGTCGGGCTATGCTGTTGGAATAACCACAAGCACAAAAGGATGCCCCAACATAGCACAAGACCACATGGATCTTGGTGGGAACTACGTTGGACAACCAAGAAGACAAAAACAGACAAGAAATATCAAGATATGCCCCTATGTTTAGTATTCAAAGTGCACCATGAATTGATGGATCATGGCAACCCTGATGATGTATAATACGAAGCTCCAATGATAAAAAAAATGTCAAAAGCATAAAAATATCACAATAAATTTCAAATGTCCTTTACCATAGGATCCAAAGGGTGGATGGGATTGATGCAGTCTGATTAGGAAGGATGCATCCTGTTAAGACCAAAGATGGAAACTAAACTAGATGATTGACATGACTCAAGATACTTGAAACCGATTGAACCTCATTCTACTAGTGACCTTTGTTTTTAAATACTGGATAGGATAGGGACATACTTGATGACATGACAAGACAAAAAATCACACCCTAAAGACCTAGGGGCTTGGGGGTTGATTAAAGATCAGCCTTGCCTACGTGAAAGCGTAGAGCCCTTATAATTCAATAAAAGACCAAAAAATGACCATGGATAAAAGAAGAAAGAGGACAATGTAGACCTTGATGGATGACAAAGACTAAACAAACAAATGCCCCAGGGGTTGATCAAATGATCGACCTTCCCTACGTGAAAGCGTAGGGGAAATGTAGTTTGATAAAAGGACAAAGACAAGATGAGAGCTAATGATGACTGACATGGTGGAGGATTCTAGATGATGATGTAAGGTTAGTGATGGGACATGATATACAAGCAATGAAAAGCTCAGATTAAGGATAAAAGCTCAAGATTTTAGATAGATGATTTGGATCGTCCAATGCTCAATCACAATATACCAAGCAATGAATGAAAAGATGCCGATGGGAGGATAGGATCGATTGGATGCTAGGATAAGATGTATGGAAGCATAAAGTAACTAGGACACAAGGTAGATAATGATTAATCCCTTTATGAATGGTGCCTGTTGCCAGATTTTCACTAATTGTACTTATCCAAGGCACCACCAGGGGTGGTTTTCACCATAAGATGAATTATTTCTCTTTACTATTTTTGGATTTTTTTGACTTTTTTGTATTTTTGAAATTTTTTTACTTTTTTTATATTTTTCCAAGAAAGGATAACCCAGCTGACTTAGGCATAAAACCTTTTCAGTTGCATGATGTTAATAGGCTATTCTAGTGGCTCTCCTTCAGGTGAAGTAAGCATATATGCACTAGAACCATATTTAGCTATGAAAACATAGGGACCTAGCCAATTTTCCTCAAACTTTCCCTTTTTGTCTCAATCTTGTTGAGTGCGTTGATTCTCCTTGAGGACTAGATCACCAACATTGAATTGACAAGGCAAAGATTTTTATTATAGCTCCTCCTAAGACAATGTTGATATAATTGTAGATGATTATATGATTTGATCCACTTTTCATCGAGGATTTCCAACTGGCTGATTCATGCAACTCGAGCATCTTGATCAGTTATGAGGTTCTTAAGAGATATTCTAAGTGATCGGATCTCAAATTAGATTGACAAGATGGCATCGACACCATAAACAAGAGAGTATGGGGTGGCACTAGTGGGAATTCAAATGGATGTACGGTAGGCCCAAAGGGTGGGATGGAGATGGAGATGCCAATCTCGACTAGTATTATTAACCACCTTTTTAAGGATCTTGATCAGGGTTTTGATGGTAGCTTCCGCTTAACCATTACCTTGTGGGTAATATGGGGTAGACCAAAAATGTTGGATGTGATAAGTTTCACAAAGGTGTTTCATAAACTGATTTTTAAAAGGCTTTCCATTATCAATGATGATGGTGGATGGGATTCCATACCTGCAGAGGATATGGTAAAGGATGAACTTGGAGATTTGAATACTTCTAATTTGAGAGAGTGGAATTGCTTCCACCCACTTGGTAAAGTATTTAGGTGCAGTGATAATGAAGGTATAGCCGTCAAAAGATGGAGGGTATATCTTGTCGATCAAGTCAAAACCTCACTGAGAAAAGGGTCATGGCACTATGATTGGTTGAAAATCTTGGGTAGGAGCATGCATCAAATCTGCATGTTATTGAAAGGGGAGGTATTTCTTCACAAACTTGCAAGAGTCATGCTCCATGGTGGGCCAATAGTAACCCACTCTAAGAATCCTTTTAGCTAAGGCCATGCCATTAGAATGGGCCCCATAGACACCACTATGTACTTCCTCTAACACATTGTGAGCTTCTGATTCTTTCAGAAACCTAAGGAGAGTTCTATCACACCCACGATGATAAAGCATATCTCCTACGATGGTATAGCGATACGTACGTTGGATGAAGGACTTATGTTGGTTTCATGTAAGGTCAGATGGGAGGATATTATCATGAAGATAGGTGTAAATATTGTGGTACCAAGGGGATTCAAGACCTACGATATCATACACCATCTCACTCTTAGGGACATCATATGATGGGATTAGAAGTTGTTCAATGAGGAACTCATAGTCTGTTCGATCCTTAGGAATATTGATGAGGGAATTACTTGTAGCCATCAAATCCAATACCTTATTCTAAACTACGGGGATATTTTGAAACTGGATGAAGGTGAAATACTTTTTAAAGTCATCTACCATGCACTTGTAGGGAAACAATTTGTTATCCTTCATTTGAAACTCATCATTGACTTGTTTGATAATCAGTTGGGAATCACCAAAGACTCGTAGAGAAGTGATTTTCCATTGAATGATGATCCTGAGGCTAGTGATGAGAGCTTCATACTCTACTATATTGTTAGTGCATGGCAATGCTATTCTTAATGACTTTGGTATGTAGTCACCTCGAGGAGTGACGAATAAGACACTTGCTCCAGCTCCATTATGTGTATAAGACCCATCAAATAGAGCATCCATGTATCTGATTCTACTACTCTGAGGACTTCTTCATCCAAAAAATCAACTACCAAAGGATAAGCATCAACCAACTGATCTGCTATGACTTGTCCCTTGATCACTTTACAATCCATATAGTCTATATAAAATTCACTGAATAACATGATCCAGTTGGCCATGCAACTAGTCAAAGAAGTTTTGGAAAACAAGTATTTAAGTGGATCAACTTTTGATGTTAGCTTGACACGATGACTGAGCATGTAATGATGAAGTTTTCATGAATTGAAGACAACTGCCAGACAAGCCTTTTCCATTGGAGAGTAATTGAGTTCATAGCCCACCAATGTTCGAGTGATGCAATAAATTGCACACTCTTTAGAATACTCATCATGTTAAGCTAATAGTGCCCCCAGTTCATCTGATGCACCTGAGATGTACAAAAAGAGTTGTTTACCCAGGCTAGGAGGCATCAAGATGGGTAGATTAGCCAAGTATTCTTTGATTTTATCGAAGCCTTGTTGACATTTGGGATCCCACTTGAAAGTAGTCTCTTTACATAACAAATGTGTAAATGATTGACATTTGTCAGTCAATTGAGCTATGAACCATCTGATGCATTGCAACTTCCCTTGGAGGCTTCTTAATTGCTTTATGTTACATGATGGGGGAATTTCCATTACAAATTTGACCTTTTCTGGATCTACCTCTATACCTCTCCTAGAGATGATGAAACCAAATAGCTTCCCCGATGTGACTCTTAATACACATTTCGTTGGATTAAGATGCAACTTATAATGCTCTAGATGGTCAAAGAATTTCTTCAGGATCTTAGGATGATCTTCTTTTATTATAGACTTCCCCAATAATTCATCAACATAATCTTCCATTATTATATGAATGAGGTCATGGAAAATAGTAGTCATGGCACGCTGATAAGTTGCCCCAACATTTTTGAGTCCAAAGGGCATGAAACTGTAGTAGAAGGTGCCCCAAGGGGTGGTGAAGGCAGTTTTATGTTAATCCTCTAGTGCAATTCTAATTTGATTATAGCCAGAGAAACCATCTATGAGGGATAGCATCTCATGTCCTACCATAAGATCCACTAGAATGTCAATGTTTGGTAGAGGGAAATCATCTTTAAGAAAATATTTATTGAGATCCCAAAAACCTGTGCAGATTCTAATACTTCCATTTGGCTTGGCGATGGGAACTATATTGGATATCTAGTCTGAATAGTCAATTAGTCTGATGAACCTGACTTCTAGAAATTTTTCTAGCTCTTCCTTGACAAGGAGAGATACTTGTGGATTCATATTTCTTAGATTTTGTTTGACAACTTTTGCATTTGGATGAACATCCAAATGGTGTACCACTAAGGCTAGATCTAGACCTAGTATTTATGAAGAAGTCCTTTCAAAATTGATGATTTCTTCTTGTAACAAGTTGACAGTGGTAGCATGCTCTTCCTCTGATAATGACTTGGCCACATATGTAATCTTAGGATCTTCTTTGGTTTCAAAGTTGACTTCTTGAGTTTCTTCGATCAAGATAGAGGACCGTTCAAACAACTGAGTTCCAACAAGGGGAAGATGAACATCCCCATCGTCCATCGCCTCATCGAGGTTTTCACTATCGGATACACCCTTTATTTTGACTTTTGATGAGTCAGGAAGTGCCTCAGGGAGGTTTTCACTAGATGACCCTTTTTTTATTTTGTTTCTTCTTACTTTTGTGGTTAGGGTGTTCAACTTCCCCCAATCCCATGAGATTTATGTAGGTTTCCACTAAAGGAAAATTATTGATAGGTGCACTACCTCATAAGTCCTAGTCAATAATTTCAGGATGGCAAAGGGTCAAAAGGATAATGAAAAAGATGGATAGGCAGCCATACATGGATGAGAGATCTAGGTCATCGTATGCGAGTATGATGGAATATTCTTCGGGTATGTCCTCAAGGAGACCATTGTTCACACTAACATTATTAGAGGCACTAGTTGATGGTGAAAGACCCTTTTGTTTTGTGTCACAACCTAAGCCCAAATGTCTTGGTTGCACAAGAGCATCGATAGGTTGACATCTTCCTTGTTCTTCTATGCCGAGGCCTCCCCCTTGATAAATATATATTTCAACTAACTTAGAGGCATGGGGATAAGTCTCTTGGAAATAATCCTTAAGAGGGGGAGTAGGTTTAGTCTCGTCTTGGTATATCCACTGATTGATATCATCTTCTAGTTGATCTTGTCATATTCTAGGAGATCAGAAAGTGCTAGACCCCACATTCTTAGAGCTGAGCGTGATTGTCTTCTCTACTTATTTTGGTATGGATTGAGAAGGTTGACTGTATGTACGAGGGGATGGTGGCATGGTTTCCACATTTAAAGCTATGAGCATCTCGTACTCACCAAAACCCTTATATATGATCTGAACCTTGGTGATTATGGATTCAAAAGTGGAGGATGGAATGGGCAGTGTAGTGGATGACAGGTTGGAAGATGGATTGGAGGATGAGGCTTGAGGTGCCTCCACTTCAACTCCTAGACAATAATGAGAGTGGGGGAAGGAAGCTGCCAAATCACGACAATATTCAAATGGTTGCGGATCAACATGTATAGTTACTTCCATCCCATTGAATGGGAACTTCTGGCATTGATGGTAAGTGGATGAGATGACCTACATGGCATGGATCCATGGACGATCGAGAAGGAGGTTGTATTGAAGGTCCAGATCAAGGACATGGCATGTGGTATATTGAACCACATGGCCAACCTGAATGGAAGATAGATTATTCCTTCAAAGTCCCTTTTTGTATTGTCATATGATTTTATGGTGATAACCTGGTTTTTCAAGTCAACATTGGTGTACCCTACCTGTTTTATGAACTTCAATGTACAAAGGTTGATGGTAGAGCCATTATCTACTAAGACCCTTTTTACTTTATGATGGGATACAATGACCTCAATGTGAAGGGGGTGGTTATGATTTGAGTCAATGGAAGGCATATCATTTTGACTAAAGCTCAACTAATAGGTTGACACCAAGTATCCTACTAAGGCTTGGAATTGAGTAGGATCTATTCATTAGGCACATGAGTATCTTGTAAATATTTGGTTAGGATTTATTGATGGATACGAGAAGACTTGAGAAAATACAAGATGGATATTTGAGCGGGAGTCTTTCCAAGGTGATCAAGAATATTATATTAAGAACTCACAGGAGCTAGTTGGGCAGACGTGGAAGGACTAGGAATGAAGATGCGGGTACAACGGGTTGTAACATCACATTATGGATCTTTGAATTTGACATGAATCATGGATACATGAGGCTCTACCTGGCTAATGCACATAACTATACCATCATAGTTATAAGGCACATTTTTATAGCTGACATTATTGGTGTTGTTATTTTGACTTTTGTTATTACTTGACCCGAGATTAGAATTGGATGTATTGGCACCCTAGTTGTGTTTTGGGAAGGCATTTTGGTATATCTTCAGTTGAGAATTGGACGATGTTGCCTGATTAACATCTACTAGTATATCTTCGTGATCTATGAGATATTGGACATATGTTTTAAGTCCCTGACACTTGTTAGTGGAATGAACCTTGATCTTGTGAAAGTCACAATACTCATTCTCCTTATACCAGACCGATTTTGGTTTAGACTAGTCAAAAGGCTTGGTCACAAGATATGTGATCGGATAACTCGCTTGAAGAAGCCTATTGAAAATGGCACTTAAGGGCTCTCCCAAAGTAGTAAAAGAGCATTTATTGTTGCCTTGATTATTCTAATTGGATTGTTGAGGAGGACGAGGTGCACCTTGTGGCACCGATATAGCATTGGGGATTGATTGATGTGGAGAGGTATACTATGGCCTTTGTGAGGTATTAGCTACTTGAACATGTTTGGTATCTATGACACCATTATTGACTATGTTCTTGTTCTTGTTCTAGTAGGGGGACTTATCTCTAGATGACTTATCCTTATCTGCATTATAAGTTTTGATCTGTCCCTTGGCAATGAGCGCTCTCTCAATGATAGGACCTTTTTCTATGACTTCCACAAAGGTTGTGACACAATGGAGATTGAGATTATGTGTCATGTCTGAATGAGCATTCATGATGAAAAGGGTCACTAGCTCTTTCTCACTGAGTTGAGATTTCATTCGACTAGCCAAAGCACACCACCTTTGCAGGTAGCTTGCAAAGGTTTCTCTCTCACCTTGTTTTTCTTTCAAAAGATCTAAGGTATCAATATCCTTCTCTAGATTGAAGGAGAAGTGTGTGACAAATATCTCTGAAAGATCCACAAAAGATGAGATTAATCCCTTTGGAAGACCCATAAACCAATCTAGAGCCACCCCCATTAGACTCCTAGGGAATAATCGTAGGAGATAGTTGTCATTGTGTAGAACTTCTTGACAATGTGAATAGAACTCCTGAAGGTCATTCTTTGGGTCTTTGGTTCCTTTATACTTGTCAAACTTTGGCATTTCAAAATTCTTGGGAAAAGGAACTAGTGAAATCGAGGGATCAAATGGTAGGGACAAATCTCTTCAAAATTGAAAGAATTTTTAGAGGTCCCTACTTGTAAGTCTTTCAACATGACTTTTATCTCTTCCCACTCCTTATTAGCAGGTGTTGATGAAGGTGGATTTGACGGATTGGATTGATTATAAGGATCATATTGTTGATAAGATGAAGATGGGGCAAACATGGTTTGATCGTATGATGGCAAAGACGTATACGAAGGTGTCAAATAACATTTATTGGTATAGGTGGATTATGGTGACAACTTGGTGTAGGATTGATGATAGGAGGATAGATTTCTGTAATAAGAAGAGGAGGACCCTTGCTGATATGGTGGAGGTGCTTGATAATATGAGGTGGAAGCACCTTGATGATATGAAAATTATTGATAGGATAGTTGCTACTATGGGGCATAATATGGGATGGATTGATAGTTGTAGGTAGTGTATTGTTGGGACACATATGAAGGCTATTGTGGATTAGGCTGCTGATAGGAAGTGTGCTTGAAGGCTTGTGTGCTTGATTGTGTGTGTGAATGAATGAATTGTTACAAATGAGGGAAATTCCTCTAATTTTAGGGGAAGTGCCTTTAATTTTAGGGGAATTGCCCCTAAACCATGGAGGGTCAGGATGAAACCACCATGGACAAGATCAAGGGCCAGGGTGAGTTGAGAACTCACAAACTGTCCTCACATCTTACAATGTGTCAGGTGAGGTGTCAAAAGGGGAGATGAGGTGGAGGTACTACATAGTACCTTGGGAGGGGGACAAGATCTCCTTATAAAGGAGGTCCTTGTCCACATGTGGGTGATAATACATTTAAGGAATTAAAAATTCCTTAAATGGCCTAGGGGGAATAAATGTGAATTTAAAATTCACATGGAGGAGAGGTTGCCTTCTCCAAAAGGAGAAAGCAATTAATGAAAGTTTGACTTAGGGGTATGCCATAAATGACATATGGATTAGGATGTGCAAACAAGGGATTAAATGAATTAATGACATATTAAGGGCAATGAGAGGGTTATGAAGGATGTGACACTAATTTTGATTAGGGTTGTGCACATCCTAATCATAGGTTAATTAAATTAACTTGGATTAGAGGATAATTATAGAGGATGGGACAAGGAGAGAGAAATAATGAATCTAAAAATTAATTTAAATTCATAAAGGCAAAATGACTAAATTAAAAAAATTAGAATATTTATTTAATTTAGAGAGGAAAGGGGATAGAGGATAAAGTATTTAATTATTTAATTAAATACCTTAGGAACACTAGAGAAAGGGGAATATTGATTAAATAATAAATTATTTAATTAATGTAGATGAGGGATGTGAGATAGAGGAATAAAAGGGGATAAATTTGACCATACGGGGGTGGTCAAATTCTAATGTCTACAATTATAATGTATTATATTAATAATAATAAATTTCCCCTATATATGGGGATTGTCAGGTTGATCAGATTATAAATCTACGGAGAGATGTAAAATGGCATCTACTAGATGAGGGGTGGGTGAAAGTGAATTTTAATAATGTAGGAAGGGGTAACCCTATCCCATCAAGGGTGGGATGTATTATCAAGGATCATGAAAGAAAAATCATGGTTGACAAAGCCATACAATTGGGAATCAACATGAATAACGAGGAGGAAATGCAGGCAGTGTGGCATGGGACTAACTTATGCAATCATTTGGGTTTCACAAAGATATTTCTAGAGGGATATTCATTGATCACAATAAACACAATCCACAGAGGTGCAACTCTGAATTGAAAATTAGACAAATGGTTGAATTGAATTTTGAAAGAACTAGAGAAGTTTGAAGACTTTAGGGTGGTGCATATATATTGGGAAGGAAATACTGAAGAAAATAAACTATCCAAAATGGTGATTGATTGTAATAATGAGAATGTGATGGTGAGGAGTTAATGACAATAGGTTAATACGTGTGTGAAAGACGAAAAGGAGGATGATTTGGGGACTCCATCGATCGTGAGCAGTAAATGAGATGTTAGTGAGGTATCTATGGATGGTGGAGAATGACGATTGAGGGTGTTTAAATCAACACCTGCCTTGGTTTTCAATTTGTAATAGAGTTGAAAGATGGAGACAACAATAATTCTTGGAGTGAAAGAGAGGAAAATGGTCTTCAGAGTAGTAGTTTCAGATAAGAGGCTTTAGAAAGTCTTTAATGCAAAGGATATTGACATCGTAGAAACAGTGAAGCAGATTTTGGGCACAAAGATGCTCATTTATTCTTATCGCTACAGTGTGAATTTCGATCTATCTTCCATCTTCATGGCTTGGATAATCCAATTTTGTGAGAGTGAGGATTCTATCAGATGGTTAATGCGATGACTAGTTAGAGCGAGTTAATGCGAGGGAATGGAGCACTACGTAGGAATAGTGGTAATTGGTGGTTGGGCTTAAACATCACACACTAAGCATTGACTTAGTGTGTGCTGGCTCACGTGGGCCCGACTATTTATCTCCGTTTCCCTTTGGTGACAATTCTGTTAGTCTGAATCCATTTTAATGTTTATTTATATTATTTCAGCATCAAATCAACGTCCAATCTCCCTGCGTTGGTGAGTACCTTTATTCTTTTTTCCCTTGATCTTTTTTTCGCTAATAAACATATTATTTTACTGCGTTTGTAGTTAATAACATTATTTTTTTAATTTGAATATTTAAACTTATTTTGTAATTATATTTATATTATTATTCAATGTTTATTAAATAATATTAATTATTAATTATTAATAATTATTTTTATTAAATTTTTAATACATTATATTTAATAATTATAATTAATAATTTAAACTATCAAGAAATATATATTAATGATGATTAAATATGTTTTAAATGATATTTAATATATTTTTATTATTATTTAATGATTATTAAATAATATTAGTAATTGTGTATCAATATATTTAATCATATATAATATATTATTTAAATTATAAGGAATATTTTTCTTAAATGATTATGATTTGAGCTATTATATGGAAGAGAAATTGGTTAGTAAAAGGAAGAAGTTAAATAGATCTTATGGGTGTCACTTAATCAGTCAAAGTTTAACTTATTCCTTTCACCAATCAATTGAGTAATTTGATCACATAAAATTTGTAATGAATGCTAATTATTAATATTTTTAATCATATAGTACATTTAGTTTTAATTACAAAATTTTAATATTAACACTCACACACATATATTAATGTTATATGATATTACATATTTAATATTGTGTGTGAGAATTTGATCATAAATAATGTATCATATATTAACGATAATTGTTTAATATTAATAATATTTATAATAATTAATAAATAAATTAGATATTTAATATAAATAACTAATATATTTATATAATGATGTATAATATATTTAACATTCATATTAATAATAGTTATTAATTATTAATTATTATTATATAATTATTCTCATTATTATATAGGATTAAATATAATATCATTAATATTAATATTCTATGTTAAATATAGTTTAAATAACATTAATTATTAATATATTTATATAATGATGTATAATATATATTAATATTAATAATAATTATTAATATTATTATTTATTATTATACAATTTATATCATCATTATATAATATTAAACATATTATATGATTATATATGTTATATTTTTAATAATTATCTATGATTTATCATTTAAACTATATTTAATATATTTAAATTACTATTTGATAATGATTAAATAATAAGCATTTAAAGAAATATATTTGTTTATAGTTTAAATAATATATTATATATGATTAAATATATTGATACACAATTACTAATATTATTTAATAATCATTAAATAATAATTAAAATATATTAAATATTGTTTAAAAAATATTTAACTATCATTATTATATATATCTTGATAGTTTAAATAATATATTATATATTAATTATAATTATTAAATATAATGTATTAAAAATTTAATAAAAATAATTAAATTAAACATTAAACATTAATATTATTTAATAAACATTGAATAATAATATAAATATAATTAAAAAATAAGTTTAAATATTCAAATTAAAAAAATAACGTTATTAACTGCAAACACAAAAATAATATGGTTATCAGCGAAAAAAAATCAAGGAAAAAAG